>CM037781.1:54685534-54735534 GCA_021229015.1 Solen grandis | reverse complement strand
ACAAATGTGTTACGAAACTTAAGCACATATGTAACACATTTTGTGACGAATGTGATCGATACCGATTTGATGTGACATACAATCTCATGTAAGCACATTTCGTAAAATAAAACCTGCGGCGATCTATGTCAATGCTGTAACGTGTGAGGCCAAGCAGTCAGATGAAATATATATGATATAAAAACCTAAAATCGTTTCATTACCCACGCCTCCGATACCAATCGTCTAGATTGTCCACACCAAACTACTATCCAGGCAAAATAAAAACATTCCTAAAAAGATTGCAACGTTCAGAAAATGTCAAGAAAATAGACGGCAATTCATTTTCTTGAATAATATCGAGCTGCAAAGCTTCGATGGCGTTGAAAAACCTTTTTTAGAACATAAGCTTGACCTTACTAGTGACCTCTTACTATTGCCCAACTTTTTAAGAATTGTTGAAACTCACTATGAATGCGAGCGGGTCTGACATTGTTAAGAATGTCTTTGGATTCCATCGCTGCCACCAATTTTTGTAATGTGTGAAGTCGAGCGGTCTGAATAATTAAATATATGATATAAAAACATAGAATTGTTTCAATACTTGCAACATATACCGAAAGAAAACCCCACTCGTTCTTTAAGGTAAACGCAGTGATTTAAATATTGTGTTATGGTAAAAAGGGAATTATTTGCAGATGAATTGAAAATTGTTTTAGTCGCAGAAAGTAATAACAATGACACAAGTGCAGGACTCATATAGCAAAGTATCTCACATAGTCTTATATTTGGATGTAGTTTTGCACTTTCCGTCAATGCCAATTTTATTTTCCGCCTATTTATTACCTGAGAGTGCCTTAAACACATTATTTCTCAGAAATGCATGACATGGCATGCATGGTGTTTTATTTGTAATCGCGGATCGCGTTCTAGTCTGTTTAGTATAACAGTGATTGAGAAATTCCCTGGAGAGCAAGAAATGTTTGTTTATTTGTTGGGTTTATCGTCCCATCGACAGAGTTTCAGTCATTTGGAGACTATATCTACTTGAGACAGATATAGTGCTGCCACACTGAAGTATCACGCCGTAGACATGTGGCTTGACATCACACCCAGTCACATTATCCTGACACCGGGGCCAGCAAGTTCTGAAACTACAAAGTATACCAAGTTTACCAATGAGTTACCAGTATCATTATTGACGAATTTAGTTAGTCGCGGTCGGAGAGGGAACCCATGACCATCCGCTCCCTCCATAGCGATGTAGTTTAGGATGTATCTTATGTAATTAAATTATTACTACATAGGCACACTTGATCCCGTGGAGCAACGGAAAATGGTCAACTATCCACAAATCTAAAAACAAGACTTGAATATAATCGTACATACGTTTATAATTGGAAGTTCTCAATTTGACTAAAGTACACTTATGTGCTATGCTACCGTTTGAAAATCGTGTACTTTAATCTGATTGAGAAGTTCTATAATGGATGCATTGATTACTAAGGTTATTATTGGATTCTAGGATGATCTGCAAAGTGTTGTTGTTGTTTTGTTTTTGTTTTTTGTTTTTTGTTGTTGTTGTCGTTTTTTTTAGCTTAAATTGATATAATACGTGCAATATATTGTCAGGGAAAACAAGATTAAAATTAATTATATTGCATTTTCATTAGTTGTTCATTATTTGTTCATTATTCAGAGCGTTGTCGAAAACAATATGACATTGAACAAGTGTTATATTAAACAATTGTCATATTCAAGTGAGAGTTCAAGTGAACAATACAACAATACAATACAATTACATTTTGTATGAATATTTCAGATTCTCTACAGAAAATATTATAAGATTAAGGTCTGTGATAGCCTAAATATATAATGCGAAAACACAGCATTGTCATGTTAAAAGTCAAGATTACTTCGGGTTATATTCTGATAGTTTTCTTCTGTTAAAATATGCTGATGTTGTTTTTGTTTTAATAATATGGGGGTATGTTATCCCATATTAATAACTAATCCCATTTGAAACAATTATTACAAATGCGATTACATGAGTAACCGGTGTTACAAATGTGTTACGAAAATTAAGCACATATGTAACATTTTTTGTGACGAGTGTGTTCGATGCCGATTATTGATGTGACGTGCAATCTCAAGTGTTCACTTTCGTAAAATAAAATCAGATACAAATGTGATTTGTTACGAATTTGGTCTAACAGATCTATATCGTCACGCCGTCGACGTTTTCACTTAAAATGACCTTTGATCGATTTATTATACAATCAGTATATAGCATTGTTGTATTTAATGAACAGTATCACATAAGAAGAACCAAATATCAATTTATCAGACTGGCTTAAAAAGTGTGTTGATGTGGCCACCCCCTACAAGTCCATGCTCATATTCCATCATCTTTATATGGTAAAGGCCAAGCGGTCAGATGAAATATTCATATATGATATAAAAACCTAAAATCGTTTCATTACCCACGCCTCCGACATCAATCGTCTAGATTGTCTACACCAAACTACTATCCAGGCAAAATAAAAACATTCCTAAAAAGATTGCAACGTTCAGAAAATGTCAAGAAAATAGACGGCAATTCATTTTCTTGAATAATATCGAGCTGCAAAGCTTCGATGGCGTTGAAAAACCTTTTTTAGAACATAAGCTTGACCTTACTAGTGAGCTCTTACTATTGCCCAGCTTTTTAAGAATTGTTGAAACCCACTATGAATGCGAGCGGGTCTGACATTGCAAAGAATATCCTTGGATTCCATCACTGCCTCCGATTTTTGTAACGTGTATAGTCGAGTGGCCTGAATAACTACATACATGAAATAAAAACATAGAATTGTTTCAATGTTTGTAACATATACTGAAAGAAAACCCCACTTTTTTAAGGTAAACAGTGACTTCAATATTGTGATATGGTAAAATGGGAATTATTTGCAGATGAAGTTAAAAACGTTTTAGTCGCAGAAAGCAATAACAATGACACAAGTGCAGAACCCTAATATAGCAAAATCTCTCACATAGTTTTATATTTGGATGCACTCTTGCACATTCATTTAATTCCAATTTTATTTTCCGCCTATTTACTACCTGAGAGTGCATTAAACACTTTATTTCTTAGAAATGCATGACATGGCATGCATGGTGTTTTATTCGTAACCGCGGATCGCGTTCTATTCTGTTTAGTATAACAGTGATGGAGAAATTCCCTGGAGAGCAAGAAATAAATGACCACTCGTGCTTCTGCAGAAGCTTCGAGTCGTAAATAATATCAATCTCGTTCAAAACAAGCCATATCGGCAATCCACCATTTCTTAGAGACAATATATACTTGAAATGCTATCTGTCTCTCCGCAGTTTTGTATACTTAAAAGAAACCGCTCTTTTCACGATACAACGATTCTGTTTATTTATACTATAGAGCGCTTTATTTTAAATGTATTCGTTTTACGTCGATTGGGACAATGTCGTTCAACCACGACTAATCCCCTTCGACGGTTCCTGAATTGGACCAGTACTTTGTGCCTGGGAAGGTCATGAAAATTACTTGCCCCCAGCGTGGATCGAACCCACAACCTTCGGATCCGCAGTCGGGTACGTTACCACTGGACCACGAGGTCCTCAATAGAACGCTACGAATGATCATAGTCAGAACAATATCTCTTCAGTCGTTACTTCGATTACATGTTATGCATTTTACATTTTAGTCATATATTTAATATTGTAATGTTATTCAATCTAAATAGTATCACAAAATTTATTTAAACTTTTATAAGATTTTAGAAAGAATACAATATGTTTAATATATTCAATAAAAATATAATAAATTCTTAAATCAGCTCATCCATTTATAAACACGTACTCGCTCATTTCTCCGTCTTCTTCTTCTCCTCCTTCTTCTTCTTCTCCCTGCTCCCCCTTTCTCTCTCTCTCTCCTCTCTCTAATCGCGCTCGCCCGCGCGTGTGTGTGTGTGTGTGTAATGCAGCAAAATTCTAATTTTAGCAAAAGATAATGTCAAGTCCTAAGCAAATTTCGGCCCACGTCACGTTGTCTTCAGGGAGACTTGTTGTCAAGACACGAGGATGTCATAAATAATAACATCTCCGAACCACTATACAGCTTAGTCCTGAAATAGCAATTTATTGCCCTCTTCTCAGACTCAACTGTTGTCATTAACATTTATGTTGAGTTGAACGGAAAATTAGACATAATACTATGAAATGTTCCTCAATGTAACACCTCCCGTCTGATTCTGCAATGTATTTCCATGAATAACTTAAAATTACTCACTGCATCGTATACCCGCAAATGAGTGATATTAAATAATGATATTTAATACAAGTCCTTTACCACACCATTTCAAATAGTGATGAAAAGAACATCAAAATTTTGATTGTAAAATATGCACTTTATCTCTGATTATATTGCCACGAGCTTACATAGTTCAATTCAAAATTAGTGCTTTTCATTTTTATCAAACAATTTATGTAGATATTTTCTTAGTGATCGAAAGGACGCCTTGGACACCAGAATTTTGAAAATTATTTAAAAAAAATCAACTATCTTACCTAGACTGTTGTTGTCCGTTTCTTTATCCACGCTGTAAATCTTTAACGGCGCTGCTGTCGATTCGCATTCGTCTGTCTGTATGTCAGCCACATTTTCAAACCAAAAACTATCATCTACTCCATATGTAAACTTTTTACACACTTTTGATGTTTTGGCCAAACTTTTTCCTGTTAAAGATGCAAGCACTAGCACAACGGCTAATCTGGCCAGCGAGCTATGTTTAAATTTAACTAGTTCTAAGTTCCCAAAAGGTCTCACGTTACGTTGTGCCATTTTCGCTGGCGCCAAAGCCCGCTGTAGTAGCACAATATTTCGCAAATAGTACTCGAAGCGTCTAGAGCGGAGTATTTATAGATCTGAATGCCAGCTATGGTTCTAGGTAAATGTGAACGAAACAAGTGATATCAGCAATACAGCTTGCTCCGACACCAGCGGCAATGCAATATATACTGAAGTATCGGCGTCTGATTTGTGGACTTGTCATTATACAAATAACAAAACGAGTCGGAGCATCACGGGACCATATAATAACTACTAAGAGGAATGATAAAAGGGAATGTTTCCATGGGTTTAAGAGCTGTTTTTATGTTTAAAAAAAAAAAAAAAAAAAAAAAAAAAAAAAGCAGTTCGATATCATACTATCAGACCTTTGTGTGTCGGTGTGTCACAGAGAGTGACCGTGTATGTTAATCAATGTATATATCGTTATTATGATTATAGGTAGATCTTAAAGTGTTTTTTTTTTCTTTTATTAATCATTTCTATTAAATATGTCTACCATTCCATTGCAAAATCACGGGATGTTTTTGAAAATATAAAGGATGCAAAACTGTAGCGTGATTCACAGTTATTGAACGTTTCGTCAAGAAATTGAATTGGCAAGATTTCTTTAGGTTTTCAGATAAGAGTCATGCTAAAATAACCTCGGGGCATGATCTTAGACATTTTCAACCAATTTCTTTCCCCAGCATAAACATCAAAAGTTCTAATTAATCACAATAGCGTGTAGAAAGATAATATTTGCATTCCTAATTTTTCTCAGTCGTAGAACATAATTTTCTCAACACGATAACGTTACTGATAGCGGGAAGATTCCCCTGCACGTGACAGGTTGAAGTCAAAAAAGACATATACCCGCCTCGACAGTCGAATAAAGTATCATCTGAAAGCAAAATTCACGTGCATTTTTCGGAGCTTTGTACAGCTTTTCATTGGTTAAACGGATATGCATTTTTATTTGTTTTGTGCGAACCCCAATGTCACAAAGGAATGACTATTTGCGAAAATAAGTTAATGTGGATAACTGTAATTTATTTATTTTATATTAAGAGTAAATTTGATAATTATTTCCAGTAATCAAAATGAGGACATTATCAAACGTTGCTGTGAAGGTCATGCATAGCATGTTAGAAATTTCATTTCATTGCTATTTGTTTGCAAGATATGTTACATATACGCTGTTTCAACACAGAAAGGAAGGAATCTCTTAGTAATGATGTTGATTTTAATTCAAAGATTCAGATATATGCAGACTTTAGTCTATTAAAGGTATTTTCTGACACGTGCTCATCGTGTATGCATATAATTAACCAGTATCAATATCACCATAATTATTATTATCATCTATAAAATGGCAAGGATTCCTCGTGGACTACCGCTGTATCTCTCTGCTCCACATGCTATGGAATGTGGAGCTGTGAAGCTGGATTTTTTCAAAGTTTGCATAAATTAGTAACATGTTTCTGTCAAATGGCCTCTCCAGCAAGACTTTAACGAAATTAAGTAGCAGTCAAGTTGAATGTTGATTAGATTTCCAAAAGATTAGACTACAATTTTATATTTCACAAGGTCCTTTTTACTAACTTCTTTTTCGTTGTGACATTGTGACAACAAGCAACCAGTGTTGTAATCAAGTTTTAATACATTTTCTAACTCATTTTGGAGTTCGCGCTGATAAAATGGACGTTACAAATGTGGTCTGACAAAATGCCGAAATCATACAATGTTGGTAAAACGTTTATTTTATTTATTTTTTTTTATGAGAAAAAATCACAGCAACTGCTGAGAAAAATAATTGCTCGTATTTCTCTACAAAGGCACAAAGCTAATTACAGTTTCGAAGTAACGTTGGTTACTAAAACATCACTTTTGCAACTCCCTTGGATGTTGGTCTGATTTAAAATTTGATGAAAAGAGAAAAAATTAAAGCGTATTGCAGATGGCAAACTCAAATAATAATAACACTTCCAGAATTATTTTATACACTCCAAAATGTAATCTCCCTGGAAGATTAAAAAAAAAAGAATTAATTTCCATGGGGAATTTGTGTACTCGAATTGAAGTACATTTTAGAGGAAAAATGAAGGAAATGTAAGATCTATGTAAGATGGTAGAAGTACTATAAAATAATTATTTTTCATTTACATTTAATTTCGTTACTTTTGAACTAAAGGGAATTTCGTGGAAACATGTATTCGTTGATTTATGTACATAATAACGTGAATTCTTTAAAAGATTTCATGGGGGTTACTATTCGCGAATAAAGCCCGCAACGAATTCAACGAAAATTAGTGTCTCGCGAAAATGCATGACTTTTCCGTACTCGAATCATACTTAAAGCTCTTAATGAAAACCAACAGTCGTTCATGATAATTAAAATTAACTACGTGAATTTTATTATATTTTCATTGTATTTTTATAAGTTAATCTTTACCAGGGTTTTAGAACAAATTGGATACCAACTGACAAATTTGCTCATACCTGGATACGCGCTTATATATTTGGCATAAAATGAGGAATTAATCGTGTGTCATGAAATTGTAGCTCAATCACATTTACAAATATAATCTCGATTTGAAAATAATTTACAGACAATCTACTAACTCAGTGAAGTTTTACATTTTGAGAAAGTATTAAATGGATTACAAACTAAAATGTTTGTCAAAACGATTCGTTAAAAGCGATTGCACCTCGATGCAAATCGGTGTTTATGTCTAAATGTTAATTTCTATAGCCTTAGTAAGAAATTATGATTTATTTTACATCATATTGGAAAACGTTTTTAGAAGGCGTAAAGAGGTGACAGAAAAACGATGCATTACCCTTCTTGACGGTTCTTGGGTTGGACCAGTACCTACCGCATGAGAAGATCTAAAAAAAAAAGACTCGATTCACAAAAGAATCAAACTCAAAGCCTTCTCTGTTCCTAGGTACTTTAACACTGCCATTGTATCACATTTCACCAAAGAATATTATCACATAGTTTGTAGCCAATCATCAAATATCAAGTCTTATATGTTCTGATATACCTCTTGTTATGTATTGCTAAACGTTTTCTCCCACGTGAATGCATTTAGTATTTCTTAACTATACTTAAACAGCATTGAGTTCATTCAAAAAATAAATCACTCAGTATTTTGGGAACTTTTTTTTTCATTGTTTAACTCATTTTAATCAAAAGACCACCTTAAAGTTAGTACAGTTGTAATGCTGTGATTAATAGGTTCTACCATGATTGGTACCTGTTTCCTGAAAATATTAATTTCGTTGCAAGAAATGATACGAAACATAACATAGCTTTTTTAAATGGTTTAATATTTTCACTAAACGTTGACCACTCGTGTAAGATGGTTCAACAGGCAACAGGTCAGCGTTAACAAGAGCAGCGCAAGACGAATGACAAGCCGCTGTTCAAAGAAGATTTGGTTACAAGATGAAAAAAGTGCATTTGTACACATGGGTAAGTACACAAAGGACAATAACTCCGAAATAAATCATGCAATTCAAATTATCTCACCTTTATGTACAATTGTATACTGTTATCGACCCATCATACAAGTACGAGGAATTCCGTACAATAATAAGGAGCGGATATCCACACAAACATTTGGTTAAGAATATGCAGAAAGGGCAATAACTTTAGAATAAATAATACAATCCAAGTTATCTCCCCTAAATGCAGAGCATATCAATATCAATCCGCCATTCCTGTATGAAGAAATTCCGCGGAAAAATATAGGAAAGTTATGCTTACGGACGAGCGAACGCACTGGCCTTATACGGCGAATAAAATTAGGATTTAAAAAAACAACAACAAAAAACATCATAGCAAAGAAGAAATAGTTTTGCACCATCTCTTTGGAACCGAAATGTTTACTTTTCATTAAATGATGTAAATAAGTAGTTATTTCTTAGCAATATACGTGACGTTTGTTGTTAAATTAGAGTTACTGCCCTTGGATAGAATAAGAACACATACATCACTGGTATATATCCCCTGTGCTTGGTGCTCTGCACATAATGGTAGTTCAACGACTAGTTGGCCCGGTGTTAAAATAATGTGACTGGGTGTGGTATCATGCCAAATGCATACAGTGTGATTTCGCACTGAGGCAGCCCTATATCCATCACATGTAGAAAAATGTCCTAAAATGACTGAATCTCTGTCACTTTTAACGTTAACAACCACACTCCCTCCTAAAAATAATTAATAAAAAAATTATAGTATCCTAAAACACGATCAGGTATATATCAAGTGACCGTTCTTTCTCTGGCCCATTTTTTGAGCACCTTGTTGTTGTCTCGTCTCAGCTGACCGGTAAGGACACTGTTCTCCCTGCTTGTCCGGGCAACCTGTTCCTTCAACGTCACGTTCTCCTTGTACAGCTCGTCATAGTTCTTCCCTCTGTACCTACACAAACCACGCAAGTTTGCAACTGTAATGTCCACTAAACTAGTAACCATTATTTTAAAATTTAATTTCATTATTATTTAAAGAACTCTGTGAAAAATGGTAGCCTGGACTAACCAGTGCATCTCATGCTTATATACAGGTCACGATTTTTAAACTTTTCGTATCGATTTGGAAACTTAGACTGCATAAATCTTTCTAAATGGTAACGAGGTCCTAACCCAGAAAATTCGGATCCGCAGCCATGTTTGGTACCACTGGACTGCGGCGCCATTAAATAACAGTCACGTTTGTGGAGTTATGTGGCGATCTGGCAGCCTTGGTTTTCAAGAATAGCAGTTCTCCTTCATCCTAGAGTAATGGCCTCATACGCCATCACTTGTGTCTTCCAGTGATATTAACATGACATTTTCCGTTTAATGAATATATGTTAAAATTTCAAATAGAAACAGGCAACACTACGGGAATGGTATTGTTTATTGTTTATTTTTAAAGAGTTGACTGATCTCCATTGAGACACTGTCGTTCAATCCCAAAATAAAACTGAAGGCGATCCAGATACTGTAGTGAAAGAAAAACATGTTTTGCTGATGTCTAATACAATTGTAGGTATGAATATCTTCTGTTATTGCAGCATTAACGTAATCACTGCATTGAAAATCGTAAGTGAAGTCACGTGATATGTATTTTTGCGCTAAACACTACTATAGCTACTGATCAATAATGAAATCATCATATAAAAGCAAATAACAGATTGGGTGTATAAAGAACATGACTAAAATCTACATTACAAAACAATACAGTCTAGTATAAAAAATGATATATAGACTTTGATAGTAATCAAATTGTGCACTGTTTAACGTTAATTGCGCGAAATACGAAATCGTATGTCCGTAGGCCTAAGATCCAAAAGAACCGCGGTGCTGCGAAATACGGTATCTCTGTATCCACTGGTATGCAGAGGAAATAAAAAAAAAATAATTGATTAGATTTTACACTAAAAATGACATTTAAGAACGATATTTATCTAAATTTCTTGAGTAGATAGTGTTATGACAGAGAACATAAATATTGCGGACCATGCAAACGATAAGTGAGATCGCGTTGGCTTCAATCTTTGAACAATATTTTAAACTTTGTATATCGATGCCATCGCAATATTAAAGAAGACAGCTGGACACTGGGTGCACTATGCCTACCTCTCTAGCTCCCGGAGCAGCTGGACGTTGTCTTTGTTACACTTGATCAGTTGCTGGGTAACCAGTCTCATGTGGCGTTCCTTCTCCTCCAGAAGCTTCTGCAGGTACTGAGCCTGATACCGGGAGGCAGACTCCACTAGCTTCTTCCTCTCCGTCCGGGGCTTGTCCCATTTGAAGTTACTCGTCCTGAAATAGGTTGCGTTTGTTTATATTTTGTTTGATTTTACGTCATAAAAACAGTAGTTTAGTCGTATGGAGACTGTGTATACAGAATGAAGCTCCGTAATGGTACCACGCTGATGTCATGTAGTAAGCATGATAAGACCGTTTGTTTCCAAACTAATAAATGCATTTTTATATGCGTGTATATAAAATATTTTCCTGGCCATTTGATAACGAAATATATAAATACCTTTATTACTGCTTGATAATTAAAGAGTATAACATATCTACAAAAAATATGAAAGTTATCATGAGATACAGAGTTGAATAACTAAATGGTCATTCAAACCAATCCTATACTCAGGTATTCTAAAATTAGCTCAAACTTTAGTTTTTACTTCCAAATTTCAACTAAGATTTCCATCTTTAATATGTATGTCAAAGCCTTAAGCGAACAAAATCACACCATATTAGTAGCAATGCTTTCCGCCTGAAGTTACAAAAGTTTAAACTCTTCGATCTTCTCACACCACTAGTCATTCAGCAGGTTCGCTACCTTAAAACTACCTTAAAACTAAAACTTCATGGGACAGCGTAAGAATGCAAAAAGGTACATTGAATTGCTTGACTTTGTCATTTTCCAGTGAAGTACGTAATACCAATTCATATCATTTAGCTTGGCCATGAAAATAAAGGCGAATCATATCGTATATACTATATATGGTAACGTAAAAAGGTATGTTTACCATTCTGCACTATATGATTCGTCCCATTCAACTTCGAACACATGTGGCCCCAATCACAAGTTAATGCTTAAGATTTATCCAACTGACTGACAACCCCCACACCGACACACACACCTGCCAGATAACATAAAACTTGCAGAGAATTGAGAATTGATATCTCTCCAGTGCATTTGAATCCGAATAAAGAAAGATAATTCAACAAACATATCAAATAAATAATTTCCTATAAATATCTAAAATGAACGACATTAAATCGTTAATACCAAGAAAAGTATATTTACAATAATTTGAACAATATCAAGTTATATTAAAGGGCCATTATGTCTCGTAGAAAGTGATAATTTCAATACCAGAAATGCTACACAGTTTAACGAGATCGTAAAATTACCTAAATGGTACTTAATAATCATATATCCCATCTCCGTTGACTTTGCATCGCATGCAAATGCAACACCTTTTAGTATTTTGGATGAATCATAAAATTTTACTTTTGTTCACAAGTTTTAATTTGCCCGGTAGACATGCGGACGTACTCGAGCGAGAGACGACTAAAGTGTGGAAAGCATGCGTGCACGGAAAATTTAGAAGAACGGCTCTCCCCTTCCAACTTCAAGTACCTCAAAACTGTTTTAATAAATACAGAACAAAATTATCTCCCACTCTAGGTATTCGGATTTCTCTAATTTTTCAAATTCAGCGGATATCGATTATGTGGCCATCAAGTATCATTTTGATAACTTAAAAATCACAAAAAATGCATAAAATTGCGTAGTGTTATTGGTATTGAAATAATTTCAATCTTTTTTCGAAAAATGATGGGACTTTAAAAACTAAACGTTTCACTACGATTAGTTATATTATCCTAAAACTCTAACACTGGGCAAACCAGTACTTGGAGTTTTAACCTTACGTGTTGAGTACCAAGCACAGTACAGCTGTATTATAATAGCAGTTTATCCACTTTGCTATATCGCGGTTGGGGATCAAACCCATAACCACCTAGTTCCGGATTATGATTATACTTTTTAAAGATGATAAGCTAAATATGATAATTAAAATGGTAAACTTATACGTTGATATTGTGTATGTTATATTCTATGATAGTTTCAGCTCCGAAGGTTTTGATTTTTTGCTCGGTGATTGAAACATGCGCTTGACGGGATTCAGATAAATGATGCTTCAAGTCGTCAAAATATGATCGATAGCTTGATGTTCCTTGTATTGATCTCGTAGGAATGTGACTGACAATTCCTGATTTACTTCTGAGTTTGTTTTGGGTATTTTTTACACCGAATTTTCAGTTGGGGGATAATAATTGATTTCGTTTGAAAATAATGAATATGAAAATAATAATAATATATACGTGTAATATGATGCAGTTACGTGCATGCGATACATATTTTTTATAGGAAAATCAAATGAGTAACTATACATTCTATACCAAATTCTTTGTTACCATGACATTACAAACAGTAACGTTGATGGTCAAATACACTATGATACTGTCATAATTGCTGCCCTAACTGCCGGCTGGCGCAAAATATACACATGTTCTGCCTATTTTCCCCAAGATACTCTTATATTAGCATGTTCCAACAGAAAAGTTTAAAATATAACATCGTTATAGCAGACCGTAAAATATAGCTGATATTACTTGATCAGAAATATGTTTTAAGTTCTTGACTTTGACCAGGTTATATTTGTAAAGAGGGACATGCAAATGAAACGTGTTGGCTAGAGTTTATCGATTTATCATATTTTCGTGATGTTTAAGAGGCTTTGATTTGACGTAAAGTAAATTTGAATACATATAGAGAGGCTAACTGTTGATTTCAGTTGAATTATCATTTTCAATTCATCGAGTGAGGAGAAAATATTGATTTTCCTCCTCACGAGATGAGTTGAAAATAATATTTCACTGTAACAAACAGTTTTTTTTTTATTTAATGCCTTTCTGCGACACTTTACACATTGTTACTAAGTTCATTATAAATTTTACCCTGTGGGGAGCCCCAAATTCCCGATGTCGCATGAATCCTTATTCGGTCTAAAAGTTAGTCCAATAAATGAACACGAAGAAAGCGTGTAATCAAGATTTCTTTCAGATATTTCTTGATGAAGTTTAATTTAAATGTAGAAATCAATATTGAAATGTCTTGAAAAATCAACAGTTCCTCTCAGCAGTCCATAACAAAAGAGTGAAAATTATAAAAATGGTAATATTCACTGATTGAAACAGTGAAATTACCATTATTAGTTCACTGATATTTCTCTATAATCCACCGCAAAGCATTAAATTAATTTCAAGAAACATGTCTTGCCAATTTAATATTCATTTAAGTTATCTATTTACATTCGTACTCACATAAGTTAAGTATACATGAATATATGTGTGAGTTTGTGTGTGGGTGTGTGATTTAAAAACTTGATATATTTATATAACGTAATGACGAGATAATATCTTCTATACACAGTGTAATATTCTGAGATATTCATATCATACTGATACCATTATATTTGTATTGTCTCCGCATGTCATTGTAAATGCTGATGTTAATAGCGATGGGCTAGTGCTTACGTGCGTACCTGAAATTACTAATATTGATATTCAAGTGTGTATAGAAATATACAGCTTGCCTCACCTCTCATCCGAAGTCCTGTTTGTGACGGGGTAGGTCCAGACCCCGTCATGATTCTGGCCCGTCCCTCGGGCAAATGGTTTGGGTATCAGTTGGGGTTCCGTTAAGGCCATCTGCGACAAAAATGTCCATTTCAGTAATTATACACTGTTCTGAATAAACCATTTGTTCTTCAACGTCAGGTCCTAAACCATTTATTATAACTGGGTACTAGTGCAAATATAACACAGACAGTATATGCCCATTGGAGACGGGTAGTAATGACAGATAACATTTTATATAAGATTAAACGCTCGACATTAATTGACGGAATTACTGGCAAACATGATTGTGCCGCATTTCAATCCCTAGAGAGACGTTGGATTGCAAATGTGCTTTCCCAAACGCATTATAAATGCCATAGAATATTTCCATATGAAAGCGTGTGGTGCACACAGTTATTTCGTGTAAATCTGTCGATGTATACATGTATCATGTAATATCCCGGAGTCATGGGTTTTCACGCACTTATGTATTTAGCTCGTTGCGGATGATATTATTTTTAATGAAATTAACTGTTTAACTACCTTGGCTGCAACTTGATGTATTTGCTCTCTTTCAACGAAATATCATAGGTGTAGGCCGTTTTTCGCGAAGCAGCAGACATTTTTAGGGGATACCCCAAACTTAGGTAACTTGTGTATTACGTCATATGTTTTCGCGCACTACATGCCATGCTATAAATAAGGGGGTTTTCTGGCGTTCAGCATTGTTAAATATTGTTTCCAATACTTAAATTATTTCAGTTGTACGTTAAGTGTAAAATCAAACAAATATTAAGTTTATTCACACTGTTTAAGGTCAAATTAGGTATCTTTTCAAAATAAAAAATGAATTTCCTCTACTCTAAACATGGCATATGTCAAGTGGGCTATACCACGTGATTTTGTAAATAAAAAATGGAGAAAAAAATTGTTCCGATAAAGTGACATTACAGAGTAAATTAGTATAAAAAAATTTCACGTAGGATTGGAAACATTTTTTCCAGCTAATACTGATGCTACCACCTAGAGTATGTCAAAAGCATAAAAACATGTAAGAAATTATCCTAATATTTAAGCTTGTTACTTTCCAAAAAAGCAACAATATACCATATGACAATCACATGACCGGTTTGACAGATTGCGGTAACAAGACGATAAAAAATATGGAGGGAAATGCATTCATTAAAAGTTTTAGGGGGTAAATGATAAACTGCTTTAAAAGTAATAAGTTTTTTTCTTTAAAACAGACTATGCCTCTAATCTTTTTACTTTTTTACTCTTGACAACTGTATTTTCCACACATCTAATGATCTGTCTATAGTTGCAAATCAGATCAAGAAAATACCGACGCTAATGACGTAATCAAGGCTTGTGTAAATAGGAATTCCGGAAATTACGATACAGCGCGTGAAAACATATGACTCGACGATACCTGAATCACATGTGGTGTAAGACACCAGAAGTTAATCACATGTGGTGTAAGACACCGGAAGCTAATCACATGTGGTGTAAGACACCGGAAGCTAATCATATGTCGTGTAAGAACCCTGATGCACAGAGTCACCTGTATAGAACTTCCGACCTACCGTAAGCCGTCTGAAAGGCTTCCCTGCAAGAAAATCCGGGTGACGAAACTGGGCTTCGAGCCCACAGCCGCGAGGAGCTTAATGATACATTTAGGTAGTCAGCGGCCAAAACCATTCGGCTACGGAGGCCGCCAAATGAAAGGGGATACTTTTAGAAATGTACGAGTATATTTCTCAAATACAACATCGTTGGAACCCATAGTATATATTCGGATATTAATACCGTATATACCGTAGGAATTTCAACGGGCAAAACTTCGTTTTCATGAATATTAATCAGCTACTTGCTGACGCTTGAAACCAGAAGCAGTATTTTGGATACTATTCATTGAAGTCACAAAATTTCAAAATCTGAACAACCATTCATTGGTCAAATGACCAGGGCTGTCTCTCCACGAAATATTTGTGATTCATGAGTACGAAGTTTTGCTAATAAAATAACCCACGGTTGATACAGGTAATCCACCCGTCATTAGATTATAATCATGGTCTTTCAAATGTTTAAGAAGACTTCAGTGCAGATACAAACGTCCATTGACTTGGAGTTATAGACTATTTTGCTCTCAGTATATAATAGCTTGCATTACTATAAAATTCCCTCAATCGCTTGATGACCCATGATAAAAAATGAACACTGAGAAGCAAAGTGTATTGATGTGGGTTCCGAAGATGCCAGTACAATACTTAGCCAAACATTTCCAGACAATATTGCTTACTTGTAAGGAATCCTCCGCTTTATCAGTCATCCTCTGGGTAGAATTCAAGATTCTCTATGGATGAGAAAAAGCAACAATTTAACATTGACATAAATACATGACAAAAACCGGGCCACTTCTGGTGTAGACTTTGAAAAATGTATCCACATCAACTTCAGACGTTCGTTATAAAAAAGACATAAAGAATGTCTGCCTATATCGACACGGGCATTACATCGATAGTGACAGCATATATCGATTTGAACATCATGACTTAATATGATGACCATTTTCATGTGAGGAAGCCTTCCAGCTGGCTTGCGGTAGGTGTGTGGTTCTAACCGGATGACTCCGTGCATTCGGGGTCTTCCTCCACCTGTAATTAGCTGGACGTCGCTGTATGACTGAAATACTGTCGAAGCGACGGTAAACTTAAATAGTCTCTGGCCTGAACTCATTATAATCAAGTCCTTTCAACATTTCTTTTTATTTAATAAAGATTTATACTTTTGTCTTTGTACTTAATATTAACATTAATTTTATATTATTTCCTGTTTTACATGTTCCTTCAAGATCTCGGTATAATGGAGTGATCAGTACGAAGTAGAACAGTGTAACCTTTCTCCTTTTCGCATTTGTCCCTTTATATCATTATTGACAGTACTACGAGAGTGCATTGGCACTGCCATTATATCATATATCATTTAGCCCTTTCCCTCATAGACGAAACCATGAAAAGACCTATGCGAACAACATAAAACCAGATCAGCCTGCGAGTAACTCGCAGGCTGATCAGGTTTTATGCTGTTCGCTGCTCCTCAATGGTCTGGAAATGAGGGTTTTGTAATTAAATTTGGTATGGTTTAACTGTGGTTTTCTGCAGATCAGGCTTTGTGTGGTACCTATTGAGTGCCTCAAAATGAGTCTATATGAGGGAAAGGGTTAACTTTTCACCTCATGAATAGTCATTTGAATTAATGATCTGGAAATCGTAAAGGAATACACCCCATAATAGCCACCAATCTTATCAACGATATGCATATAAAAATAAAAATGCATTCGAAATGTCAAACAATGGAAATTGTGACAGAAGTGCTTTTGTTACCTCACCTCTATATTTTCTTTTGTCATGCGTTATCTCCTGTGAAAACTAAAAAAAAGTCCTACGGTAAAGTTTAAATTTTTTTCATGAAAAACAGAATCATATAATGCATCTTAACTGTCGTGAGATTTGCTCGAAAATCAAATTCAGTTTTACATATTCACTGAATTTGTATACTTCCAAGAAACTTGGATGTCTTCAAATTGACAAGATTTCATAGAAATATCACCATCCAGTGACAAGATATGGAAAATGGCTATTATGAGGTATATACCTTTATATATATATATCGACATTTAAACGATAATACACCCCCAGTACATATATCGATACATGCGTATTTATGCGGTATTAACCGATATATCGTCATGAGCACTGTAAAGGCCCACTTATATTTTGAAATATATATACGATACATAACATCTACTAATAATGTACAATACAATGTATAATATATAATATAATGTATCAACCCGGATAGACTTATGTACATTGTATACACATGTAAAGAGATGCAGACTCGGCAGTTTAAGGTGTGTAACCTTTTCACTGACGACTCCCGATATTTTCAGGATTTCTTGATTTATGTAGAAGCCAGATTTTCTACAGACATGCGTATGATTAAAGAGCGAGTGCTGATTTATTCTAAGTCCCTGTAGACAAATACGTCTTAAAACTCGTTAACTTCTCAGTCAGTTGTGTGAGATAAATGCATTACAAAAAAGTATATACTTTAGTAAATTGCTTACAAATTTCGTGTGATTTCTTTTTTTTTTTCTTTTTTTTTTGGCGATTCGATATTCCATCGTCGGATACCCACGCCCGAACTATCAATATCACATATCGGCCGAATTTAACGCCTATACTTTTTTGTTTTAGTAACATTATTAATTAAAGTAACACCATTTCACTGGTTATATCACGTTTTTAACCAACCATGGAGGATATTTTATACAGCTGTTTACAGCAATGTTATTATTATTATTAGTAGTAGTAGTTTAACCTCCACGCCAAGAGCATTTAATTTTAAAGACGCGATTTTTTGTCAACGAATGATGAAATAACACGTTATTACTTGCCTATTTTCCCACGGCATGATGACCTGATGTGAAACGGAATATTTTTTTCTTATTGTTTCTCTTATTTATAGTGTGGATAAGTGTGTTTTCCTTTTTATACAAATAGATGCGTTTATAATTGAATTGTTTCACAGCAATGTATTAAAAGTCTTCCCTTTTTTGGGCGCATTTGCAAACACAAGATCAGACAGCTCCTTCAAGGGTCTCCGATCCTTTGTTTGCTCAGACAATATTGTAGATCAAACTCTATACAGTCTGCGTGACAAACAAATAAACTATCTGATACAATGTTTCGAGTTCAGTCAAATCAAGCTGAATATTCGTGAGGCAAAGGGTTAAATTCGACTATGGTGGTTTATGGTACAACTGCATCGTTAAGTGCGTGTCGAGAAATAAGACTTAATATATAAAGTCAAACCTGTTTTAAGCGGTCAGTGAAAGGAACAAGAGGAAAGTGACCGGTTAACAGAGGTGGTCGCTAAATGAAGGTTTAACATGTAATAAAATGCAGTTTGGTAATATTGCAACTGACCGCTTAATGCAGGTTGGCGGCTTAATACATGTGACCGCTAGTACAGGTTCAACTGTATTTTAATCAATACCTTACACCTACGATTGCTGCGGTTGAGGTGACACTGGTAGATGTATAGATGATCTCATAATCTTCATAGACTTGTTGTGTCAAGCTTAAAACGTGGAACATCATCATCAATATTTAATGGCGAAAAGTTATTTCGTCCGTCCTTTTACCATAAAGTACCGTCTGACAGCTTCCTCTCGGAGTGAAAAGGAATGATTGTAGCTAGTCTTAAAATTGTTAACATCAGTATCAAATTCCGTAATGCTTGTGTTTACTGCATTTTCATGGGGAAATATAACTTGGTAGTTTAATGCCACAAAAAGCGAGAGATCAAACCCAAATGAACGTATTTCGGGGGATCAAATTTTATGGTAAATGAAATCTACATTTTTTTCCCAGGATAACCTTAGCCTGTGATATTGTGATTGTACATGAATTTCTGAATTCGACAAAGCAGAAAAATATGTTCAATTGAAATGAATTAATAAATAATACAAGATCATTGACTCGTAAAATGAAATTTTAAGGATAATCGCCTGCATGATTTGTCTGGAACACGTTATGGACTGATATACAATTGTATGTACGAGATACAATCTAGGGAGAATATTTTAAGAATGAAATTACGTGTATCAAATGGTAAAACTGAGTTGTAAACGGCTATTGTTTTACACTTATTTGGCGTAAATTTACATATTTTTTACAATGAACATTTTTTCATGCCAGATGGCAAACCGTGCAATTTAAGTCGAGTGAGTATCATCTATCGGTAGTAGGGGCAAAATAACTACATGACTGTTGTAAACATGTGTATATATTTACTCACATTTTGAGCCGTCGCTTTCACTAAAGATTTCACATCTATATTGAGCACTGTGTTCGTCTTTTTCCTTAGGCCGATAAACTGAAGAAAAGGAAACGTCATTTTAATCATTTATTTGAAAAAATATATACGAGAGGTTTTCGAAAGGTACTCGGAAAGGTTACAAAACGAAGTCATGGTGACTGTGGATTTTGCATCAGTACACGAACGCATAAAATGTGTCTAAGATTTGCTGATCTAAATATATTCCACCACCGTATAATCGTGACGAAGTACATGTACGTACGTATCCGCCGACACGGACGGCTCCCTTGGCCTTGCTCCACCTGGATGTTGCCGACTCTTTATGAACCTCCTGCCAGCCCTTCACGCCGTGGTCGTAGTGGAACCGGTAGTGAGGCGGTGGCTGAAACACACACGCAAAATAAAAACATAAACATTACCGTTATTGAAGAAACTAGAACTTTACCCCTACAACCTACCTTGTCTTCTCATGTGCGGGTAGGACTGGATCCAGTATAGTCCAACTTTTGTGTAGAAGGGGTATAATGATATTTTATAAAGATTCTATTCATAAGGCTAAAGGATTTTCGTTAAATACAAATAAGCTATAACGGAGGGACACTGGAGAAATGCTTTACAAATTTAACTTTAGCTACCGACGGCCATGCCTATACGCAGGAATCAAGTCATGCCATTCGTCGCTTTTAGGGGGATACATATTGCCTATTACTTTTTCATGGTCATTTCCTTTAAACAATGTAATACAGCGGTATTAAATGGTACAGACTACTTACATCGAAAAAATAGATAATTACTGGATAAGGTGATCTTAAACATTGCCTATAACGATATACATGCATATATTTAAAATTGATTTCTCTTATTATTCCATTAACAATACCTAGCGCTAAGTACATGTGTACTTAACCCTTTCCCTCATAGAGGATACCATGAAAAGACCTATGCGAACAGCATAAAACCAGATCAGCCTGCGAGTAACTCGCAGGCTGATCAGGTTTCATGCTGTTCGCTGCTCCTCAGTGGTCTGGTAATGAGGATTTTACAATTAAATTTGGTAAGGTTTGAGTCTGGCTTTCTGCAGATCAGGCTTTATGTGGTACCTACTGAGTGCGTCAAAATGAGTCTATATGAGGGAAAGGGTTAAATTAGGTAGACACACATTCCATTGTTCTTAATTTCTGAAATATTCATGTACATGACTAACATGAACATAATTATTACCTTGATAACTAACAATATTTGTAAAAAAAATGAAATATCTCGGCAGCTTTATTAGAGAAAAAAGAATTATGAAATTCGTCCTTACGTATTTAAGTATTACTTGGCGCAAAGAAATGTTTGTGGACCTCGACCCTGCGACTTAATGCAATCCTAAAGTTAGCTTCCACCAATGTTCATGAAAATAATGTGGCGAAAAGCGAAACCGTCAATGTGTACATTATAATTGTTTAACATCTTGTTTGTGTGTTTGGGAATTTTAGTCATTTTAGGAGAATTGTGTCCATATGAGTCAGTTATAGTGCTGTCTGGCCTAGATTCTCGTATATTATGGCACCACGGTCAACTGGCGTGATACCACAACCAATCACGATGAAATGACGATATGAAATGGGAACGTAGTATCGCTCGTTTACAAAGTAAAGATTTTTGAGCTCAACCAATGAAAAAATAACCAAGAGCTTTATCAACAAACTGTTACCTTAAAGTGTTTCCAAAAGTATCCGTATTTTTTTTTTTTTTCAAGAAAACGGAAATGGAGAAAATTAACCACGAGGTTGCCTTCAGATTTTCCCATATACCTTTGGATGCGCAGTAATTAAATGTAATTACTGCGCATCTGAACGGAAACACCGTGCATTATTCTGCAATATAGCACTCAAAACGATAATCTCTTTCCGTTATATTTACTAGACTGTGACGTTTAACCCTTTCCCTCATAGAGGACATCATGAAAAGACCTATGCGAACAGCATATAACCAGATCAGCCTGCGAGTAACTCAGTGGTCTGGAAATGAGGATTTTGTAATTAAATTTGGTAAGGTTTAACTGTGGTTTTCTGCAGATCAGGCTTTATGTGGTACCTACTGAGTGCGTCAAAATGAGTCTATATGAGGGAAAGGGTTATAAGGTAATACAACTGTATCGGTTTGTTTTATTACACTGTTGTTAGGACTCGTGATTATGACGTCATATAATGTACTTTCTCTTTTAATTTTGAACCGTGTATATATCGGAAAATATCGCACGTTACAATATAGCATATTTTGATCGTGTTAAAATGAGTGGATACAAACACGTGGGAGGACAGTACAGGGAAGACTTACTCAACCTCGTAATTTCTTTACTGATAAGTTAAGTTGCTGTAGTTTATGTTACAGACATAATTTGTCTTACATGTCGGTAATAAGGAAGTTCATGTAATATTTACACACAAAGCTAAAATAACAACTAGCAATAACATGCATTTATGAACCCTGAATATGAAATTATTTATTCCCTTGAGCCGCATAGCTGTTTTACTTCGCATTATATGAATTAGCACGTCATATTTACCAGAAAACTAATCTATTTTTATTATTACTAACCGTAAGGTTTTATATACCTACTTTTTTAAAGATAAAAGTACATCGTTTTTTCTAAATATTGATTTGTTGCAAATTTATTACTTATGAAATAAAATGTGCCGCACATATAATGAAAATAGTATATATCGTTTAGGAGGCACCGCACAGAATAAGCATTTCTGAGGATCTTTTGCAGGTTTATTTCTGACTTTATGATATCATTCCATTTAATACTACGGATTCATAAATAAATAAATAATGAGATTAACAGTGCCAGCGTCTATGGTATCACGAAGTACGTCTGCATCTAATCAACTATAACTTTAAAGTACATTCATTTATTCGCAGTAGATCACGGTAATACCTTGATTAACGTAAATAGAAATCGCATTTTATATCCTCACAGCACATACGTTGCAATGTTTGCAAACCTGCGTCTTCATAAAATAATTTAAGCTTAAGATTAATCAGAGCATATAAGCAAACAAAGATCTACTGCTAACAACACGTACGGTGCTTCCCGTAAAAGTTTCCAAAAGCCCGCTGTCATCTAAATTAGCCCTAACGTTCGTCAACGACTGGTGGTAGTTGTAATCTAGAGAGATGGAGATAAAACGATTCTGTAAACTACAGATCAGACAAGGCGATCTATATTCCTTCTAGCAAGAAACACTGTGTTTCCTTTCCAAATACTTCATCCTAAGCGGGCGACGTTCAAACTCATACTTAATTTGCAGTAGTAGCGATCCTGACAGAGCGTTGTATGATCATTGCAATGGTCAGTTCTGGTGAGCTTGTATACAAACAATGACTAAACAGGAACGTAGCATTCTAGAAGCAAGTCAATCATTCATCGTTGACCTTAAATGAAGGCGAATAAAACCCCTTTTTTTAAGCAGCAGTAACTAAAGGCGCGTTATCAGTTTCCGACTGTCGAACTTTATTTATTGGTTCGGTTTTAAAACATACGAAAGTACACGCAGTTTAATGATAAAAAGTACTAATGGTAAAAGTACTAATGGTAAAAGTTAAAGGTTTTCCCTTATTTTCGTTGCCCATTTAGCTATGATTTTGCTTCATAAACAAGAGACATTTTGAGAGCCTGTAACACATTAAAAATGTTAAGTCATATACCATTATTCTATCAGTTGTGTCTTTGTAAAAACTTTCCCGTCGTAACTAACATAAGAACGAACTGAAAATGACAGCAGTCTCGTGAATATGAGCTATCTAAAAATGCAACTACATGTGTACATTGAAAAATAAACAACATGTGTCTTGTGACTGATTGTGAAATATACCACCCGAAGGTAACTTAAAAATTGAAAACTACTTAGACAAGTGTCACATTCTAATATGTTCTATTGAAATTGGACCTTGAAGATTCTTTAGGAGGATATGCTTCCATTTATATACATGTTAATATCTGACCACACGTTCCCCAATGTATCTGCCGATAGAGACCACTAAATACGAGCGTGAAATACAACAACCCAAGTTGAAACTGAAGTTTTGCAGTTTTCCGAACTGAGACGTAAATCAACGTAAATCAACGAGCACTTTCCGAACACTTATATGTTGGTGTAAAATTTCACACATTGTTCAATGGAAAATAAACATACACTTGAAATTTTCCCCGGTTATTAATTGGTCAATTTAAATCAGCGAATTTTATCGAGTATTATCGATCCTCTGGTGAAATGGTCTTTAGAATGGTCAGTGTGTATATCGTCAGTAGGTCCGGCTGATACCTCGCTTGAGAAAAAAGATGGTGGACAATGCAGTCAATGCGAATAATTCCCTTTTCGTGTATGCCTTATACTGGATTACTGTTACTGCGATATGAATGAAAAACTTATATGACAATATCATAGTGAAATTTAAGAAAATATAAACATAAAATAAAAGGAGTTTTTTTCGTGTGTGTGTGTGTGTGTGTGTGTGTGTGTGGTGTGTGAAGAAAATTAAATTATTTCATCTCGTGAACGTCAAATATTTTATTCACAACTCGTAAGGTTAAAATTTCCATAGTTCACTTGATGTAATAAAATTGTATCTTACTCAAAAACAATCAATCGAACAAATATTCTCTTTAGCACAAAAAAAACAGCAAAAAAAAAAATGAGTATGGAGGATATTTGTAATTCTAGCTGACAACCAAGTGCACGTTCGATATTTTTTCGGGTTGTTTCGATAATTGAACGCAGCATAATTTCAAAACGACGACATATAATAACATGTGCAAAAAATGGTACCCCTGAAAGAGTTGATGAATCAACTTTTAATCCACGACTTCAAAGCTTCGATATTTTACAGAACTTTTTTTTTCTTCTCTCGGGTTTGCTTCTCCATTTAGACTGATTGAAGGACAAAACGGTTAGCAGTCTGAGTGACGTCCAGAGCTTTCGAAAGCTGCGCCAATTTGTCAACACCGGTCTGAATGACCTTTGTAAAAGCGCTCAAAGAATCATGGGTAAATCATGGCTGCGCCATTAAGATCTCCTGGGTTGGAGATTGCATTTAAATGGACAAGTATCATAAATACAATATTTTATCACGGTATTAAGTTATTGTCAATTTATTATGCCACTGTAAAGTATTTTTTGAATTGTATTTTGAAAGAAAAAATACTTATCTGCAAATTAAACACACACGACAGTTTTTCCAAATATTCACGTGAAAGTGAAAATAGGATAATAATTCTTTAAGTATGCTCATGTTTCTGACGTTTCGTCATATTTTTGTAAAACCTGGGTCTATTTGCGCTGAAGCACAATTCGCAGATTTTGGATGTATCCCACGGTCTAGTATAGAGACGAGTGCAAGCTAGTGACGTCACAGTCTCTATTTATAGGTTGAAGCTGCGGAAAATAAATACTTAAATTTGCGAGTTATACCCTCAAAACATTTACATATTGGTTTTGTTTGTGGGTCCGTTGTGATTCTTCGTATTTAAGATCTCCCTGTTGTTTTTACTGCGTAGCGATCGAGACCCATCAGACACAATCAAATTAGATCGTATGGTGACTGTCAAAGAACTTTCGTAAGGAATAGTTGGGTCTAAGAACTGAGGCCATATTAGCTCAATCTCCAAAAAATTGGTTTCCACTTCAATATAATGTAACTTGTGTATTTTCTGTGGCTAGACATAACTAATTGATTTTGATCATAGCAAATTTCAAGTTCACACATTCTGTCATTCTAGACAGTGGGAATCTTGAAATCGATCTAAATCTCCAGGATGTTGTTTACGAATTTATTTATTGTGTTTGACATTTGGCTCACTAGTATTTATATCAATTACTAGAAAGAAAAAAGATAAGTTTGCCATAGGTCCCAAATACGTGAATCTTTCATATATCTGAGAAAATCACACACGAGGCTCATCGACCATATGAATACTGTCGCTTATATGTACAGTATATTTAACGTTGTTGTTTGATATAAACTTATAATGATTTTGAACTCCATCTGTTAAAAAGGTCAATTCAAAGACATGTTATATTCTTACCAAGTTTCATGAAGATTACAGGAAGGCACAGAAGTGTGGTACTGGAGTATTCACAGGATGATTGTAAAATGTGACCTATTTTTGACCTCACATGACCTAGTTTCAAAGAAGCATGAACGTGTTTGATATTTTATCTCCTGCATGCATAGTTTTAAAATATGTGAGGTTCACAATTTCAAAACCAAGAGGACCAAAAGGAGATCTTTAGTGCAAAACAGAATTTAATTCTGAACATAGGTTTCAGAGAAGAATAATTTTGAAGTATAGAATGAAACTTGCTGATCCCCTGGGACTTCATCTTTCAAGGATCAATATATATTCAAAAGTATGACAGAGGGACCTAAGTTGATCATTTTTGCAAAATGAAATTAAATTGTGAGATATGGTTTTAGAGAAAAATATTTATTTCATTTTTTTAATTAAATTTTGTTTACCGCCCCGAGTTCTGCAAGGATCAAGTTTATTTTAACAACTTTTGTGAAAGGACACCTAAAGATTTTATCAATATCTAGCCGGCAAACTGTTGACGCGACAAATACAACCAGGAAAATTTCGTCCGATATATCTAAGGTTGTCTTGATAAACTAATGGATAGATGTTTCTACAAACACATGTTTTTTATGTTTGTTTGTTGTTTTTTTTATAATATATGGGTGAGCAATCTTATCTACTTAAACATGTATATCATCAATCTGGGTTTTGACAGGTCATTCCACGGTATATCAACTTAAATTTTGTACAAATATCTCAGTCCTTCGATCGACAAAAAAACATATGTGTGTGTTGGCCACCGTGATATTTCTAAGGCTTTTGATAGTGTCTGATCCAAAGATTAACTAATCAAATTAATCATAACGGCACAGACGGATCTTTTAACTGAAGGAGAAAGGCTGAAAACTGGCCAATATTTCACGGAAAAGATTGAGGCTGGGATGTGTTTTTCTTTGAATTTCAGATACTTTATGGCGTTTCTCATGCTTAAAACAGTTTATATTAAGATGTTTTGCCTTGATCAAATAAGCATGAGGAATTAGAAGTATTTATGCTGCATGTCCTTTAATGAAAGTATACTACATAGCCAAGAAACGTGAGGAGCTAGAATTCTGTATGGGTCTAATGTAAACATTGGGGGCCAGATATTATTGACCTGCAATTAATAAATTAAATTTATACTGTACAATATCTTGTCTAATATACTGAAATGACAAACGATTACGTCACAAAAATGCTGTAAGCTGGATGTAGACGAAAGAAATCTTCACCTCTCTTGGACGTTCTAACCACTCGGCCAACGGGGATGTTTAATTGGTAGGTAATACTCTGTGTGTACGTGTTACTTCCGGTGCATACTTGTTACTTCCAGTGTACCCCAGTTGGTGGGCAGACGAAACATCTTTAACAAGTTCTACCACATTGTTTGTTTGTTTGAAAAGTATTTTAAACAATGATTTAAATTTTGAAAATGTCTCCAAACAGCTGCCCGTATCATTTCATCCAGCAAAGTTTGTTTGTTTGGTTTAACGTCCCATCGACAGTATTTCAGTCATTTGGAGACGATGTCTACTTGAGACAGATATAGTGCTGCCACACTGCAGCATCACGCCGTAGACATGTGGCATGATACCACACTCAGTCGCATTATCCTGACACCGGGCCAGCCAGTCCTGGAACTACCCGAATATGCTGAGCGCCAAGCAAGGAAGCTATAACAGTAACTTTTTTTACCATTGGTGTGTCGCGACCGGGGATCGAACCCACGACCTCCCGCACCCGAGGCGGACGCTCTAACCACTCGGCCACCGGGGACGGTCATCCAATAAAGTACTGACAACCTCTCCTAGATTCGAATTTGAACATTTTCTTTCAAGTACTACAGATATAAAGAAACACCTTGGCCTTACTGTTAGTATAGAAGAATATACCAAAATTTTATTATTGCTTACAGACTTAACTCATTATGGTGCTCGACTTTTAAGCACAGTTAGCAGGTGCGTGTAATAGTGATGATTTTCTTATAACTTGGTGTTGTAAGACCCTTTTTGAATATTCATTTGTACGGTCTGCAATCAAACTGAAATAGCCTTACTTGGCCCATCTACGTAAATATTTCAAACCGTGTACCTTCATATCATATTTTATGAATCACATTATTAATCTGTCATTTATTCATACTTGGTTTGTAAACAACTGCAGCTATCTAAAGAATGACCCTTCTCTGCATCATATTTCTAACACTTACAAATGTTTAAACTTTATCGATTGCGAAGATATTGAACATCGTTTCTTTCAGTGTAGCAGATTTCGTTTGGAGTGCCGTCATCTGTTTATGACAGTTTGACAGTTTGACAGTTACATTCCCAAAGTTGCAATCATATAAAAGAAAACGCGCCAGAGACTGATAAGTTGTAACTTTCTTATGACCTTGTTGGGTGGCCATTAAGAGTTCTCTCTCACGATATGTGTTCATGTATATATTCGAAACAAATTAGGCGTAAAAAGTCAAAAAATTAGACACCACAATGACGAATAGATGAATACAGCCGACATAGAATCGTGTAATTGAGTTTGCACAGAATACTATGATAGGTCAAAAATTGTATAATATGTTTACATTACTAACATACTAGTGCACAGAGCCAAAAAAAGAAAGTACCCACTTTTCAACTCTTAATAACTCTTTAATATTATGTTGATACATATATAATTAATAAACAATACATATGTAATCGTTGGAGTAACTGTTGACCTAGGTTTAATCAGTAGTAAACCATGCTCTTCAGTTTAAGACAAAATTTAGTAGTTTTGCACGTGCGCCTTGTGCATCCGGTGGTAGTATCTGATTGCATCCATTGACCGGAAATGAATCGCAATTGAATATCAATTAAAACAAAAAATGTTAAGATTGAATAATGATAAACGAAACCAAGCTATCGGAATGCTAAATGCAGGTACGTCAGTAAATGCTGTAGAATAGAGTCTTATCGAAGCAAGTGTCATTTTTGAAATCAACCCCTGTCCTATCGTTCAAATTGTTTCAATGAACGAAATATCGCAACTAGGATATTTTTACGTAATGTCAGAACAAAAGTCATAATAAATGCTAATTCCAAGTATATAGATAGAAATGTATGATGGAATACTTTCTAGTTTGGCTGAGTAAAGTTTCATGTTATGAAAATATAAAAGAACTTAAAAGAAATCACATACCTTTGACAAATTTAAAATGGTCTCATTTTATATCCGACTAGATTTCCAAACTCTAATAAACAGGGTGGGTGAGATAGGTCAGTAGAACTACACGTACAGTCGATTTATTTCCAGACTTATCACGTGTCAACGGGCCTTGTGTCCAGGCCAGTGTACCTCTGATACAGAGCATTGACACTGAGATTACCCACAATGCACTTATCTCTGAGAACGAGGGTTTGATTGAAAGAAATACGACAGTCTTGTGTGAATAAATAGGTACCCCAGTTCAAGACTTGCTACTCAGAAGAATGGACAGGTTTTACAGATTATCAAGTAAGTCTATGGAATGTTGACAGACTACGCCTAGAAAATTATGTTAAGATAACGAGATCGAGATCCACGCTGTCAGTTTGGTTATGGTGCATAAGGAACAATTATGTATACCATTTGATGCTCTGTCGTCAATTCATTGGATATTATATAAGACGTACAAAGTAGTTTGCCATATTAGAATATATTCGTATGTAGCTGACATATTTTGAAGCCCAGTCAAAAATATCGGGTGGATAAACCACATTATTTGAAGCGCTCAGGGCACTGAGAGCGTGTCGACAGTATTTACAGTACATGAAATAGTACATGAAACCCAGCCGGCAGTCTCTCATTGCATCGGGCGCTTTGATGTTTCATAACGATCCGGTGATCGGGTCATGACCCTGATTCCATTCATAGGTTGCATACCTAATGAGGTCATAATCTTACTTATGTAGATCATTCTATCTGTTGCTGTGTGGAGTAAAAAAAAACAGTGCAGTTAAATCGACTGCGGTAATTATGTAAATCAACAATGCCTATTTTTTGATTTCCCGCTACGTAAGACTGCAGATTCGCCTAAATACCACTCTCTTCTGTTACTAGTTTTGTCGAGTGTGTCATTGAACGAAAACGTAGGACAGACTGTATTTATTCGATGCTTCCTGGAAGTGTGCTCAAGGTCCTTAATTACTATTTAATAACGATTTACCGTATTTATTCCGTATAAATAGTGATTCCCATCTTTAATCTAAAGGTAAGGACTATGTACCAGTGGAACCTCTCTAAACCGCACGGTGCCCGGACCAGCTAAAATGTCCGGTTTTCAGAGGTGTGCGGTTTACAGAGGTTTTTGCTTTTTTAGTGCTTATTTTGCTTTTGTATGGGATTCAATGCATATTTCAGACATTTTTTTTTTTTTTTTTTTTTTTTAGATAACCTTTATTGTAACCTTATCAAACTCTGAAAGAGATATGACAAGGAATTTGTAAGATATGTTGAATGGTTGTCGTTGTATTGATAACATAAAGGGGGTGGAACTAGATTCTTGATCAATAAATGCGCAAGACGGAAGGAATAGTCGGGGACTACCGAAGTCATCGGTCAGCGCAATATAGATCCCAGGTTAAACATGTTAATTTCCCCTGCATTCTCCGGAATATTTTGGTTCAAACCACCCTCATTGTATGTAGTGAATACCTGATTCTGGAGTATCGAAGAACTTAACAGAGAAATCATTGACTTCCAGAAACTTACTTATACTTTATCGCTAAATGTTTTCAGATAAACACATTTCTATTTCTCAGCTTGCAGTTATTATCTAAACAGAGAGACGGAAATTTGTTTACAAATGAATACACATGCTTATTGCACACGCTCAATACAATACGATTTTCAGTTCCCTTATTTTTACTTCGGTAAGCTTGGGTTATTGATTTAAAGCACTCTGGTACAAAAAATGAGTCTTTCTATCTGAGACATTATCGTGTTGGGGGAATATAAAAGGTACTTATTTAAATTTTATATTCTATATCAAGACTCGAGAAATCATAAAATTTAAATTATCACCTTTTTCTTGTGTGAAGGATACGGGGTTCGGTAAAATTCCTTCATTGAGAACTTCCGGGTGTCGTTATAAGAATTCCGCCCCAGCTTGGAAAATAACGGCAGTTCTGAAAAAAAAATCATAAAGTAACGTCCCGCCGATATTATTTCAGTCATTTTGAGTTGATGTCTACTTGGGGAAAAAATATGTTGCTGGAAGCATTGCAGAATCACGCCGTAGACATGTGGCATGATACCACACCCAGTCACATTATCCTGACACTGGGCCAACCAGCCCTGGAACTAACCTTATATATGCTGAGCGCCAAGCAATTATTTTTTAAGACTGGTGAGTCGCGGCCTGGGATCGAACCCACGCCCTGCCGATTCTGGGGCGGAGGCTCTAACACCTCAGCCAGCGGGGCCGGTTAGAAAGTTTACAAGATATACACGATACATATATAGTTAATGAAGCTGATAATTAAACAACTTTTTGTTCGTTTGTACGCCTCACCAATAGCATTTCAGACCTTTAGGGACCGTGTCTACATGCGACAGAGAGATAAGGGAAATGATACGACACTCATCCAGGAAAGCTGTCTGATATACCCGTCTTACTACCCTGGTACTGAGGTATGTGTAGTCGAAGATTTGTGAAATAGGAACGCAAGATACCGTTAAACAGAAAGACGGACTTACTCTTGGTACTCATTGAGTCGTGTAGCGGTGCCTCCACCTCCTCAGTGTGACCATGATTTTGTCCGTTCCCTGTCCCCAGGGCGTCCATCTTGACCGGCGTTTTTGTCCCCATTCTAATATTGTCTATTTATTATCCAAATACGTATGTGCACTGGGAGAAATATGAAATACGTAACAAAAATATAGAGATGTACCGCTTAATCAGTTTTATTAATGAATACTTCTAATGCGATACTAACAAACCTGAATATTTACCAGAGTGCACAGGACAAAAATAGAAATCAATATTTTATTGACTCCTGTTTTATTTGAACAAATACATTTCTGAGACGGAATGCAAGTAATACAGTTAAAAATAACAATGAATAATAAATGAGTTTAAACAATTTATTGATTATAACACGCAGCTATGTCGTCTATTATTTTTGACGACCAAGTTTTAAGTGATCTGGAGAGAAACACAATTAAACATTACAATCTAATAAATGCTACATAGTCGTCAACGTTCCTGGGACATTTTCTCATTTTTTGTTCATCTAAATGTGAGATATTTCTTTTGAAATACCAGCGGTAAAAAAATCTCTAAAATGCTCTCCGTTGACACATTTCCCAATGTTAGCAAGGCTCCGAGTAAGGTTTTGTTACGGAGGACTGCTGTAAAATTATTCATTTTTGTTGAAATATGACTTAATTGAATCTATTAAATAATAATAATAATAATTTAGTAGGTACATATATCTTAATCAAAGCACTGAAAGCACTGAAGTTGTATGTGTCTCAAGTGGAAGAGTGTTTTACGAGCTGCAGATATGCAGGGTAACTAAGTTTTTGCCAGATACCAAACTTATATTGAAAAAAAAAATGAACGATTGTTGTTTCAGATTTGTTTCCTTTTGATTTAGATATGCATATTTGATATATATCTTATAAACTGTAGGCTATAGAATAGATCGAGAGAGTAACAGTGGCGATGTGCTTTTTGTTAACAGTCCGTTGAAACATATAGTGCGTTCATCTTTAATTTCTTGTAATGACCTTGTTACGCAAAGTTAAAGCGTTTTTTTGTTTGTTTTGTTTTTTTGTCAATTTCTTGAAAAGTTGACACCTGTTTATTAAATTTACTTTGATAAACAAATTTACTTTGGATAGCAAATTTACAGATATCGGCCATTCTATAGTGCATAAAAGGTCGTTAGCTTGATGTGATTATTAGTAAGTTACACTGACTTGTATCGGAATTTAGGCTTTCTGTATGGATAACTGTAACACCACTAAGTTAAATGACGGAAACCTGCACATCCACAATCCAAATTCACCTACAGCTACAAGCCAACTTTGCATCAAAAGAAATTATATTCCTCCGCATGGTAAAGTGACATTTACACAACATCATAGAGAAATTAGTTCTCTGCTTTTATGCACCACACAATTATTTATCCCTTAGATATTTCTTTTACTCAAAATTGAGTTTTTAACATTTTAACACTTAAGCTGAATCTCAGCATACCTGTGTTGCAGAATTTTGTTCAATCGTTCGATCATTCATACAAAATTGAGAGGTTATTCGGTGTTTAGTCACACACAACTAAAAACGTAAATATCGTGACGAGTGTATATTTGTAGACACTTAATTTTAATAAGACCATACGATAATCAATAAGTTTACAGTATCCTAATTTGGAATTTAACAAGCATCACTCAACACTTACTCCCAACATCGTAAAAAAAGGGGGGTACTAGTATAGCTCCCTTGCTTGGCGCTCAGCATATACGGGTAGATCAAGGACTGGCTGGCCTGGTGTCAAGATAACGTAACTGGGTGTGGTATTATGCCGCATGTCTACAATGTGAAACTGCAGTATGGTAGCACTATTTCTGTCTCAAGTAGACATCGTTTCCAAATGACTGAAATACTGTCGGTGGGACGTAAATGCCATCAAACAAATTCCCTACAATCTGTACCAAAGGTGACTTTAGAATTAATATGTACTGGTACACGCCGACCATTTTGATTTAAATTTGTTTTATTACTGTAAAAGAGCTAAGCAACGCGCCATTTTCTCCAAACAGTCCACATGATAAGGTTACGCGATTCCCGCCATATCAGCTCTTAACGATGACGTTACAGTGTCCATTATGGCGCCTGATTAGTGTTTAGATAACATGAAAACAAAGTATTCTGTACTATATAGATTATTTTAGTATGCATTAGGTATAGATTTTAATTTCTCAAATATTCAATTACATGTATAAACATTGAACCGCAATAAAGTGTTAACAACACCCCCTTTTTTGGTCAATAATTCGTCAACGAATTATTTTCGTCGTCATCGTCACGTCAACTAGTAGCTCGTCACTGATTCGTTGACTTTATGATTAATCAGCTCACCACTACTGATTAATGCATATAGATATGTGTATAATTCCAATATTTATATTTCATGCAAATGCAATTTTGTATACAACAGTATACAGTGCAGTCATAAGTATTACTTCATGCACGTGTGTGTTCGCAATTAAGTTTACTATGTAGCTGTGGATACAGAATGAACACATTTGCTTTGTTGGACTTTTTACACACGATTTATTTCGTACATCCGCGCAAAAACGCAAAATAGTGCTCCTTATTATTAGACCCATTGCCGCTATGTAGATTGTATTGTTGTATGTCATTCCTCACCCACTTTGTTATTACTTGTGATGATTGTATCATTGATGAATGTATCAGTTTCTATCTTTTACGGCAAAGGCATTGTTCAGCGCATATATACCTATCACGTGACTTCACCAGCGAAATTCTTAACGCAGTGAATATACATCAGTACACGTTTTGAGTCTACAAGGAAACGTGCTTCCAGAACATGATATTTTGTATCTCGAAATTGAGCACATCCGGCGGACATAGTTTCATCTTTTGAAGAAATATCTCCTATCTCTGACAATTGTATAAACCGTTTAAAATGATTTATCACAATGGTTGTTTGTGCGCAATAAACTTTAAAAAAAAATGTATTCCAACACTTTACAATATTACGAAACAAAAATGGTTACCTGGTAAACATCATGTTGACAAAATCGCCCCATGACATTCTAACACGCATTGTAACCAACAGATGGTAATAAAAGATTCACTATTAATCATGGTGATTTTGTGAATATATAAATATATATAACCAAAGTCTAAATTTTCAAATAAGCAACAAATACTGACAGTCGTTGTTTTAGTCTCGTCTTTTTTATATAACCAGTTAAGCCATACCACGTAGTATGTGACGTCATTTGCCTCGATTCGGATGTATTTTTCCCATCAATTTTAATGGGATATAAAGCATGCAAACGGAAAACTGTTTCCTTCACATAGGCCAAAGTAATTCCCTCGTCAAATGTTCAGTATTTCCTGATATTCAGGGACGCACTTTTCGCGATGACATACAAAATTTCACGAACACTAAAGTTTTTCCCGCAATTTTCCGCTTTGTAAGTGCCTGCAGTCGGTGGGACTTAAGTATCTTCAATCCAAACCAACAAGATTGATTCACCTCTCCAGTGGTTACATACATACTCAAATTGACTTACAGGCCCCCCAAATAGCTACTCTGATAAGGTTGAACTGGTTTACTCAAAAAGGCATGGTTTTGTTAGAGTCACTGTTTGTGAGCAGTTCACCTAGCTAAGAATGGGGATGGCGGTATTTAAATCTTTACCACTGAAAACTGGAAAGTGCGTTTAGCTGTTGCGATGATAGCTTTTTAAAAGCAAATCGCGCAAAACAGTGAATTTAGTATCGTAGGATTTTACGCCCCAGTGCCGAATAATGCCCCCCTCTGATTCTCTGTCTGCTTGCGTCTGCTTGTAAGATTACGGTATATCGAAAAGCAAGACACGGCTGACTCTAGTTGGTAAACGCCGAGAAAACCTTTACTTGCTTAACGCCAAACATAGCAGCTATTCCATTACTGAAAACGACATTGGGATGTCACAATCTTCTCCACAGACTCTTCTGGGAATTCCTTTAACAAGTATGCCGCTGATTTTCCATATGCTATGCATGTATCAAGTCAGCTACTATAGTCAGCGATAAAACTAGTCAGAAAATGTGCTCGTCCGACATTTCATTAATTTGTAATGTTTGCTACTTGAGGATCGAGTAATGCAATTGAAGCTCACGTTGTAGCTCACTCAAAAGCACTAACCTTGGCCTGTAGCATGACATTCAAGTAAACAAAGTAACCGTACGAAAACGACATTGCTTAAAGCCATTCCGCCTACATAAAATTCTAATTGTGTCCCTTTTGGATATAATAGTCGGAGACAAACCAAGAAACATTATTTATTTTACTACAAGCTATTTCCTAGACGTCGCATTCGAACAAACTTTCCATTTCATTATTCAAAGGCAGAAATGTTGGCCAATTTCTTGCTTATTCAGACAACGCGGAACTTCCTTCATTTTTGTTAGACTGTAAACGTTCGCTTCTGACCATAGCCATTTATTCGATTACAGTAATCAAGATAAAAGGCCGCCACCTGAAACATAAACTGGAGATTGCGTCTTTATGGGTTACAACACTTTGTACAACTTGCTGCAACATCGATCGAATGCTAACCATGTACAAAGTAAACAGCACGCAGGTAATTGCTTCGGGATAAACACATAGAGTATGCCTATATTAAACAGTGTGGCTGAACGACGGGAGAATCTGTGTAAACTAATATTATTTTTCTCAGCCATATTTCTTAATATATGTTTGTGTGTTTTAGAATAACGTCTCAGTCATTTAAAGACTGTCTCACTATCGGACCAAGCAGTCCAAGAACTACCCTTATATGCTTATAGCCAAGCAATGGGGCTATACCAGTACCATCTTATAGACTTTGGTATGTCGCGACCGGGGATCGAACCCATGACCTGCCGATTTCAGGCCGGACGATCTAAGCAGATTACTTCCTGTATCACAGTACATATATGTAACCGGGAGTCAAGATGCCATTTTTTCTCACTTTGCCCCTTTCGCTAATGAAGTTTTTTTTCGTCTTTTGAGAGCGTCCTCTCCGTAACCAGGACGTTTTGGGTTCGATCCCCGGCTTCGAAATGCCCAAATCGTTAAAACTGGCACAGATGGTTTGCGCATATCATATAAGGATATTTCCATGACAAGTTGATCCAATGTAAGGATTATTCGACTGGGTGCGATAGCAAGTTACGCACCGCTATGGGTAGAGTCCCGACTTAGTCACTCGGGTTGTGCATGTGAAGAAGCCATCCAGCTGGCTTGAGGTAATTTGATGGTTCTACCCGGCTGCCTCTATACCGCATCTATAATAAGATGGACGTCGCTCTATATGTATGACTGAAATAATGTTCCAGCGACGATACTTCAGTACGAACTGTTACTTGTCTACGGCTTGATGCATTATACCTGTCGCATGCTGACATTTGGGATTGATTTGATAATACAGGCCTATCTTTCTTGAAAACCATACATAGGAAAGGTTTTATAGTCTTGAAGTGACGTCTTTGGGCCTGGTGTCAGGTTTTAGCCTTCCCTTAGCGACCTTATCGACTAACCCAAGAACACCAAATGTTGCAACTTATTTAAAAAAACAAAAAACAGAGGCAAACTAACAGGACTAGTCTTGGAACTCCTTTAACGTAAAACTCAACCAAAACAAGAAGTGTCTTTGGAATACATGTGTCACTTGCTGAAAGAAATGTGACAGAAAAGTGTGACAGACAAATGGACAGACAACTGAGAAATGGTCGCTATACGCCAGCTCTGTTTACAACTGGTGAAACCAAACTAGTCAAGTGCGACAGATTATCAGTAAAAGGGGAATAACTAGAATATATTGATGCAAGAGTTATGAACCTTGTGCATGGCAATTCAGTCCATCAATCAAATTTCAAAAGTAAAAGAGAGCAGTATTTATTGCAGACTGACGGGCAGACGCGGAGAAGTGATCCCTATGTGTCGACTATGCTTACAACAGATGACACAAAACGTGTTTTTGTGTTGTTTTTATTCTCAGAACTTTAATTAGTATGCAAATAAATGTTGTGAAATTGTAAACTGCATGGAAGTTATGTCCATCTCAATTTCGAGACCCTTAGAAAACAAATTAAAATGGAAAATTTTCTTCTCTGGTTCAGTGTATGCATGTTAGTATCAGTAAATATTGAAAATATCAGTAAATATCGATAATATCAGTAAATATCGTTAATATCAGTAAATATCGATAATATGAGTAAATATCGATAATATGAGTAAATATCAGTAAATATCAATATCAGTAAATATCGATATCAGTAAATATCGTTAATATCAGTAAATATCGTTAATATCAGTAAATATAGATAATATCGGTAAATATTGATAAAATCAGTAAATATGGCTAATATCAGTAAATATCAATAATATCAGTAAATATCGATAATATCAGTAAATATTGATAATATCAGTAAATATGGCTAATATCAGTAAATATCAATAATATCAGTAAATATAATAATATCAGTAAATATCGATAATATCAGTAAATATTATCAGTAAATATCGATAATATCAGTAAATATCGATAATATCAGTAAATATCGATAATATCAGTAAATATCAATAATATCAGTAAATATCGATATCAGTAAATATCGTTAATATCAGTAAATATCGATAATATCAGTAAATATTGATAATATCAGTAAATGTGGCTAATATCAGTAAATATCAATATCAGTAAATATCGATATCAGTAAATATCGATAATATCAGTAAATATCGATATCAGTAAATATCGATAATATCAGTAAATATCGTTATTATCAGTAAATTTCGATAATATCAGTAAATATCAATAATATCAAGACTGAAACTGAATTGATAAAGCCGAATGGTGACATTTGAATTTGAGTCAAAATTTGACTTTTGTCATGTAGATCTACGAAAATATTTCGATGACTAAGAATGAAGGAGTAGGTTTCTACCTAACTTCAGAATTTAAATTTTACTTAACATTAAGTTCTATTGGTGGAATTTGGGCCAGGTCTGGAAGGTTTTTTAATTCAAAACAACAAAATTAAAATACTTTTTATGTTATTTATTAAATTGCAAAAACTGCAGACATATTTACACTTGTCATGCAGTTTTATATATACTTTATTTCTGAGCGGTTGTACACTATATACAAAATCAAATGTTACAGAAAATATGTCAGAAACAAGTAGTTGGTAATCAGGCACATGTTCAGGCCAGATAGAGTTGTCTCCCCTCTATGTACATCTCGGGACTTTTTCCGAAAACCACGGTAAAAGACTGTGTCCAAAAGTGTACAATAAAGCAATTGAAATTAAAACAAAACCCCAACAGTAAAAGCTTCAGTGAGTAATAAGTAGAAAGTTTAGTTACATAAATACAAACATCTCAATGGAATCGTATATACCTTTGTCTTTATTTCCTACAATATACGCCCTTCTTCAATTACTACTCTTTGTCTTAAGTAAATACCTACACCTTGAAATTTTCGTCTATCTACACATGAAATGATTTGTTCGCTTATAACAGCACCGTGATATCTTAATATTACAAAATTAATGTTATCCCTAAATTCTACCAGTATATTTCTAGACGTTGCATATAAGAAGCAAAAACAATTTGTTTTACAGTATAAAGTCAATACACGCCTTAAATACACAGCATTGCAAATGTACAGGCATTAAGTGTCCTGGTTTTCCTTTCTTTCATCTCGTAGTTTCTCCACTTCAATGATTATGTTTCATGATTATGGCCCCTGTCTGACATCTTCCAAAAGTGTGTATCATCGATTGATTCACATGATTGATATGCAAAACTAAATACAATCAGTACTTGGACATGAGTGCCCCTGAATATGAATTCATAACACTAATTAAGTTCAGTACATGCATCGTGATAACCAAAGAATTTCTATAATGATCAGGAAATCACCACCTTATATCGGCATTATCTCCTGTAACAAATTGTGCAAATTCAGCAGTTAATAACCTATTAAAACAAAAACAGACATGTATATTTTCAAAAAGTACCTATCATAAATTGTGTGTTCCTGCAAATTACTATAACCCCGACAAAAAGCTAGGTTTTAATCACAAAACACTCAAATTTTATAATGGCAACCAAGGTACGATCACAAAGCCTGCTCTGTCCCAGCCCAATAGAAAGTCCCGCTATATGGAGAACCGCCCCTTCCCTTATCAAGCCCGCCCTGTCAGCTTGCCCCACCATCTTATTTTCCCCCCCTACCCCAATTAACAGTCTTTACCTGTTCCCCCACTCTCTCAGCCACTTCTGTAATTTCCAAGAAAAACAACAACTGAAGAACCAATCACATTTGTGAAGGAGGGCAACTGACACTCGGACCTTATCCAAATGTAAAAAAAAAAACATGGCCAATTGTTTTTATTCACTTCATTTTTTTTTTTAACTACAGATATATCTAAGGCCATCATTGAACAAATTGCAATAGCACTTCAAAATCCACAAATTGGGTCAATGTGTGGAAAAAAAAATCAACAGGTATTGTTGCACCAAAACACTGTTGATATTTGTAGTTTCTTCAATCTGTTGGAAGAAAATATTTTTTTTTTCAAAACAAGATATATATAATCTCTCCTTGTAAATATACATGTATACTACTGTCAGTTATATGGAAAAATGCCAAGTACATTTCTATAAATATATATAAATAGCAAAGACCTCATTAAATAATAATATATGTAAAATAAAATGTTTCTTGTTTACATCTTATGAAAATCACAAAAAGAAAGGAAAAAAATTGTTAAAATCCATAAATCAAATTTGAAACTTTTATCAAGAGTTTAACCTATATTTTTTCTTTGGGTTATAGTAAATTCTAGCTGCTGTGAACATAAAATTGTATCAATTAACAAAAAATAAAGAAGTCACTGGTTATTCATGCGTCTCAACATAATTACATAACATTTGACTCAGCATGAAATCAGTTATTCCATATCATAATCTAGATTCCATATCATAATCTAAGACATTCGGGGTGTACAATTCCTTAAATTATCTCTGGCCCTATCTAGCCCTTCCAAATTTTTGAGATAGTAAAATCAAGAAAATAAAGAAATATTCTGATTTTTCACTTGGCAGGGTGAGTGTAATTCTACACCCCAGACATTGGTAAATATTTGTATGTGGAATGTAACATGTCTAGGGTTATTAGTTAATGTAGACAGATAGATTGTACGGACATGTCTTACAACCCACTACTGTGGGCAGTTAACAATGCTGGTCAACACCGGACTGGAAGGATACACAGAACCACAGTTCAGAGCATCATTAAACTAACAAGCATCCAATAGGAAACTGGTTCTAATAACAAGGCAATAAAGACATGATAAGTCATTCACAAAAGAATAAGTTGAAAAAAAAAGCTTATATTTTGTTCAATCAATCAATTACAAACATGGCTAAATATGAGGAAAGCAGCATTTCACATCCGTTTCTTTCACCACCCCAACCCTATCCATGGCATGATTACACTGTTTGTTAAACTTCTATTTCACAGAGGATGTCTGATACACAAGTTGAGAGTCAGATAGTAGTACACTGCGGTTTGCTGGTGAGCTGTGTGGCGCTATCACAATGTGGCGAGTCCTAGGACATGGTGCCGAACACAGGGTTGTGACGACATATACTGGGGCCATGTTCGTCGTAGTCTGCCTTCGTGTGACACACCTGATAGAACTCCGGCTGAAGTATACAAATAATTATATATAACACTGGCTGTTATCAATAGCCAACTTATCTAACTATCATAAATAGAACCATACCTTCCCAATTCCTTAGCTTGATAGTCTTAAATGTTTTCCTATCCTTTTGAATGACAAAGACAGTGTAAAAAAAAAATATTGATGCTTAATCATGTGGCAGTTTCATTAGTACATAATATTCATGGATTCATGTCCTAAAAATCAATAGGGCAATTTAATAAACAGCTTTCTTTGGGATTAATATTTTGTAGATAAAGACATCCAGGTATAGTGCAATGCGTTTCTACACTATTTCTGAATCAAAGTATTACTTAGCACTACATTTTTTTTTTAATTCAAGCCAAAAAATTCTTTGATATATCCATGTCACAACTAGTTAATATAACTCAGTTATACACAATTTTTCATGATATTACTTTTAATAACTTCCCTGGTGGATTAAGAGACTTAGACTCTGATAATATTTATTTCTCATTAGATGACAATAATGTTTAACTATCCTATACAAGATTCTTCTTCTTATTATTTTTTAAGATAAAGTGGACACAGGGGAATATAAAACAAGAAATTCAGTATATACTTACAGTTGAGGCCAACATAGAACCTCCAACCACACTGCGTACCTCTGCATATGGTGTGTGATCACCTGTACCTCGATAGGTTTTGGCTGAAATACAAACACAAACACAGGTATAAACAGAGTTAAAGAGTTACGAGATAATCATCTAACACTTCTTTCTCATTTTAAACTTACAGAATCCTTTATAAGATTATGTCACACAAGAGAAAAACAGATAAGCTACCTCATTGCATAATTACTCAAATTATTTTGTTATTGATGGGTTACAAAACTAAAATCTGGGAAATTCAATTTTATTGTAATTCTGTAAGCTTTCTATCTTTGCAGATACCAAATACTATCAATGTCACATAACTAAATGTGACAACGGAGTTTAATTTCAGCAAAAAACAACAGCATTGCAAATGCCAACACTCCTCTGTTTGTTTTTTAAAAATAGGGAGCTAAATTAGGTCAAAATGGACCTAAGAGTTATGGCTTTTTATGGAAATGTAGTGCTTGTGATAGTGAACAAGTATTTGAAGTTGAATAAAAAAAGCCTTAATAGTTTACAAATTATTGCTAGATTAAAGTTTCTCTCTCTCTCTCTCTTTTTGTTTTGAAAAGAGAGATGTATTTGATCAAAATGGACCTAAAAGGAATGTAGTCCTTGTGATAGTGAACAAGTATGTGAAGTTTGATGACAAAAGCTTTAATAGTTTAGAAGTTAAGGCCAAGGTAAAAGTTTTTTTACAACGAAAAAAACACCAGAATGATGACAATACCTCAACTTTTTCTTGAAAAGTTAAAATCTGTTTATCTGCTTTACAGTGTCAAAAGAAAGTATGATCAAGAAAGATGTTAGACAATGGTACCTTAATTCTTCCCTGACTTAGTTCCTCGCTGACTTTCAACCTGCCATCTACAACTCTCTTCACATCACGCTGCAACTTGCGACCAAAGTCTTTGAACATGGTAGATCCACCAGACAGCACGATGTTCTGCAAGCATAAAAATTTGTTTTCATCGTTCAAAATAAGATTTATTTAACGATATATTAGTCTGCCTGTTTGCTTTGTTTACAGAGGTTGTTTACCTTCTATCTAGAGCTATACATTTCAAACTGTATATCTACTGTATATCTTCAATAAAATACTCCAAAGGACATTTTTAACAGAAAAAAAAATAAAGGTATTGTGAAATACAGCAAGCATTCAATTTGTTTAACACTTTGATTATTTTTGTATTCTCTAATATCTACAAATCCAGAATTAAATTAAAATCTCAGATTAATTCATACAGTATTTCCAGATACTGAAGTTTTAGAAAAACTGATGTGAATTGATAGCAGGTGTGTTATGTCTGTGATTTTACAGGTGTAGTGTGACTGTGGAGAGTGTGAATGACAGGTGTGGAATGACAGCAAAAGTAATTTTGTTGGGTTTAATGTCACAGCAATAGTATATCAGTGCCACCACACTGCAGTATCATGCCGTAGACCTGTGACAGTGGGCCAACCAGTCCTAGAACTACCATCATATGCTGAGCGCCAAAGCAAGAGAGCTATACCAGTAACATCTTGTACGACTGACAGCAGGTGTGGTATGTCTGTTAACTGACAGGTGGGGAGTGAGAGAAGGTGTAAAGTGACAGCAGGTAATGTGTGACAGGTGTGGAGGGACAGCAGGTAATGTGTGACAGGTGTGGAGGGACAGCAGGTAATGTGTGACAGGTGTGGAGGGACAGCAGGTAATGTGTGACAGGTGTGGAGGGACATCAGGTAATGTGTGACAGGTGTGGAGGGACAGCAGGTAATGTGTGACAGGTGTGGAGGGACAGCAGGTAATGTGTGACAGGTGTGGAGGGATGGTTGTGTGGGGGACTGCTGGGGTCAGGTAATGTGTGACAGGTGTGGAGGGACAGCAGGTAATGTGTGACAGGTGTGGAGGGACAGCAGGTAATGTGTGACAGGTGTGGAGGGACAGCAGGTAATATGTGACAGGTGTGGAGGGATGGTATGTGTGTGGGGACTGCTGGTGTAGTGACTACAGGTAATGTGTGACAGGTGTGGAGGGACAGCAGGTAATGTGTGACAGGTGTGGAGGGATGTGTGTGGGGACTGCTGGTGTAGTGACTACAGGTAATGTGTGACAGGTGTGGAGGGATGTGTGTGGGGACTGCTGGTGTAGTGACTACAGGTAATGTGTGACAGGTGTGGAGGGATGTGTGAGGGGACTGCTGGTGTAGTGACTACAGGTAATGTGTGACAGGTGTGGAGGGTTGTGTGTGGGGACTGCTGGTGTAGTGACTACAGGTAATGTGTGACAGGTGTGGAGGGTTGTGTGTGGGGACTGCTGGTGTAGTGACTACAGGTAATGTGTGACAGGTGTGGAGGGATGTGTGTGAGGACTGCTGGTGTAGTGACTACAGGTAATGTGTGACAGGTGTGGAGGGACGGTTGTGTGGGGACTGCTGGTGTAGTGACTACAGGTGTAGAGTACCCTACCTTGTACAGACCCCTCCTCACATCAATTGGACAGAATTGGATGACGTTGTCCACCACCTCGGATATAGGTGTTGTGAAGTCCGCATTGGAGAACTGAAATGCAGCAGGTAACTCTTTAACACAAGAATCCTTAGGAATGTATTCATACACTATATACAGGGAAAAAGTGCTGCTACTACCCTTATATGTTAAAAGCCAAGCAAGGCAGATACCATTTTCAATCACTTTGATATGTGACTAGGACTTAACCCCACAAACTCCTGTTTAATGACTGGAGGTTCTAACAAGAACCTGTCATTAGGCCTAAAAAAAAAATAGTTTGTGTTTCAGGCAACGGTCTCAAAAAAATTAGGTAGGGTGGATTAAGTTTTTTTTTTATTTTTTTTTAAAGTCCAGTCATAATAGTGAGTGAATCAAGGAAAATGGCGGTCTCAAAATGGCCGCTAAAAACTTTAGGGTCCGCAGGTTTTCACTAGGTAGGGTCGCGTTGCCTGAAACACAGGATTTTTTTAGGCCTTACTATTAAGTTATTGATAAATTTACTGACTCGGCTCAAATGTACAAACATGCTGACCCTTTATCTTAAGCTAAGGTACCTTAAAGAATAAAAAATGTGTATCCGAAAAATAATGACATTCAAATCTTACCTCTGGGTGGAAGAAAATTTCTGGTCCTAAGAATCTCTCATACCCTACATCTACTTCAAAAGGCTTTTTTGAGATGGAGTTTATGCCTTCATACTTCTTCATCCACTTACTGGGGTCTTGGTCGTACTTTGCAAACTCCTTAGCAATGTCTGGACAAACATAGCTGTACCTTTCCTGTGATAACAAGCAGATACCTAATTGTGACTATATGACCAATAGACATCTTTTAGTATCTAACATCTTATAGAAACACTATAAGCTTTTGATTCAATAGCTTTTCTTAAAAATTTTGCATCTGGATATAATTACTTTCTTATAACAATACAAGTCGCAGGATTCATGAATATCAGAAAAAATTAACACATTTTGAGAATACTGCTTGCGTGACTGAAGAAGGAATTAGGATGAAGTGCAAGCATGGAAACCATAATTCCGTGACATCAAAAAGAGCACCGCATGCTGATGCCAATGCTCATCTGTTTGTTAGTTGTTTTTGTGTTTTGTTGTTGTTTTTTAAAAAAGAGGGGATAAATGCCAACAACACCAGAGTGATGACAATACCTTGACTTTTTTTCATTGAGCACATTCATAGGAAACCTTCCTCAAACATGGGCAAAAACAAAACCTTTATATACTGGGCGTGCCTCCTCTATATCCCAACCTTCAACAAAGCAGGGGTATAAAAGCAACATTATATTCTCCCAATTTACACAATTTGATATGGCTCTTACCTTGATAGCTTTAGCCGTTTCTAGGGACTGTTCTGGTGGGATGCCCACTTCTCTCTCTCTGAGGAGCTGCTGGATGAAGTAGGTGATGTCTCGGCCCGCAATTGGGATGTGCTTAATACAGCTGCCTATTACGTAGCCCTCCGCCTAGTCACAAAACATCACCACACATGGTACAGACAGGGTCATGACTTTTTTGCATATACAACTACTGAATCAATATTTGACTACATCCCAATTGCCAAAAGATAGAATTTTTTCCCCCAATTGTTGAAGAAAATTCACAAGTATTTTTCAAATGTATGATACAAAAAAAATAAATTAGTTGCTAACTCTACAAATGTTTATTTCTTATTTGACACCATTAAATAAGGCATATTCTGCGTGAAAATAATAAAAAATTAAATAGTTTTCTCTTCCAAGAAAACCTAGGTAATCAAATACATAGGAAAACATGTAATTTGAATGAAAACAAGAGCTGTCAGAGGACAGCACGCTCGACTATTCAAAATGCTTGTTGGTAAATCAAATGAAATCTATTTCAATTCTTGCCCTTAATAGTAATAGTAAAAAATGATATACCTTGATAGTCTGATACCCCTTAATATATTTATGATGTCTAAAATCAATCCCATGCCTAGTTACTGAGACATAAGCACAATAACACTGTGCATGCAAAACTTAAACCAAAAATCCAAGTTAGAAAAGGGCCATAATTTGCATCAGTCCAAAAGTTATCCTCCTGTTTTCTGATGCCCTTGAAGACACACCTTAACTTTCTAGTCAATTCCACAAGCACTTTCTGAGATATAAGCTGGATAGCAGCTTGAATGCAAAAATTTAAATCATAATTCTAAGTTAAAAGGGGGTCATAATTTTTAATTTATTCCATCAAGTGTTATCTTCCTTTATAGTATGATACCCCTAAGCATATTAAAGATGTTTCAAATCAATTCCATGCCTGGACTCTGAGATATTAGCATGAAAGTACCTTGCATGCAAAACTTTAACCAAAATTTCTAAGTTAAAAAAGGGGCCATAACTTGTAATATATTCCATCAAAAGTTATCTACCATGAAAGTATGATACCCCTAAACATATTAAAGATGTTTCAAATCAATCCCATGCCTGGATACTGAGATATAAGCATGAAGGTACCTTACATGCAAAATTTTAACCAAAATTTCTAAGTTAAAAAGGGGCCATAATTTGTAATATATTCCGTCAAGAGTTATCTACCTTGATTGCCTGATGCCCCTAAACATATTCATAAACTTTCAAGTCAATACCATGAATGGTTATTGAGATACAAACTAGATAGTAGCTTGCATGCAAAACTTTAACCAAATTTTCTATTGCATGCAAAACTTTAACCAAAATTTCTAAGTTAAAAAGGGGCAATAATTCATAATAAATTCAGTCAAGAGTTATCTACCTTGGTTGTCTGATGCCCCTGAACATATTTATAAACTTTCAAGTCAATACCATAAATGGTTATTGAGATATAAGGTTGATAGTAACTTGCATGCAAAACTTTAACCAAAAGCTGCAACGCCAACGCCGACGCCGACGCCAGGGTGACTACAATAGCTCTCATATTCTACGAATAGTCGAGCTAAAAATGTGTTTTTGTTTGAGTCTTATAAATAGTCATGTATAGATATATTGCATAATTAAATCTGTAAAAAGGCAGAAAATATAAAATCAAACAACATATCAACAGGCCTGAACAGCATTTTACCAGTCTAGTGCATGTGGGATAGTATGTAATATCAACATATGAAAACCAATATGTACCTTTTAAGCATTTAAAATAATACCAACTCTACACCAGACCAAATTCTGGGTCCCTCATACACCTGTGACATACAGCAGTGGAATACTTACGACTGGAATGACATGGGTAACTCCGTCTCCTGAGTCTATCACAGTGCCTGTAAGAGTTCTCTCTCCTACCTGTCTGGAGGTCCAGGAGGCGGCTAATGCTAACACAGCCTGAAACACATTAACATGCCACCATCACTGACATCTGTGCAGCTACTACGGTATATTTGTATACTAGTCCATAAGGGTGTGAAATTCCACTTGCCCACTCACCATGGTAAGTGATAATTAGTGCAGGGTAAGTGTAAAAACAAAACACTACTTTTTATTTCTCTTGATCTGTCTCAAATTTGAAAAGGGCAAGTGATACTTTTCAGAATTTTACAACCCTGACTGGTGATGGATTCAGCTTGACTATTATATTTCAAAACATTCATTTAAATTCCCTTTTAATCATATTGTGGATGCCCTAATGTAAAGTGTTACATAGGATCAATTTATAAATGCTTAAAAAGCAGTGATTTTTTTTAACTTTTTTGTACAACCTTTGTCTTTATTATTGGGAAAATTAGCAATACAGGGATGGAAATTAACGGGCGCCATTCGCCTGGGACAACCACCTTTCGATGTGGCGAGTGTTTTTCTAAGGTTGGTAGTCCTTCTTGGCGACTAGCATTTAAATGTGGCCAGGTTTTTTTCTTCTTCTATAACAGTCGCGGTTAAACGGCGGCTTCAACTTGGTAAAAAAGTGATATTTTTCCTCTCCGAGATATAAAAATTCCCCATAGAATACGATTTCCCCACCCATTAACTTTAAAGAAAACCAAAGTGAAAGTAAATAATGTGTATAGCACTTGCTGTAGGAAGATAAAAAACAACCAATGAAAAAGCGCAAGTTATCCAATCCAATCAAAACACTTTCTAATGCTTCTTAATTATGCAATGATGTGGAATACTTGGATAGTATCATTCATAATGTCAGTTAACATCTTTCATCCTCTCTACCGGCTATTGTTTTACTGCTTAAGTTGCGCAATCATCAAAATGACTGCCATATGCGATAAACATCAACAAGGTTTGATAGCCACTGTACTTTTAAAATCAATTTGATTGATTAATCTGTTTGCCTTTAGGAGTTTAGGAGCAAATTTTTACAGGTAACTACATGAAAGCAATATATAAACAATGGGATCAATTTAATGCCTTTATGCAAATTCTCGCTAATTTCTTCCAATGATAACTGCACTGCAGGTGTGTTTTTCTTCCCAGTGTTCCCACGCCTTTTCTAATCAAGGGGTTCATGGAACCCCCTGTGAGCCACAATTTTCAGTTCTGGGGGTTCAGTGTGAAAATTGGGGGTACCAACATAAAAAATGCTTTGTTACTGAATACAATGTCTGTATTCCTTCTTTTCTACGTCGTAGCAATGCATAGTTTTATTATCATCGTCGAAACGAAGCCACGGAAATAATGTCAACCAATGTTTTTGGAATGTTTTTATTTCTGGCTTCTTTTTAATGGTATTTACATCGCTTGGACTGTCATCTTGTTGCTGAACATTATCGGAATCGGCTGCAGGTGCTGGGGAAGTTATTTTCCACAGGCCGGTCAATGTAGACTGTTTTCCCCGACATTTTATGCAGACGCACATTCGTAAACAAATTCGGAACACTCGAACCTTATCGTACGTACCCTCAAGAGTTACTTCCCATAATTGTGCTATTTTTAGAGCGAGGAATTTCCGAAGCATCATTTATCGATTTTCATGCCATAAAACACAAGGCTACGACAAACGTGTAGGTATTCAAGTTCGTGTAAATATAAAAAATGAAGGAAAGGAAAGTTAAACCGTAGGCATTTTGCGTAGAGAAGACTAGTATTCTGATATATTGTACGTTTTTTCAGCGATTTTGTGCGTGAATGGGAACACTGTCTTCCTTATTTGCAACTGAAAATTCCTCTTCTGTTGGGCGGTGGGCTGCTTCCCAAAGGTTGGAATAAAAACCCTGAGTGGCTCTATGCTTCGTTTGTTGCCAAACTGTTTCTGTGCCTGAGAGTAACACATGATTAAATGTCATTTTTAAGTTTTTTTTCGGCTGTTAGGCCGTTTATTTTCACCCTGACTTCCTGTGAAACACACAGTAATGAAGCAGAATAAAATTAAGCTTTTCATTGGTTATTTTATACTTTGCTAAATTCCCATTGGTCATTGTAAAATTAGTCAAAAGAAAAGAAAG
>CM037781.1:54635434-54685434 GCA_021229015.1 Solen grandis | reverse complement strand
CATCCTTGGACGTATTACCATAAATAAACCCTGGTTCTACATGGGTACCTGTTAATATAAATTTGTCTACCTATCTGGGTCACAAGCATAACAAATATACGAGCACAATGCGTGATGTAGCCCTCAAATAATATTATATTGAATGAGTCCCTTGTGATGCCTACATTTACTATATAAATTGTATAAAGCACAAAATATGTTTGTATATGGAAGCCAAGAGTTGCGTGAATGATGTACATTTAAAACTTCATTGGAATCTTTAACATACATAATATTACATGTCAAATCATGTACTCTATTATATATGATATCAAAACGAATATTTACATAATACCAAAATTGTGGAGAACCATCAGTACCATTGTTTAATACTATACTGTTTTCACAAACTATATATGTAAAAGAAGAAAAACCAATAAAAAGAACATATAATCCCATTAACCACGACGGTCTTATTCCAGATTATGTGAAAGCTTTTGCAATGTCTTGTTAGTAGTCTTAATTAAATACCAGAGCACTACCATGTTATTCATAAGTTTAACAACAAACAATATACTCATTAATTCACCAGGTGTGATATCAAGCTTTTAACACTATTCTTTGCCAAAACAAACGCTACATATGCACTTGGTTAATATCTTAAGGTAATTCAATTTCAATTATGGAAATACAATAATCTTTTCTAAAATGCATTAAATCGTATGATGTTTATCTTAGGAACATGTCATCAAATAATCAGTCAAATTCGAAATTAAATGAGACAAGGACTACCCAAAGTTGATATGCATTATTAAGAATAAAAAAAAGAGAAAGTAAAAGACATTTACCATCTTTACGAGTATCAATCGAGATGAAACACATCTTACAAGTCTATAATGTTGACAAGAACAGGACAAAAATCTTATGAAAATGTGTACGGAATGCATCAATATAGCGATATACATTTACACATACTACTTCAGTTACATATGTTGTAAGGGTCCATAGGCATTTTGTAACGCTTGGAAACTTGAAACCACATTTTATATGCCGAATTTCAATTACAACATGTGCAGGTTGTATAAGGTTTCTATTGTTACACAAGAAACTCAAAGAGATTTCCTACCATGAAAAATAATCACCAATGCAATTTTCATTTTATTTCTACCACAATAATGTCGGAAGATGTATATAATTCTATCATATGAGTTTACCGGTTGCGATATTATACACCGCATCTGAACATTTATCCTGCGGGTAAGCACGGGATACAAATATATAAATTTATCTTTATTACTAGATTATTTTTATATATTGGGATTTTTGCCACAGCCGATGTGATTACCATTTATTTCAGTTATGTTTAGCTTTTATGGAATTTCATCAATTTAGAAAGTGCAACTGGGTTTCAATATACCAGCATATTTAAATGAATATATCACAGATCTATGTAGTTTACCAGAACAGTACATACATCTCAGAACTTGTACAAAGTTTATTTATTTTACATTGACTATGATACAAGTTATCACAACTTATATTAATCGCTCTCGATGGCTCTTGTGGCGGCGACTGTGGTCATTATTGTGGGAGGAAACCAGAGAACCCGGAGAAAACCCACTTTTCTTGACCACTGTACCCTCTCACGTTCGTTACCGGGAATCGAACCCAGGAAGCATTAGTGAGAAGCGGAGCGCGTTACCACTACGATATACAGACACCAAGCATTTACAGGTTCACTTACATTTACGAATACTGTTTGTACAGGGACATAGGCGTATTGCAAATGCAGAAAACAAGTAAACTTGAAAACTTTAAACCATTTCTATTAATTCTGATTTTGTATTACAACTTACACACAAAACATTGAATTCGGTTGCTATTGTTACACAAGAGGCTTGATGACACTTTCAAGTATACCGCCATGAATCTTTCTTTTTTATCTACCATAAAAAAGGTCCGAAGTTGAACTAAATCATCAGAGATGAATTACAACCATAAAGAGGAAACTAGTAGCAACATTTAAATTAAGATGTCCGGAAAAAAATGATATTAAACTTGTTAAAAGTCGTCCCTTTCTTCTAAATTAATAAAATTTAAAATGACGAAGAATTTCTTAAATTTGGCACGCTGTTTTGGACGATTAGCAAAAATACGCGTTAAATTAGATGATAAAAAAGGTTGAAATTACGCATCAAATTTCCTCTTTTCCAACAGCGCAATGAACAACTTCAATAAACCATTGCAAATATAATTTAAAATTGCACTAAAAGATCAATAAATGGTGAAATGTTTTTGAAAGAGCTCACTGGTATACATGTATTAATGCATTTTGTTTTAGCATATTCTAATATGTTTACGAGGTAACGTTTATGTGTTGTTCATGGTGTGAAGGAAGGCATTACATTGCTGCAGCATTCAGAAATTATCATCACCATTAGATGTCGTAAGGAAATATAATTTGCTGGTCTCGTGTTTGGTTTAATTGGATATGAATTATCCGAATGATGACCTTTTATCTGAGGGATGACACTAAAATGAACCTACCTATAAACATTGCCATGATAGCAATAAAAGTATGCGGCTGTACAAATGGGTCACTATGTGGTGACTTTAAAGATCATGCATTTTCTTTGGCAAATATTGCTGAAATATTGAGGAAGAATGACTTTTACTGTAAATTTAATTATTTCCTCTGAAATATCAAAATAACTTTGTATGTATCGATATGTTTTGGTCATTTGGGTGGTTTATTTTACGAGACAGAAACTCAACGCTGCCTCATTATGAAGTCAAATAAAAAAAAGAGCATAATAAAGAGTGATGCCACACATCGGGATCACGCCAAACCATTCTGCAGGTTAAATACAGTAAAACCTCGCTATTAAGACCACCTTCTGTTCCATTGCAAAGTGGTCTTAATAGTGAGGTGGTCTTATTAGTGAAACATAACCAAATTCTCATGTTCATGTTCGTTTTTCGGCCTTGCACACCCACTCCTATGTATATCTTTGTGTGTGTGTGTGAATGTTGTTTATATTTTACATTTTCATGTATGTATGTTCTCTGCTAACTGTCTCTGACTTTTGCCTATACTCTTTTGAATCAAATCTATTTTCTGCTTAAGTGTCAATTCTCTACGCTTCCCCATGTTTATGCTGTGGTTACTAATGCAAGTCTGAAGTGTGCATACTCTTATAAGTGATGGTTAAGTTCAGTTCATCAGTTTGAAAAAACTTAAAAAATAACTGCTAATTAATGATTTGCGTGATTAATTCAATAACTAATCCACTCACCTTTGACGAAAATGAAAACAACGATTATATTAAAGGATCCGATGTGTTTCTGTTTTTATTGACATTCAATCGTTCATAACTGCCATGCAATCTCTTTTCTTCAGTTTTCTGAAAATCCACTATACCCTCATTCATGTCTAATTAGGGACAATTAATGACTATCCACACTTTTTCCCCTTTCACACATAACGTATCACTTGACAGTTTGTGTACCCAATTTATGGCACCTTTTCCGGTTTACGACACCGTAAAGCGGTAATTGACACCCATTGTATTGTACTGCACTATACACAAAATATTGTTCTATCGCCGCAGGCCGAATTTTTTATGGTCTTCCAAGTGGATTATGAATAAGAGGAATAGGTAAGTTTTGTCCAGCATCAGTGGTCATAATGGTGGAATAGCGAGGTGGTCGTTATTGTGAAACAAACGACCATTGAATTAATGCATTAAAATATTTGGTTCCAAGAAAATATGGTCGGTATAGCGAGTTGGTCTTAATTCCGAGGTGGTCGGAAAGCGAGGTTTTACTGATATCAATCTCATGATTGAGCTATTTTTGGAATGACGAACCCGCGGATCGAAAAATCGAAACTCTGGTAAAGAAACAGACGATCTAACCAAACAGTCGCCGTATCCATTGCCATCTAGAATATTGAAAATCACTCGATATTGTTTTATGTGAAAATGCAATGAAAATGCTTCTTACCTGTAAGCAAAATTACCAAAAGTGCGACCGGAAGGAAGTACCGGAGAGATCATTTCGTGACTAGCACTATTTCCGTTTTTTATGACAACTTCGGATTATGACAGAACATTCAGAGGCAATATATTCTTCGCGAGGGCAACCAGATATCGGAAGTCACATCTGTTTTTGTAACCATCTGAAAATAAAAGAGAGAGATGACTTACTCATTAAAGTAATTAGCATGAAACAAACGCACTTCTATCCAGAATATTTCTAGAGACCCAGGTGTTTTCATCTGAATCCTTACGGATTACTAAATTCTCTAGAATGAAATACGATAAGTCAATTTTTCATTTTTCTTTCGTCTTTGGTGTCTATCGATTTTGTCTACGTTATCGCAGGTTTCTTTTTGTTGCCAAGAGTAACCTACTTATATAAACAAAGAGTTACAGTTGATTGATATTATCAACGGGTTTCACATTACGGAGCAGGTGTTTATAAAACCGAACTATCACCTCGACGAAGGAAAACGGTGGTGCTCCTATAAACTGTCTAGCAAGTGTCTTACTGACAGACAAAAAAAAGTAATTGAAGCCAAATTTGCTTGCTGTATGTATCTTCAGCAGTGAATTCAAATTCTTCGAACAGCTCGTTTGGATTCACCAGGACTCATGTTGGTGTCTTGAGGGACATGAGCTTCTCTGATCCTGCTGAATACTGTGTATAATGTAAGAATACTGAATTATCTACGAATACAGTTATATGTCTAAAATCTTCAGTACTTCTAGATAATAAAACATCGTTATAAGTCAATACATATATTTTAGAAATCGGCCTTATGTTAAGGAATAGTGCCTCTGTGGACAGAGACGTCATTATTTTGTTTTGTGTGTGTGTGTTGTTGTTGTTGTTGTTGTTATACACGAGAAAATCAATGCACAGAAATTACGTGGGAAATATCCTAGATATTAATTTCTAATAGCATGCCTTATAATCTTACTCCTTTATTTTAATATTGAATAAATTCAATTATTGAAACTCATATCCTGTGTGTTTAAATTTCATTTCACATCGATTTACACTGAAAGATTGACATTTAATATTCCCGTAACACGAGTGTTCTTACAATCACCAAGATTTAAGGCAGTAATGAACATATAATTTGTCACGTCATCCAAACTATCGTCTTAAAGCAATTGGGACCATATCATACAACTTGACATCATACATGGCAAAACCAAAATGATATTAGAGAGGGCTGTCACATGGTATGCTTTAGTTACAAAATCAAAAGCTGTAATAAATCCTGGAAGAAGGTTGCAAATAGTTTCATTGACGTCGTGGATTCGATTGCCGGTCGTAACATACACAACTCATTAAACTGCATTTGAAATGTCCTGCATCAACGTATTGATTATAACGATAGCGTTAGTCCTTATTCAAGCCGTTTCGTGATTTAGATGTAATGAATGGGGATAGTAACATTCCACTATGAAATTCTTTAAACTGGATAGTTACCTAGATCCAGCAAACAGAGAACCATCGTCGGTAAATCCCTGTTGACTTTTTCCGTTTCACGTTATGGCCTCAAACCGTGGAATATCGGCAAGTAAGACGTTTTATAGCAGCCATTGTCTTATAATATCGACGATGTAAATGCACCTTTTTGGGTGTCATTGCCTTGTAAAAGTATAACTCGCAATGACAATAATCGCAATTACTGCTTTGTTGAGAAGCAAAGTGTGGACCACTACGCTATCCAGACATCCAGATAGTAATACCAAAGTTGAAATAGATAAATAAATATTGGGTTGGAATACAAAATATTATTCTGATACTGAAACTATGATAGTGCATTTCATTTAACATGATTATTGTTTCGTTAGCAAATATACTATTTGGTACATGTCCATTTTGACATTGGGAAACAAGCCATTTCAGTAAGGTATCCAACTGTTCCCTATATATAAGTGAATCAAGGTTTATTTCAATGTTTTGCCGATTGACAAGATATAATGCAATTTTGTGTCTACTCATATTAGACCAATGTTTCAGAAAAGTCAATGTTTATTAACCTGGTCACGTAAGCACGAAGTGCAAAATCGACAACCAGTGGAGAAATAATACTTAGTTATCTTTCCGAGAGATTTGATGATAAATCCTGGAGTTTGAAGTTTATTTCCCCCTGTGGCTTCTTCGTGTCAAATCAAATAGGAATGTTCGAGACTGCAGATGTCAATTTAGTACAGCGCAGCATGGTATTTTTCAGTTATATGCAAACTGGATGTACCCATATGTCTTAAGTCTACTCTGCTGTTGTTATGCAGTTCCAGAATGTCAAAATGTCGGAATGCATCGCATTAAACCCTTTATGTGTTTCAAGAGGTATTTTATGTGCAGATTTTTACCAATAAGCTTATTTTTAGAAACAGAGAGAAAAATGATTGTTTGAGTTTGTATTAAGAAAAAATAAAAACACCTTTTTATTATTGGCTGAATGGTTTTCCAGAAATAAATGAAAAGCGAGCATTCTAGAATAATTCAAATTGGTATTGAGATCTTGTATCTGAAATAGAATGACCTCATATAATATATCAACTACATGTTTTCTTTAAAGCAGTGATCTATAATATACATATTCTTGCTATATTTTCGTACGTCTTACAATTCCCTGCGTCTAACTTTTAAGTAATGTCTCTACTTTTGTCATGACACAAAAAAACTATGGACAAGACAGGTCGTGTTTAAACGAAACCTTTAGAAGTACCTGCTATGGCACAGCTGTGAAAAACGGCATACTGGTCTCCGCCGACCTTTTATGCAAGAAAATTGAGTCCTTTCACAGCGACAAAGAATATTTTCATCTTGGTTAAAACCAGGATCTGTGTTAAAATAATACTTTTCGAGACCGGAACTGATGGCATATAAAAGAAGAGACCTCTCAAATAAATTAGCAACAAATGCAGAGGTCAACTACAAACTATGTTTATATTTAAGCAACTGACAGTGTTTTTATATGACGTACAGGTGTAGGATACCGACCTCTGAAATGCATTGCTTTTAAAGTACAATGGCAAGTTATAATAATCATGCAGTCGTAACAGGTATCGATTTTTGAACATTTTGCTCAATTCAGTGACATTTGTTCTGTTCCTGAATACTCTAACAGTAATCCATTCCATCAATCATTAAATTATAATCATGGTTCTTCAAATGCTTAAACGGTCCCCGGTGGCCGAGCGTCCGTCTCGGGAGCGGGAGATCGTTGGTTCGATACCCGGCCGCGACATACCAAAGTCGTAAGAAATGTTATACTGTTATAGGTCCAATTCTTGACGCAGATCATGTTAGGGAAGTTGCAGGACTGATTGACTCGGTGACAGGATAATGTGACTTGGTGTGGTATAATTCCACATGTTTACCGCGTAATACTGCAGTGTGGTAGCACTATATCTGCCTCAAATAGACATCGTCTCCAAATGACTGAAATACTGTCGGTGGGACGTAAAACCCAACTAAACAATCACACAATCTATTGCTTAAAATCTATAGAAGCTTGCAATTACCATAAAATCTCCAATACAACTTGATTGACCATAGTCACAATTAAATGATGGATGGATCACCTTAAACCCCAGAGATACAATGTACTTCAATTGTCAGACTTACTCTCTATATACTAGTAATTGAAAGGAAATGAAATGATTCGAGAAAATCTATTGACGGTTAATCGAATCTGCTTAAGAACAACAAATCTCGTCGATTTCTATACACCTATACCACCTTATTTTCTTGTAATTTGAATCGTCTGAGATTGAGCTATGTCTTACAGTAATTACAACATGGCTTGTTGAATGATAAGGACCAGATCATTGCTTGATATTTAATCTATTATTTGAAAACAAAACACACACAAAAAAATAACACACACACACACAAAACAAAACAAAAACGACAAAATATTTAATTAGAGAAAGAGACAGGAAGACACCTGATGTCAATTTGCTTTAACACTTAAGAAGCTGAATAATTATAAGAAGATTTGTTGAGACCAGTCATTGAACATTTGTGCTGAACATATTTAAATTTTGTAAGCATTTTTGAACACACACCATGAACATGTAAATATTAGACAAACTGCCTCTGCCACTAGCGATACTATTTTGTATTTGATCACGCTTTGTATAGTATTACCAAACGAACATTTGATTACTTATATGATTATAATTAAATTTAATATTTTGAAGGTTTGTATGTTGTAAGGAGAAAAGAAAAAATGTGGAAATAATCAACATAAGTTAGGAAAAAATATACATGTAATTGTTATTTCTTGCACGTTTCGGAATAACAATAACTTAAACAACAGAAACGTTATCATGAATAGCGCAACGTCAAAAAGCGGAAAATGCAGACGTTATGTGTGTTATTTATAGCGTCAAGATGAGACAGGTACTGTTTCAGATTTAAAATACAAACATTTGCTAAAGTTAATTACACTTAATACAATGTTTTTAGTGAGGAGAAAGACTAATTTTGAAATATCTGTCCAATCAATTTCTGTCTTTGTAGAAACATCTCCCAAGCAACGTCCTTGTTTTTGGGGTTTTTTTTTGTTTGTGTGGTTTAAATTGGCAAAATGGTTTAGCAGCAGGTGTCGTTTACAGTTAATTATAGAAGATTGGCACAGTACATTGACTTGTGAAAATGACTCGTTTTGAACACTTTGCTTTCCAATTAAAATGCAAGTCAAAAACAGCTCAGAAGTTAGATCTTGCACCACCAGACTTGTCCTGTTAAATGTGAAAATATTGTTCATAACATTGAAACAAAAAGTTAATTTCCGGACAAAAAATCAAAGGCTTTTCCATCGGATTTTTGCCATTAATATTAAACCTTCAGAAAAGGACTCTTGAGTCACATCTTGTTGTTTTACATTTTGTGTCAACCTCGATATTATCAGTTGTTATTTTGTTGCTTGCATATATTTTATTTGTTTGTTATTGTTGCTTTTCCTATATTGCTGTTGTTGTTGCTGTATTTGCAATTCTTGGCCTGTTTATTAGACGATCTGGAAACAAAACATGGCAATAAACAGAAAATAACTTCCTCAAATTAATAAAATGTTGAGGAATTAGGAGAATTATTTCGAGATGCTCTGGCTTTAGGTTAGTAACGCTGTAAAGGCAAAGCTAATGCGTTTGCAGTAGGTTTTTTTTTTAACTTTTTAGCGCGAAACATAATAAATATATCACCATGAAATAGAAATAACTACTCAAAATAACACTAATAATAATATTTCCTGCTAATTATACTGATTAATAATGAATGTGTCACTGACATAAAATATAGGCGACATAATGTTTTGTTATATTCTGAAATATATTGAAAGCATAATTACAATCATAGTTAAAAACAAATATTTCATGATTCCATGCTATACACCTGGAATCTATTCTTTTACATAGTCTATATGTTGTCTAGATCAACTCGACCGATATCCGATCGCTTTTCGACTGCTACCTGATCAAAAAACGATCTCACTTGACCGCAACACGAGTCCGTACACGACCGATCGCAATCGAGTGTTACTGTCGTATTAAAGTCGTGAGTGATCGAATACGGTCGAGTTGGGTGGGGGGGACATAAAACAGCTGTCATATGGACATTGTATCAGTCTGAACTATCCATAAATAAGATAAATATTTATGTGACACCTGTTTAAGAGGTGTCCAGGATTTTGTCCGTCTGTCTACATGTAACGTCGACACTAGCGTCGTCATTTTATTTTTAATTTACTTAACTATCGTTGCATATATGCTGATGGAATTTCAAACTTCATTTTTGAAATATATTGCCCTTTTTGTGCACTACATTACTCAGCTACTACAGCAAATAGGCTGAAGATTAGTGATAGGAATGTAGAGAAGGGCTAGTAGATCAGTTTTATTTGGAAATAATACCTCTTACTCTATTAGTTACACAGTTATGACATAGCTATGGCACTGTCATAGGTTTCTTTGTAAAACCTTTTGTTTTCAACATCCACTGAAGGTATGCCGATGATATTCAATAGGAATGTAGAGTTGGATAAGTAGATAAGTCACGTTCAAGAATGGTACCTCTCACTTCATTTTGACAAAGTTATGGACAGTTTTCGACTAAAAATTTGCCAACAAAAAGAAAAAAACAAACTTGTCCAGTCGATAAAGTTTTCATAGGCTCAATGAAATTGATTAATTTTATTTAAGTAAATTAAATGAAGACCTAGTTCAATTTTGGGCGAAACCCGCTTGTATTAACACATTTATGGCCCCTTTACGACTTAGAATTTGCCAAAAATACCTTTTAAGACTCATAACTCATCATTGGCTTAACGAATTTAGATAATTTAGGTACACATGTTTATGTCAATTTAAATGAGGGCAGAGTCTGACTTTGGGTAAGATTCATTCCTTTTTACACAGTTGAGGCAACTATTCAACTGATACCTTGTCCTATCAATAACTCATTATAGACTCAACAGATTTAGATTATATTAGTACACTTATTAATCTCTTAATATTAAAGCATGGTTCAACATGCAGCAAAACTCTTAATTTATTTTGTTACAGTAAGGATCCCTTTTTAGTTTAGAATTGGCTGAAAATATCTTGTTTGGTCAACTAGGCTTCATAATCTGTATTTCTGTCTTTGTTTAAAATCCATTAATCTCAAATATCACCTTGTTTCTGTTTTGTTTGGTATTATTTCATTTTCAGCCACACCAAGCTCGTCATTGAACGCTATTTTGAAACAATTGGACAAAAAAGTTCTCATGCTGACCAACCTGCTTATCAAATTTGAGGAAGTGAGTGGTAATGGGATAACAACAGGTGCTACTGTGTAAACAGATATTACTGAGCATTTTATTTATCTTGTGAAGCGTACTAGAAAAAGTCCTGTCAAATCAGGACTCTCATTCTCTAGCTAGCACTGTTTTACCTTGCAGGTGCGACCTCGTTGTGCGCGGGTATAAATCAAGGGCAGCACTCCTTATTCAAGCTAAGTTTCAAAAAGCAAGATCACCAGAATGTCATTCAGAAATGAAACTCAGCCTTTTCTTACCAAAACGAAACCAAATTAATGCACATAAGATAAATACATATGTAAAAAAAAGGAATTTATACTCTCGGTTATGTTTGACATTTTATGATGACTTTTTGTGTTATTTTCGTTTAAATGCATAATATTGTTATATTGTTTGTTAACCATTGTTTTTACCTACTGAATTTGCAAATAATGCAGCCACCAATATATTTGTCTCTCGTGAAAGAGTAAATACAAACTATAAGACATTAACACATATGAATAGTACTTTATGGCATTAACTTTTATTCATGTTAAAAGAAACACATGAAACTTCTGGCAACAGTATTTTCTAGTTCTTGTCTTGTTAAAACTAAGTTTTATGAATCATTATATTTTTAGTAAGATTTAAATTGCCTCTCGATTCTAAATTCATGTGTCAATAGTTTTCATCATACCTGAAACTCGCATATCCTGCATTTTTAAGTTCAATAAATTTCACATTCAACAGACAAAATTGAGCAAATTCAAGTGATTTACTGCTCAAAAGGACGAGAGATGCAGCGATCGATGTGCGCTGTTGAACATTTAACGCATTGAAAGTTCAGATTATTGACTCGTATATGGTATTTTATCTCGAAAGTAGAAAGAAGGAACACTGTATTCCGTGTCGGAACAACTAGTAAAAATAATGTTTTATAACAAGACCGGAACTAAAATTAATTCAATTGGAAGTTAAATTGGAAGTTATAGTCTCTATGAATGTTTGTCCTGTATCCGAATTTGGAATCTTATTTATTTTTATCAGTGTTTTGCCGAGTCTTTCAATTACAGGAGACAGTGTATTACACACGAATGTTTTCTCGAATTTTATGAAATACTTAAAATGACAACAAAAACTATGTGATATGACCACAGCGTATTGCCACGGATTCCATCAAACGTTTTGAGGTATCGTTAGAGTGATAATACTATTCAAAATCACGTTTAATGAGATGTCTACAATGTTTTTTTTGTTTTTTTTTCATTATCACCATTATTATTTTTATTATTATAATTATGCACCTAAAATCCTTTAGACTGTAACACGGAATTTCATGAATTTAGTTGAGCAGTTTGACAATATCCAGAGTAGTTATAGTGACCGCCCCGGAATTGGAAGTTCATGGGTTTGATTCCCGGACGCGACATACTTAAGCCGTAAAATGGTCCTAGTAAAAATCCCTGGCATAACGCTCATAATACAAGGATAGTTCCAGAAAATAAAAGTCTGTTTTTACTCGCCAGTGCAAATTCATTTGAATAATTTAAAATATATTAATTGAGTTCATGGACATTATTTCGGGTATAAATATATGAATATTTTTTAATGATGTAATTATCAAATGCATATTATTCGTCAATGATGAAATTGAAAGTTAAATTGTAATGCAATGTAGTACATGTATATTCAAAATGACCTGTATCCAAACACATGTGAGAAGCAATAACATTATATACGTTATCTATAGCTCATCAAATGATAAAAGAAAGCTGTACTTGACATCATTTAATCATTTTTCTTATAGGCTGAAACAAGTACAAGCGTATACAAATCGTAACAACAATTTTATGGCTTGTCAAATAATGTTTACCTCGGGGAAGGAGAGTAATAAAATAAGCAAAACTCACCCCATTAATTACACTTGTACTGATAACAATGTATTCAATTTCTTATAAGAATTTCATAATTACAAAAAGATGTATAATAAGTATGTCATCGCATATGTATGAAATTTATAACGTTTCCACTAATATCGATTTCGTTACAAATCGGAGCGTTAGTTAACACCATTTTTTATGTTTATCATAGACTGATTGTTCAGGAGCATGTTTGATCAATAATGGGATGAATAAATAGACTGTTCGCTTGTGCATGCTTAAATGCATGGACATTTTTAACGTGATATATAAAGTGACGGCTACAAGCGCATTTGAAAATATAGGAATTTCTGGGATATATATGCAGTAAGAAATATCATATTTCATTATATTTTCTTTTTCTGATAGAAGCAACCGAACGTTTACAATGTATTGTTACAATTTGTTTATATTATCAGTTAGACTATCAGTTCAAAGAAAAATACTCAATATAGACTACACAAATATAGCTACGCCAAGCTACTTTCTGCACGGAGGCTCAGAGAAAGAAGCAACCGACCTGCCGTACGTTATCTAGAAAGCGTTCTCACATGAAACGGTCTGGTGATAATTCGATGACTCGAAATCAACCTGATGAGAAGCAAAAAAGCATTAACCATTCGGACACATATGATCTCAATCTCTAGCCCTCTTTACAATTTCCTCAAAATGCATAAATATTTTCGATGTGATGGAAACCCCTACAAATAAACGTATCTCATTTAACAACTAGAGAATAACCATATCAAAGCAGATGTCACTGTAATCACCAATGGTGATTCTTGCAGGGCTGCTTAGCGTGTCCCCCAAGTAGAACACACACTAAAGCTGCGGTTACTTCTTTTATGAGGTTCTATCGACAACGTCAACTTAACCAGTTCATAAAACGTCAAGGCACCAATATCTCAACGTCAATCAGGCAAACGTATCTAGTACAAAACCTGTTGTGAATATAACATCAATTAACTCATAAACCCTACCTTAACTCCTAAACATTTCAATATTACTATTTCTTAAGCATTTGGCATTAGTGGCACTTTTTACACACCATGTCCTCATATCTATATATTGAAATGCATATATATAATAATAATTATATTTTATTATCATATGTTGCGTTTGTTATCCTATACAGCATTCTATGATATTTTCTACCATATATATGTATTGTCACATTTTGAAACAAAATTCAGTTGCCATTTTGCACATTTATAATACTTTCTGTATGCCGCTTTGCATCACATAATAAACAGAGAATTGGTGGTACATACAATTCATTACCATTCGTCCTATTTAAAGAATGCATTATACATTATGAATAAAGAAATGCAGTTGAAATGGTACACAGAGTGTAAATGACTAGAAAAGACTAAAACATGAGGCATGAAATCTACCGTAATTAAAATGAACTTACTTCTGCAAAAGAGATACAATATTTCAAATGTATGAATAAAATATAATAATATTCATAAAAGATATCTACTTACACAAGAAGATGCGTGTCTCATACAATTTATTTAACTTCTTCTCAACGTGACCACTCTATTGCCAAACTTACACCGGCGAGCTGGACTCCTGACTAGCATCAGTGCACAAAGACCTCGCAGTATTGACTGTTAGATCTTTGAAGTTAGAATGTATGTATGAACCTCTTATGGTGTGTATAAAGCTTGTGTATAATACATGTACAGAACCATCTAGCCCAGTATAGAAAAGCTTTCACAAATTGTATAATGGTATACGTTATATCATTAAATTTTTCATTTTTTTTCTCATAAATTGATCTTTCATAAACCTAAGACATATATCAAATGGTATCAAATGGAAAACATATTAAAAACATATAAGCGAACTTGATAAAATGTATATTTATACATTTATATAGAAAGCTTCATATTACAGTTTGATACTTTTCCTCTATTTATGGCATAGCATCACTACAATTCCTGGTAAAGTGCATAAATCTTGTACAAATTTCTCAAGCCAAGCTGTTAAAAATATTCATATACTTTATCAAACATAAAATGCACACTTTTATATAGGTAAACCATAAAAATATTAAATTATAACAGTATGTATTACCTGACCCCCTATTTTTTAAGCTCAGAAAAAAGAACAGAATATCAGGTATTGACCGCGTCCTAAGCTCTTTTCAGGTACAATGTGAGCACAACCTTGAAATTACAATAATAATTATCCTATTTAGTGACTTTTTCCATTCAATGTCTTATGTAAAATCATTGTAAAGTGAAATAATGAGCAGACAATGACAATGTTTCGAAGAAAAATCCCATATTATATGTGAAGTTTTCTCGGAGAAAAACTTCACCACTTTGAACTGAACATAAACATACGTGCAACTACAGATTTATTTCTTTAATATATCATTTCATTTCCAAGTTATTTATTACATTGTATTTGGTTTTAAGAATTAAAGATCTAAGCATTCAATAAAAATCATCTGAAGAGTATTATGCAAAAACTATTTGACCAAGTACGTTCCATCTTAGAACGAAAGATCACTGTACATGAAATTCAAATATACGAACTTGTGTTACTGTAAATATGATTGTTTAAGATACCCTTTGCTTTTTAAAATTTGCTTTTTATGGAAAACTTTTCGAAATACCACCAATTATCACAATTATGCATTTTGACAGATTATGGGGAATTCCAAAAATGACGTCACCGGAAGTGATTCGAGAAGGTGTTTTTCTTTCTCCTTTTCAAAAAAGGAACAATATTTTTACATTTGAATAAATGAATAGCAATCAAAACTATAATATTTGATTAACTATGATATAAGATACCATGAGTTGAACTTCTAAATAAAAAATAATCACAGTCCTAATCATGGCGTGTTATGACGAAGACTATCGGAAGTTGGGCGATATTCGCCGAAATTTGCCAAGCCCATTAGAGTTCCTCTATCTTAAACGTATACCTAGAAGTGAAGACCATTACAGTCACGCTATCCTGTTACAAAATGATATAAAGCAGATTTTATGAATGTGCACATATATCTGCTGCTGTATAGAAAGAGTCGCAGGGTGAATGAATATGTATCAGGGTAACATTCATATACTAGGTTTCCATGACAAAATTGACCGCTTCCATAAAATACCAAAATAGTGGTTTCCTCAAAAGGCTTGAAGTGACAAACATATTTATTGTCCACTAATTTCTCCGCCTGAAGTCCAAAAAACATTGGTGATACATTAAATATGCAATGTGTATGGGCATCCCCGTCGTATTCTTGACCGTAATACGTATCTCATATTTAGGAATTATTATAATATGACGTGATTCCGTGCTGGTTGATTTGATGTGATTCAGTTTTCTATGAGAATTATTGTGGCACATTTATTGCTTATTTGCAGAAGCAAATATATTTACTACGCGGAAGCATGGATAGCATTGCAAGGTTGCTAAATGATCTCTAGTTTTTCTTAACCTAGAACATCCTCTCGTGCCCTAAGATGGGGGAAAACTGATGGATAGAAAAAAACGCGATAATTCCACATTTTAAATAAGCATGACGCTAATTAGTGCATTATCTCAGGATTCAACCCCATGATATACTCAAACGCAAAAGAAACTGTAAACCCTGTGATGCACGGCTGTGAGTTAATCAAACAATGGGTACATCCGGCCACTGTTTGCTTAAGTTTTACGCAACGCCTTAAAATAAACGTTTTGCGCGATTTGCCCGTGCATTGTCTGAATAAATGTGAAATTGGTATAAATATAAAATATTGTCTCAATACTTTTTCCAAGTCCTAAGAGAAAGAAAAAACAAAACATTTTGATTTTTATGCCCCCACCAAAAATGGGAGTGGGCGATATATAGATTTGCCTTTGTCCGTCTGTCTGTAGGTCCGTCCCAAAACTTTGTGACACGCATTACTCCGAACATATTATATACTATAGTACTATAGACTTGAACGTCATGGATATATTATTCAGGACATGAACTTCCGCACCTGAGTATCTTTATCGAATCATCGTTGAAATTGACAGAGTTAATGGCCTTTGTTTTTTGAAAAATATGAAATTTTATGCTTGTGACGCATGTACCTGAAAGTATTTGTACTACAGACTTGGAACTTCACTAATATATTATTCAGGACATGAACTTGAGCACCTGGGTATTTTTATCGGATCACCGTTGATAATGTCCTATTTGCCAGATGTTTGAGCACTTGTTCTGTGTTGCTATGGTTGTTATTGTTAGAATATAAAAATGTTGTTATTTTCTGATAAATTGGAAAGGTTATTGCTGTGCTCTCCTCCTCATTTGCCAGTGCATTTTCATGCCCCCAATAAAAGGTGAGGCATATAGATTTGTCTTTGTCCGTCCGTCCATCCCAAAACTTTGACACAGGTTACTCTGACGGTATTTATGCTACAGACTTTAAACTTCATGGATATATTACTCAGGACATGACTTGCGCACCTGGGTGTTGGCTACAGTTTTTGAAAACTGCAACGGGTGGCAATGCCGCAACTTTTTGAACGTCAACGTATTGAAGCATTGATGATATAGTGACATTTAATAGCCACAAAAAACTGTAGGTGATCTTCGTTCAAAGTTTCAGCTAACTGGAACAGATGAGACAGTATGGTTTAAGTAGAGACAAGGTTCTGAGGCGTCTGCGTCACTTTGTCCGACCCATAAGACCTAGGTGAGCCTCTAGGGAAACGTGCTCTTACGACGTCATCGCCATGCCCAAATGACCTGGGCACGACAACATTTACATTAGCAAAGGACTCAGTGGAATAGAGTCGTCTTTCATGACGAATCTAGATTTAATCTAAGCCACCACAAAGGAAGGTTGGAGTATTCCGATGAATGGGGGGGGGGGGGGAGAGATTTGCCGGTGCTTGTGTCGTAGAGAGAAACAGGTTTGGCAGGGACAGTGTCATGGTATGGGGTGAAATCATGGGAAACAGGTAAACTGATCTGGTCATTGTGAATGAGTATATAAATCAAGTTTTGAGACCAGTAGCTCTTCCATTATTTTCCCACCATGCTCCCTCCACTTAGGGACAGCTCTGTAAATTGACCCTAAATTGCGTTGATGTATCCAAAACTCAGTCACATTAAGTCAGCTTTTTATTAGTTGTAATTACCTATAAATCTGATAATAGTGACCACAATGATCATCCCAATGTAATTTATTATTCTAAAAAGATAAAACGATATTGACTGTGGTTAAAAACGGATCGTGTTGTGCACAGATAAGGGCAGATTCGGTAACGTCTTTGTATTTCTGTTTATCTATAGCAATTTAGGTTAGGAAAATAACATTGTGGTGCTATGTTGAATCAAATAAAGATTTTGTTTTCTTAGTCGACATTTGCTTCCTCCAAGGCAATGGTTTGTTCAGACCGTTTTCTTCATTTCCTAAAGACGAAACTTTATGTTTTTCGATGGCTGTGTACTCGTAAGATACAATAAAGAAACTTTGCAAATGATAAGCTAGGTCGAGAATTAAGCCAGATCCATAGAGAATAGAATGCTAGTGTTGAAAATAATAGTAAGTTCAACGAGTTTAGTAAGCTGATAATATATTGGAGCAGAACTTGGTGAATTCATATGTATTTTGTAAAACCTATAATTCCACCATTAACGAAAGCTCCGCTGAGAGCGGGGTAATATACGCCCGAAGGAAGATATGACAGTGGACTACCTTTGATGAATGCATAAGCACATTATCAACAGCAACATTTTAATAAGGAGATGCGGATAGACAGAAAGGAGGGCAAACTTACAGATCCCTTGTGTGTAAACATTGGCAGTGGACTAATAAACAAACAATGACCTTGACCAAATACAGCTGAATATGCACTTGATCTGCATTTCATCTCAGTCATTTTTGGCAAATAGTGTCAGTCTGCTTAAGTGATTCAAGAGATACAGAACGGACACAAAATATTCTAAAAGTGTAACAGTATGAATTGTGACATTCAAGTGTGACCTTGAAGCAAGACATCCGAAAAATTAAGCTCTGCAGATCTCCTCTGTATGTTTAACATTTCTGTCAAATAATTCAATTTTCTTCCAGTGGTTCTTAAGATAAAGAGTGGATACAAAACATTCTAGCATCATAATACATGTAGCATGACATGTGACCTTCAAACGCGACCTTGGCCTCAAACCAAGACACACGAAAACTATGCTCTGCACATCCTCTCAGTATGCTTAAAAATTCTGTCAAATAATTTCAATTTCCTTCCAGTGGTTCGTAAGACACAGAGCGGACACAAAATATTCTAACATTAAAATAGTATGAAGGTGACCTTCAAGTTTGACCTTGACCTTGAACTAAGACATCCGAAATCTACGCACATCATCTAGTATGGTTGACATAACTTTTATTTAATTTTAATTTCCTTTCAGTTGTTTTTAGATACAGAGCGGACACAAAATATTATAACAATTATAAACATTATAATAGTATGACATGTGACCTTTAAGTGTGACTTTGACTTTGATCCAAGATATCCTAAAACTACGCACTGATCATCCTCTCAGTATGGTTGGCATTTCTGTAAAATAATTACAAAATCCTTCCAGTGGTTCTTAGGATAAAGAACAGACATTTTATTAAAACATGTACATAGTACATTTCTACATACATACAAATTTGAATATACAATTGTCACGAATACATAGTAATACAATCGTTAACTCACAATAACCTTTCAAGCAGAATAAATAATATCAGTCTAGGAATGTAGTTATGCATTTAGTTATTGGTTATACAGATAAGTAATTTATACTTATGATGTTATACGCAAATTTCAAGTTCAAAATAGCAGATTAGAAACAAAAACATTTTCAAACAAAGTTCCTTTAAAGAAGGATGAACTAAAATGCATTATTAATTATTAAATTCCTAAGAACCATAGCTTCTTTAATATATATAGTTAAGTTTATCATTATATGTTATTATTTGATTACAACAAATCACAGAATTAAATCACTGATGGATTTGTAATATGATACTTTTTAAGATATTGTTTTATTATCTGAAAAACTGGTAATACACAAACAAAATGAAACTCGTCCTCAACATCAACTTGGTTGCAACAAACACAGTGCTGTTCTTCTCGCGGAATTTGAGGCCTATTGTATCTACCTGTTTGAATGCCTAAAGGAAGGAAGACGTTTTGATAAGTATGATCTAAGAGATCTAGGCAATATATTAAGTAAGTATTCTTCATATTCTTATGAAGTTTTAAATACTCTATAAACATCTAGTAATGAGCTGTTTTCTAATGATCGAAACCAATTTATTTTAAAATGATTAATTACCGATTGTTTAAAATTAAGAGTAAAGAAAGTTGATATCTAAATTGTGAGCATTTTCAAATTGAATGATGTGTAAAAGTTGTTTAACACTAAAGCGGACACGAAATTGCTAACGGACAGACGGACGAACGGGCGAACGACCGTGGAATAAAATAATACCACCCCTCGGGGCAATAAGAATTTATTATTTACCAGCGTAAAACAAACATACACATGTATGCACACAAAAAGAGGCGTATAAGAGAATGTTTGTGTGATCAGACGTGACCAGAAATCACGCGGTTTTAAAGATAAAAAAAAATCATTCAAACAGGTTGAAGGCATTTATTTTTCATATCGATGGTTGTTGAAAAAATATGGGCATAGCATGGGGCATGCGACTTGAAGAAGGAGGTGGTCATGATGCATATGTATAAAGATGGATTTATGGAGAGAACTCCTTGATTCAGCTAATAGACTGCTTTTATTGAAAGTACTTCACCTTTATAACATCATGCAATGAGCAAATTTCTAGCATCTACCTAGGCAAATTAAATGGTGAACTCATAGAAATAAATAAAACAAGGGCAAATTCGGCGAATTTATATCCCCCGCCGAATGATACAAAATTAGTCTTCATAAAATCTTCAAAGAAATCTTATAAAATATCCGTTATGATGAAGTGAATAGAAAATGTATTTCTGCATTGCCCTTCTCCTAAATTACATCGATGCGCTATGAAGTTTAACGTTGATACCTTAAATATTTTTTTGAGTTAAATTCCGAATAAAAATAACAAAGGCAATAACTCAAAAGTTATCCAGTGAAAAGTTAAAGTTCCTATGCACTGCATCATTCCTAAATGACATATATGCACCTTAGAGGTTTAAAGTTGATACTTTCATAGTTATAAAATGAAATAGGAAAACAAAGCAAAGAGGAAAAACTAAGAAATTATTAAGTGAACTGTTACAGTTCCTATGCAAATCACTTCTACTCATTGAGATGTAAACACGCATGAATATTTAGGTTTATTACTAAAATAGTCTTCGAGTTAGGCTCCAATAAAAATGTGGCAGACGGACGGACGGACGGACAAAAACACGAACATCCGGACGGAAAACACCAAATTTAAAACATCCTCACCCTCACATCCGCATTCGGCGGAGGCTAATGAGTCCCACAGAGTATATAAAATGACAAGTGAGTATAAGTTTAAGTTTATTCCATGGGCAGTTTATACCATAATGTCAGTCTGATTGTGAAATAACGTAGAGTCAAAGACTTTGTACCTACAAACTTTACAATCTGAATAACATATATTTGAATATAATTATGACAGTTAAGAGAAGAGGATGCGTCTGGAAATTAAACGTGTTTGGTTACGATTGTTTGTTTGCATATACCGAAACAATGAATGTTGACTTATCAAGTTTTTGTTTAAAAAGCAAATGTTAAGGTTTGTTAAACAATAAGGTAAACTTAAACAGTGTGTTGGAGTTAACGTGCCACCGACAGTATTGCAGTTAGTTGGAGATTATTTCTACTTGAGACAGATATAGTGCTGCCACACTGCAGTATCGTATCGAAAACACATGACATGGTACCACACCTAGTCATATTATCCTGACCCCAAGCCGACCTGCCCTGGAACTACCGTGTATATATGCTAGGCGCCAAGCAGGAAACTACCAGAACAATTTTAACGGCTTTAGTACGTTGCGGTCGGGGTAAGAACCCACGACCTCCCGAGGAAGATACTCTAACCACTCAGTCACCTTGGGTGGTAAAACGAATTTCAGAGAATCTGGATCAAATAGTTCTTACTATAAAAACAACTTTACTAAATATATTGATATCATAATTTTATTTTTTATTCATTATAAACTATTTGGGTCATACAATTATGATACATTCAAAACAATATTCCTTATCATTAAGCAAATATAAAATGCTATCCAAGAAGAAGTTTATATAATTATATATAAAAAGGAATGTTTGTTTCCAAAAAGAAAACAATGAAAGACCGACTTCATGTCGTCAATTTCACACCAAATATCTACTTGAACATTCAAAACTGTAATTCTCAATAACTTAACTTAATACGTCACATATATTTGTTTTCTTTACCTTTATCATCAGTCGTCCTATGGATACCGCCAACTCAGCCAATAATCATTTTCTGTCTTTAATATAAAGCTAGGTTCGAAGAGTATTTTTGGACTGTTTTCTTTAGTAATCACTCTAGTCGTAATTGTAGAAATAATCAGACTACTCCACGGTGTTTAAGTTGCAGGTAAATGTCTCTGAGCACAGCCACGTAAGTCTATGGTTCTGGAAACATTAATTATGTATGTAATGCAGTTTATTAATGCATGTTGGTGTATGCGCCTTGGAAAAAATCATAATCTGATTTTGAACCATAAAAATTAAAATATTAAGTCGCATTGAACAAGCTTCAATGAGGATTGATTATTTCTACTGAAATAGTTACATATACTTATTCACATTTCAGGTATTAGCCAATCTATTTTTCTTTAAATTGTAGTGACAAGTAATAACCCTGTTTAATAAAAGTGTTAGAGATATAAAATTAGCGGATCAAACAATCATACTTACGCAAAGCCAAAAATCCAAGTGTATCTCTTTTAATGATTGTGACATTTATCAAAAACATTGATTCGATAGAACAGTAATTTGGACATCATTCCATACGACTCTTTATTCTGTTGTAAGGTTTTTGCTTTTGATACCCAGAACAATATTGATCAAAATAATTATCGTAAGAAGTATATTGATTCTCATTTTTTATAGCAAAGAGATGGAAAATATCAGATTATGGTCATTTTATAAACTAATAGTTTAAACTCACAATTATGGAAAAAGTAGATAATGACTGAGGAATACGATAAGTTCACTTGAAGTTGTTTTGGACTGACTGTATCTTTGAAAGTACAACCTCAACGTCCGAGAAATACCAATAAAACAAAAATGCTATACGCAAAAATAAATTAAAAGTACATGCATTTTAAATTAAGCCAATGAGGATAATGGTGTATTATGATGGAGAAAATACATGTAATACTTTGTAACGATAGAAAACATATGGGGCAAATAAGGCAAAATAAATACATGGTATGATAAAACCGGTAATGTACGCCAAATTGTACTAATTTTGTTGTTGCGTGAACGTGAGCCATATTTCGCACCAGCATCAGAGAATTTATTTATTGTACAAATAATTTATTTACTTCCTCCAGTTGACAAATTAGTTCCCAGTTTAAGCATTATCAGTCTAAAAACGTCTCTGGAATAACAGAAAAATATTGGTAGGTATATTGCACATATTTCACGATTCCATCACATTCGCGATGGGTCCAGCGCATATATCATTTTTTGTTGAGGGCTGTATTTCTTTCAGCTTAAAATGCAAACACTTGCCTTTTAAAAAGACGAATAAAAAACTTAAAACATGTATAGGTCTTCCATTCGAACCATTTTTGAATTTCCACGTGTGGTCGATACATATATATAATCCATACTGCACTGTTCTCAATAGGATCTCCATCACAATGTCGCATACATAAGGCACAACAAGAAAACATACGAAACATATCCTATACAAAATTTATCACTTCCATTGCACAAATTATTGTCATTACAACAGTTTTTTAGAACACATCCGCGGCTTGTTTTTAAGATATGGGAACAGTTCTTGAAGTCATTCTTCGGAATACAATCAGTGGAACAACCCCGTACTGTCGACGTATAAACTCGGGTTGGCTCGTTGTCTTCTTCATGATGCATCTCGAAGAACACCTTCTGTAATGACATAAAATAATGTCCAACTGAAAGGTTGATTATATACATAAAATAGCGGTGTATTAATATGCAACGATGAACGTTCTAATAATCATTTACCTTCTTTCAAAATAGAAATTATTCAAAATCCTATTTATATAGAATGATGCGAGAACCAAGATAGACCAGAAGTCGCATTCGTGAGAAACATTACTTCATTGCTTGCACTGCTTACGAAATAAAGACATAAGGGTGTAAAACGATAAAAAAAATGCCCTGATATTTTAAGAACCAAAACTGTAGATACATTTAACTCCAATATCAGCCACAATCGAATTCCACAAAAATAGTCTTGCCATTGTCATTGTGTATAAGTGAACTGACGAGTGTTAATAACTGCAGATGCTAGAGAGTAAAAAAAGTAAAATTCCGGCATTTCTTATGATTCAAGAGTCATATTCCTGAACGAATTGGTGTATGAAAGCCAGATGCAAAATTTACTGAGATACTGAGGCCATAAACTTTCATAGAGATTCAATATTTTATTATGGTAAGGCCTCCAGCCCATACACAAAAATATAAATACACATCATTTGCAACATGCAAAGCAACGTATGTATTGTGACAGGTAGTCATATTTATCAACATATTTAAACTATATAACAAAGACACATCCTAAAGACAATACATAATATTATAAGTCATAGTGTAGTAAAACTTTACTTGCCTAAATATTCATTTCTTACATTAGTTGCATGGAATATAAACATTGCTAATTTCTTAATGACATCTTCATTTTTACATGCTATAAGATTGTAAAAATTTAACAGAGGGGTTTTCATAGTAAATAACTGGTATATATATTGAACGAATATTCTTGTATAATGAACAAATGCATATAAAATGGTATTCATCTTCTAGATAACTTTCACAATATGGACAATCTCTATATTCCCTAGGTATATTATAATTACGACATGTTTCTATCACAAGGCTATGTGAAGAACTTTTAAAATTTGCTAAACAACTCCTAAACTTATCAATATTTAACAATTTGATGTAACTTTCCACATTGTAATCTTTTACATAATAGGACAAATTTTCACATTTTTACAACAACTTTCATACCAATTTTGCACATACTGATCTTTTAATCTAGTAACATATGTGGTGAGAAATAACTTTTGATTTGATACATATTGATGTTCCCATACATATCCAAAACCGTTTGAATAAAGATGTTGCCTAACACTGCTTACCCAATTATTATATCCTAAAGAATCAAAGTGTACTTGCATATTATAACATATTCTAACATATCTATATTTAGGCATATTGAGAATTCTTAACCAATAGCTAATGCATCTTTTGGCAGCATATATGTATAAAGGGTATCTTCCTAAGTCACCTAACACTGCATCATTACAAGCTGATTGATTTACATGTAGAAAGCGTTTACAAGCAAAAATTTGAATACTTTCAAGACAAACAAAATTATTAAGTCCCCAAATTTCCGATCCATATAATAAAATTGGCTGGATTTTTGCATCAAATATTTTAAAATATATACTATATGGCAAACATTTGCAACATTCAAGAGATTTTATAACAGCTATCAGGGCTGTTTTCGCCTTCACACACATATTTTCAGCCATCTTGTAGAGGGAAAGTCTATTTGAAAAATAAATGCCTACATAAGTAAAACCATTTACAATACTTAGCTTTGAGTTTCCATAATACCATTGTTCTAATCTAGATAAAGTACCTCCTCTTTTAAATACTAAAATTTTGTTTTTTTCTACATTTACATTGAGCTTATATTCAACACAAAAAGTGTGTAACAGTTTGAGTTGCTTTTGCAATCCAGCTTTCATAATGATTGCTAAAGAAACGAAGATGTTAGAGTGTAAACAAAGTGAAATCTTAGATTTATTATCTTAAACATATCCGTCCTATATGCCCGATATCAGCCAAAATCGAAGTTGATCGAAGTTTAAGTGCTACAAAATTATCATGAACTTTGAAGATGACTGCTTCAGAAATGGAGATTCTACAATGTAAACAAATGATATTTGGCATTTTTTCATATTAAAAGGGGCATAACCCGTCACCTTATTTGCCGCACTCAGCCATAATAGAACTTGACCGATAGCTTATGGCCGTAAAGATCGTTATGAAATTTAAAGATGATTGCCAAAGAAGGTGCCAGACTGTAAATAAACTGATTGTTTACGATGGACGAACTGACGGTTGACAGACATTCAACTATCAACTATCCCTCTAGCTCATCCTGAGCACTTGTGCTCAGGTCAGCTAAAAAGCATCGGGGTGATATATTTTTCTTAGGCAGTGTCTGACAGAAACATTAAATTCATGTGCTTAGAAAAATCATTTAAATAATAAAAAAGTAATACAGAAATAGCACAATAATAATACTTATGATGATAATAATTAAATATGTAATATACATCAGCAAAATATATACAGAAATGTGAAAATCAAACGAAATATACTAAATAAATAAATGTAAAGCATAACCGGTTTGTAAAATATGGCTAACTTTATCTCCTAATGAGTATTGTTTAGAAACCTTTTGTCAATCAGTTTAAACCTAATCAAAGACAGCTCATAATTGGGGATTTTTCCCCTTTAGTTCTAATTCTATGTATTTTAAAGGACACTGTATATCGTGAGTATTTGATGACTCTTTTCTTTATGCAGAACGACTTAAATAAAAGGTTCTATAATACAGAGACCATGAATCTAGGAATATATATTACATTGACATTTGATGCTGCTGTTAAAAAAAGAAAAAAAAAAAACATTATGTGATGACCATACTTTTGCTATTGATATGTTGAAAGCATTTCCTAGATTACATGGAAACATGATTAAGTCGTGATAATACACTGACAAGTATTTACATTTCGGTTCATTCAAACGCGCAACGTTATTGACCAAGACCGATTGTCAGAATATAGGTCAGAAAAGGGCGGGAGAACCACACTCGACAAAATTAATCATACTTAAGCCTTGTACAATTCTAGACCATAAGGTCAGTCGCATGATAGATCGCTTTACACGATAATGTTTTCTAAAGAATATTACAGTAAGAACACATACTAAACAGTTAATCGTACAAACGCCTATATTTACAACGACACATGTTTTATTTATGCATCTGACAACGCAGTGTTGAATCCAGGTTTAAATAAATGAATGATGCAAGAGCAATACATTAGTCTAATGTTAATTAATACGATGTGAAACTAAGCATGAAGTAAATGGTACAAAATATTTGTCATTTTTTCTGCAACTAAAGTTTAATATCTCTAAAGTATTTTTATGACGATTATGAACAGTAATACATTAAACACACCAGTGAACGACTTGCTAAATTGTTTGTGTTTGTGTTTCATTATCGTAATATGTATCTGTTTTACGTTTGAATATATCTATGATATACAATATATTGTCGTTGAACAACTGACAAAGGCGTCTGGCTACATGGTGTTTAAGTTGGATAAAAGTTGTTCGTAGTTCAGTACTCAGGAGCTTCAGTAGGCAAATCGTACACTCTACAACGTCGCCACGAAAACTAGCTCTATAGCAAGATAGTACAAGTGTCCTTTTTTTCTCGACTACATAAGTTTAATAGAATATGATATAAGTATATAAATGAGAACCTGGCACGACTGTCCTGCTTTACATTGTTTCTTCGTTGCTTTGTAGTTATCCTCAGGATCGAGATCACAATCGTCCGCTATACAGTGCCAACACTCCAGACCACTGATGTAACCTGGAATAGAACAAAAGTTCAATATATGATAATAAGGGTTTGACTCTGCAAACAGGCTTGGATATGCGTTTCTATGACGAAACGTCCTAACGCAATATGTTTACTTAATCGTGGTATATGCAAGTAACTTAGGTGTCATTATTTCACATTGTTTCAAGATTTGCTGCTGAATTGAAAATATCATTTATTATGATGGTGGGTATTAATATTTACACAAAGCAATATTTGACGGACGAATTCAAAGAACACCCCTGTGAGGCGACCATGGTAGTTTTGTATTGACAACAATGACTGTATTCATCCCGCAACAGTGAAAACGCTCATAATTGAAAGTACTGTTGTGAAATTTGAATAAACTGTGACAGTCTGTAAAATATATATATATGGACTGCAGTTTGCTTCATGTATATTTTGAGATTTACTGTATAATTCTATAATTTTTTGTCTTTTCTTCACGAATGAAGAGACCGGTCCTGGTGGCCGAGTGAAGCAGACAAAAACAGCAAGAGATGGTTCAATGACTAAGGCTAACCTCAGCAGGACCTTAATTCTCCTGCATGCCTTTTTGTAAATGACCACTGATTGATATGAGGAATCTCAAAGTAGCTCATCAAATGTGTCTGATGCACTAAAGAAGCCGTTTTATCTCCTACATCATAATCTATATAATGAATTACAGATTTTCGCAGCCTATGTTTGATGAACAATGTCGAAACTGCCCGACACACAGCTTAGAGTCGAATTGTGTGAGAGATGTTGCTAGTCATCGGCGGATTGAAATTATATTTCATACTAATGTGTATAAGAGACAGACAGTCAAAACGTGTTTAAAGTTTTAGAAATGCCATTGTTCAGGCAAGACAAGTAAACAACCGACACAATAGATAAATAGAGCTGTCCTTCAAACATTAATGTATACTTACATGATAAAATACTATGTATTAGTGTCCAGTATATATTAAACGGGATCCACTGTTTGTTTTCACCTCTCACTGTGTATGGTTGCACGCGGTGTCGCACGCATTTAATCATTTATTTTAAATTATGTATACAATGGACATTAATTCCACTATGTCACTTATTAATACCTATCAGTTGCTTCAAATGATGTATTACCTATCTCCAGCAATGAAAGCAAAATATAAAAATTGTCGAACATTAAGTATGATTTTAATAATAACCAATAGTGCACATTTTCTTTTTCAGCTGAGTGTATGTTGACAGACATGGCTTGTTCTGGGGAGAGATGAAGTAGCAAACCTATACGGCTTTTAAAATGTATAGCTGTAATGTCTAGTTCAGGACAGAACATATTTTACTTCAGCGCGAAAAATAAATTCTGAAATAAAATAAATTTCATTGGTCGGACAGTGCCGTAAAACTTAATAATTATAAACAAAGAAACGTTCACCGCTAATTTCCTGAAAATGTTAATAGATAAAATAAACGTATTTGTAAACTTTTGTAATATTATCATCAACTTACTGGTATCAAAGCATCTTTCAATGACTTAAGGATCATTTGTCTCATTGGTTTATAAATATATGCATATGCATGTAAAATATGCCCTAAAACATATATTTCTTCCATTTGAGTACGGTTTTACTGAAATGAAATACATTATATTTGAAAGCAAATTTATTACAATGAGTTTGTTATAAATCAATACATGTGTCGTTGAACCTGCATTGCCCTACACTGGATTTCTACCACAGACAAGGTTATAACTAGTCCACGTGGCAATGTTTGTATGTAAGTTATAATCAAATTATTGAAATTTCACCGCCCGGATCTACATCCTAGATCTATTTTAGAATAAGGCAGTGTAATGATTTATTGAAAGACCTATACGTACGTAAATACGAGTAGTATAAATGTGCAAATAAGGAATTTGTGGTCATTTCGTGTTTCAAGAGAGTATGTGAGGGAAGGAGAAACAGAGATTTACAACTTTGACAGTCATTTAAAAGAGCGAAAGTTTTTTTTTTAAACAAAATAATCAGTACAAACACAAATTGGCCGTTACAACTGAGTGGAAGTCTATCAAGGTTAAAATACATGTCGGGCCAATGTATGTCATGACTTTCAATAGCACTGACTGGGTGTTTTACAACCATTGTAATACCCGGTTATGGTCAGAACCGGATTGCATCCAATGACACGATGGCTTTTTGAATACCAATCCATATACTTAGCATCTTGATAATATTTCTACGTTTACCAATTTTAATCTCATTTTAGTTATACAGACAGAATCAAGATGGTATACTTTATGGATTCAGCTAACCTGCCTGTCCAAACACACCACTTATTTACAAGTCAACAGTTGGAAAATTACAAATTATTAGACCTAGAGAATAAGTGTTATATGATGTTGAAAGGAATGTGGCTTTTATGTATTGAAAAAAGAAATCAAACGGACACTTGTAACATTCAGGGTCCATGTCCTATGACTTGACCTATCCTCATTTACAGGACACCAGAAATTCTTTAGACATAGTAGTCATTAGCTATATATGGAAGAGGACGTAGACAATGTCGGAAATAAGCTTGTGAAAGTAGGTCTTAACGCGGGTTCTCTCCTCGTTTATTGCCATCCGGACGTCATAGATTGCAGTCGTTGCCTTTAACAGCCAATCAGACATTCTCTATTTGGTGTTTAGATTGCGATAAACCTGTATCTAACAAGCTTATATAGCTGTTTTCTTTTTTCGCAATTAATTACTTGACTTTTTGTTTGTCATTCACGTTCGATGGAGCACGTATTTACAACGAATTGAATTGTGGTTTTGGAATGAGGACTTACTTGAAATACCTATCGCATACGTATATGCGGTGTAAATTGTTTAAATACCTTATTCACATAGTGGGTGATAAGTTTTGTAGCCAGAGTGTGACTCGAACTGAGTACTTCAAACTTACATGGTGTGTTACATATTTGCCATATACACGTTCTTACTGGTAAGTATTTCTTACTGAAGCGCATTATCTTAAGTATTGATAAACGAAGATTGTATGGAAATTACTGGGACAACCTGGATATTAAAGGAACTAGAGGACATACAAGTCTAATAGTTAGCCCAACTTTATTTCAATCTATATACAAAAATATATATTTCTTATTATAGCCAATAGAGTTTCAACAGCGTTTGATTGACAAGATCTGGATTCATCGTGGATGTCGTGGACATGACGTTTCATATTGATCTCAGCACAACGTAACTTTGTTTGAAGTAATTCCTGTTTTTAAAGTAAATTTCGTCAAAACAGAAACATTTTATTTGCTGCTGCACCCACCTACTGTGCAAAAATCTACAAAGCATCTTTGCAATTTAGGTTGCACACTTAAGCTTGCTAAAGTCTTTAAATCTCAAATCACTAAAATTGAATAAGATATGAGGAAGATTGAATCATCACATGTTATAATTCTTTATCGTTTGCCTCCATTGAAGTTTTATTGAAGAGTCGGAACTTTGAAAGAAAATTGCTTGTGCAACAATTATGCCAGAGCCTGAGAAACATCGCTTCTACTCTGTGACAATTTTAAACTGCATCTTACTTCCAACTTATGATTTTTCCTATACAACAATAGCTTTTACGAATGATACCTCATGCTCCACGTTGACGACAAAATCCAAATGGATGCTGCGATTTTGTTTTGACACAAACCCATACTTAAGGCTTACGTATTTATTAAGAAAATGATTTCAAAATTTACCGGTGTGATGACATCATCGTTACCAGGACGTCAGTTAAATCAACGTCTTTCTGATATTTCTACATTATTGTTACACATATTCTTACTTTTGTACTTTTCAATTTTTACGGCGTTTCCCGTAACTCAGCGTATCAATATCGAAACATAGTTTTTTCTGTCCGTGTTTTATTCCATTTGCATTATATCCATATGCATTTAATAAATCAATGTCTATTAAAATGTTGAATTCAGAGCTTATATTTAAAAAAACAACAACCCTGTCTAAATCATTTCCGAACAATCCTCGTATGATTTCCGACGCGAAACAAATAAATTCTAATAATAATAATTTCCACAGTAATTTACACCGCGTACAGCAGGTTTATAAAAAATAAGCATTTTTATACGTTATATACATATAAATGAAAGGGTGTAAAGGTCTCATAATAGATATTTTTATAAAATCAATTGTTAATTCATTGTCAGTTAATGCATAAATGGATTTGAAAAGTGTTGGTTCACTTTGTCAGAAAATAGTCTACTAGTTACTAAGTAACAAAGGTATTTAACTGAGATCATGAGTTGCACAATACGAAACAAGGAACAAAGAGTGTATTTTGTTAAGAAATATATTATGACCATGAGCTTTACATCAGATAAGCACATATCAATTATTTCATTCTATATTGAATGCATCCCTTGTTATATTTACATTTTCGACATGAATTTGAATATATCATGTGATATGTCTGTATAAAGTTGTCAAAAGTTCGTGAACGATGTACATTTAATACATCCTTTGACGTATTACCATAAATAAACCCTGGTTCTACATGGATACCTGTTAATATAAATATGTCTACCTAACTGGGTAACAATCATAACAAATATACGAGCACAATGCGCAATGTAGCCCTTAAATAATTGTCGACTACTTACAAAGTAACAATGGCCATGCGAACTTTCATTTTTAACTGAACACATGAGTGGAATAACAAGGAACAAAGAGCGTATTTGGTTAAAAATACTTTAAAACTGATTTATCTGACCAGGAATTGGTTTTACAAAAGCTAAGCACATATGAACTGTATTTTATACTGCATGAGTCCCTTGTGATGCCTACATATACTATATGATTTTGATAGAGCAAACATTATGTTTGCATTAGGAAGCAAATAGTGAAAGATGCACATTTAATACATCATTGGAAGCTTTACCATGAATAATATTACATGTTAAAGTATTTACTGTATCATATATGATATCAAGAAGAATATTTACATAATTCCCAAATTGTGAGGAACCATCAGTATTGTTTTCACGAACTAGACTAGAAGAAGAAAATGTTTTGTCAATAGTTTTAATTAAATACCAGGGTACCGCCATGACATTCATTAGTAGACACCAAAATAAAATACCCATTCATTCACCAGGTGTGATATCAAGCCTTTAAGACCACTCCTTGACAAAACAAATACTGCATATGCATTTTGTTTATCTTTTAAGACAATTCAACTTCAATTAGGGACAATACAATATTCTTTTATAAAATGCATTGCAAAAACACCATGTATGATGTTTATCTTAGGAACATGTCAACAAATAACCAGTCAAATTCGAAATTAAATGAGGTAAGGACTACCCAAAGTTGATATGCATTATTAAGAATAAAAAAGAGAAACTAAAAGACATTTACCGTCTTTACGAGTATCAATCGTGATGAAACACATCTTACAAGTCTATAATGTTGACTAGGACAGGAACAAGAATCTTTTTTAAAAAGGTGTACGGAGTGCATCAATATAGCGATATACGTTTACATATACTACTTCAGTTACATATTTTGTATGGGTCCATAAGTGTTTTGTAACGCTTGGAAACTTGAAACCACAATTTATATTCTGAATTTCAATTACAAGATATGCACGTTGTATACGATTTCTGTTGTTACACAAGATATTGCCTACCATGAAAATAATCCCAAATGCATCTTTCATTTTATTTCTACCACAATAATGTCGGAAGATGTATATAATTCTACCACATGAGTTCATCGGTTGCGATATAATACACCGCATCTTGACATTTTTCCTGCGGGTAAGCACGGGATACAAATATATAAATTTATCTTTATTACTTGAATATTTATATTTGGAATTTTAGCCACAGCCGATGTGATTACCATTCACTTCAGTTAAGTTTAGCTTCTTATGGAATTTCATTATTTTAGAAAGAGCAACTGGGTGTCAATATACCAGCATATTTAAATGAATATACATGTATTTCAAATCTATGTTGTTTACCAAAACAGTACATGCATCTCAAAAACAAAGTACATAATTATAGTGGTATACATTTTACACATTGACTTTTTATACTTATGTATTTTACATTGATTATGAAACAAGTTACATTATTTATAGTAATCACTCTCGATTGCTCTGGTGGCGGCGTCTGTGGTCATTATTGTGGGAGGAAACCGTAAAACCCGGAGAAAACCCACTTTTCTGGACCACTGTACCCTCTCACGTTCGTTACCAGGAATCGAACCCAGGAAGCACTTGTGGGAAGCGTTACCTCTACGATGTACAGGCACCAAGCATTTACAGATACACTAACATTTACTAATATTGTGTTTGTACAGGAGCATAGGCGTATTGCAATGCAGAATTCAAAGTAAGCTTGAAAACTTTAAAACATTCCTTTTAATTCTGATTTTGTATTACAACTTACACACAAAACATTGAATTCGGTTGCTATTGTTACACAAGATGCTTGGTGATACTACCAAGTAAACCGCCATGAATCTTTCTTTTTTATCTACCATAAAAAAAGGTCCGAAGTGGAACTAAGTTAACAGAGCAGAATTACAACCATGAAGGGGAAACTAGTAGCAATATTTAAATTAAGATGTCCCGAATAATGATATATTATTACACTTTTTAAAAGTCGTCCCTTTCTTCTGTATTAATTAAATTTGAAATAACAAATAATTTCTTGAATTGGGCACGCTGTTGCTTGAGTCAGTCTGTGTTCGAATTTTTAAACTGGCATCTCTTAATGGATGAACACCAATTATATCGTTTCTAGGAAAGGAAATCAAGTTATACTAAAGATGCTCTCATTTTTTGACGATTAGCAAAAATGCACGTAAAATTAGATGATAAAAAGTTTAAAATTACGCATCAAATTTCCTCTGTTCCAACAGCGCTATGAACAACACCAATAAACCAGTGCAAATATAATTTAAATTTGCACTTAAAGATCAATAAATGGTGAAATGTTTTTGAAAGAGCTCACTGGTGTACATGTATTAATGCATTTTGTTTGCGTGATTTAATATGTTTACGAGGTATCGTTTATGTGCCGTAATAAAATATAACTATTGCTGTTCTCGTGTTTGTTTTATTTGTGTATGAATTATCCGATTAGTGACCTTTTATCTGAGGGATGACCTTAAAATGATCTTATTACTATAGAACTTACCTATAAACATTGCCATGATAGCAATAACAAAATGACGGCTGTACAAATGGGTCACTATGTAGTGGCGTTAAAGATCATGCATTTTCTTTGGCAAATATTGCTTAAATATTGTGAAAGTATGACTTGAATTGAATTATTCCCTCTGAAATATCAAAATAACTATGTATGTATCGATATGCTTTGGTCATTTGGGGGTTTTATTTATGAGACAGATACTCAACGCTGCCTCGATATGAAATAAAATCAAAGAAACGAGCATAATGAAGAGTATTGCCACACTTGGGGATCACGCCAAAACAATCTGCAGAGTGCCTAGCAGGTGAGATATACCACTGTTATGACTGAACAATGTTTGGAATGACTAACCCGGGGATCGAAAAAATAGACACTCCGGTAAAAAAGCAGACGATCTAACCAATCGGTCGCCGTATCCATTGCCATCTATAATATTGTAAATCACTCGTTATTGTTTTATGAGAAAATGCAATAAAAGTGCTTCCTACCTGTATGCAAAATTATCAAAAGAGCGACCGGAAGGAAGTACCAGAGCAAACCATTCATCGTGGCGGAGAGACCATTTCGTAACTAGCACTATTTCCGGTTTGTTTATGACAACTTCAGATTACGACAGAACATTCAGAGGCAATTCTTTCTTTGCAAGGGCATCCAGATATCGGAAGTCACATCCGTTTTTGTAACCATCTGAAAATAAAAAAGAGAGATGACTTACTCATTAAAATAATTAGCATCAAACAAACGCACTTCTAACAAGAATATTTCTAGAGACCCAGGTGTTTTCATCTGAATCTTTACGGATTACTACTTTCTCTAGAATGAAATAAGATAAGTCAATCTTTCATTTTTCTTTCGTCTTTGAAACAGTGACTATCGATTTTGTCTACGTTATCGCACGAGGTTCCTTTTTTGTTGCCAAGAGTAATCTACTTATTGAAACAAAGAGTTACAGTTGATTGATATTATCAACGGCTTTCACATTACGGAGCAGGTGTTTATAAAGCCAAACTGTCACCTCGATGAAGGAAAACGGTGGTGCTCCTATAAACTGTCTAGCAAGTGTCTTACTGACAGGCACAAAAAAGTAACTGAAGCCAATTTTTAACATCAATAAACAATGATAGGTAGGGTCTGAAGACATATTGAATTAATCAAATATAGTATTGTGGATTTCAGCCGCTCCCGAAATCATACTGCTAAAATACAATAATATGTAAAAGAAAGCCGTAAATCTTTGTATATATTTTTGTCTTTGTGTACATTCATTACCATTTTCATAATCTATTATTTTGTAATGTAAAATGTAAATGCAATTTTATTGGCAAAATTGAAATTGATTAAACTTCAATCTTTATATAGCATATGATAATGTTGAATCCGAATAAAGAGAAATTGATTAGAGGGTAAACACATTTACTGATTCCGGTATTTTATTCTACATTGCAAATGATCAAATGTGAAAGTGGATGTATATTTTTTTTTTGACAGGTTTAATCTAAGGTGTATAAAAAGTAATAGGCATTCACAAATGTATCACTAAACATTTCATTACTATCTAAATACTGAATTTCCATGGACTTTGTGTGGTAACAATGATAAAAAGATAATAATAAAAGTAATTAATCAGGATAAATCAACATAAAAAATTGACATGAATGCAGATATTAGCAGTGTTGTTGTATTAATCTTCAGCGGAAATCCAAATTCTTCTAATTTTTTCTCTGGATACAGCAGAACTCATGTTGGTGTCTTGAGGGACATGAGCTTCTCTGAGCCTGTTGAATACTGTGTATAATGTAAGAATACTGAATTATCGACGAATACAGTTATATGTCTAAAACCTTCAGTACTTCTTTTATTCTTCTAGATGATTGATTATCGTTATAATTCAAAACATTTTTTAGAAATCGACCTTATGTTAAAGATAAGTGTTTGTGTAGACAGATTTTATTATTTTGTTGTGCGAGAAACCAATGCACAGATATTACCTCGGAAAGAACTTAGATATTAAGTTAACGTTCTAATATCATGCCTTATAAACTTACTCATTTATAAATTCAATTATTGAAACTAATAGCCAGTGTGTTTAAATTTCAATTCACATCGATTTGCACTGAAAGACTGACATTTAATATTCGCATAAAATGACTGTTTTCACAATCCTCAAAATTTAAGGCAGTAATGAACATATAATTAGTCGCGTGATTCATACTATCGCCTTAAAGCAATCGGGAGCATACTATGTAACTTGACATCATACATGCTAGAATTTCAGTTCCAAAGCAAAACTGATATCAGAGAGAGAAAGTCTTTTATTGAGATCTTGTCACATGTTATGCTTTAGTTACAAAATCAACAGGTGTAATAAATCCTGGGAGAAGGTTGCTAATGATTTCATTGACGTCGTGGATTCGATTGCTGTCGTAACAACTCATTAAACTGCATTTGAAATGACCTGCATCAACGTATTGATTATAACGATAGCGCTAGTCCTTATTCAAGCCGTTCCATGCTAATGGAGGTAGAAACATTCCACCATGAAGTTCTTAAAACTGGATTGTTGCCTAGATCCAGCAAACAGAGAATCATCGTCGGAAAATCCCTGTTGACTTTTTTCCTTTTCACGTTATGACCTTAAACCGTGGAATATCGGCAAGAACGACGTTTTATAGTAGCCATTGTCTTATAATTATATCGACCTATGAAAGTGCACCTTACTGGGTTTCATTTCCTTGTAAAAGTATAACTCGCAATGTCACCAGCGAAATGGAATAACACGACGAAATGCAGGCGTAATATCTCACAGCCTATAAATGAATGAATCTCCGACGATGACAGAGAGCGTAAATGCAACATTTAAAACAAAGCGTCAATGATAATATATTAACCTTACCGTTTCTCTACTACACATCGATTGGGACCATAATTTAACTGATCCTTACCAGAGCAATACTGACATCTTCACAGAAAAATGGCCTCCTGGTCTCGATTGAGTCAAATGATACGAGCATTACTCAAATTACCCCTGCATGACTTCAACATGACTAATATGTTTCCCTATAAGTACACGTTTTCCTACACAATGAATAGTACTACAGCCTACATGGTCTTGTCGCTTCTCCATTCCTTTTTTTTTTTTTTTTTTAATTGAAAAAAAAAATGACTGAATTTGAACCTTACATCAAACAAACAAAAATGACAAAATGTGTACACTTAAGTTAGAATAGCATAGAAGTTATATCTTTTTCAGAAAGAGAAAATTAACAGCATTAATTACTCACTAAGTTTGACAACGTATAGACCTAATTGGTGGTCTTTTTAATAGGTTACGACAGATCATATTCACAAACATTACCATGTGGACTTTTAGTGTGAACGTATAACTGTTAATTATTCCTTGTTAATCATGCAAATTCAAAAGGTCAAGGACCTATCCATACCACCTGCCGAAATAATAATGATAGCTATGTTACGATATGGTGATTGACATATTGAAGTTTAATCTTTATTTATTTTACATCGATTGTGAAAAAAGTTATCACAACTCATATCAATCACTTTCGATGGTTCTAATGGCAACGTATGTGGTGTTTATTGTGGGAGAAAATCAGGTTACCCCGAAAAACCCGGAATACGTTGTTAGGAAGCGAGACACGGTACCACTACGCTATCAAGACAACAAGATAATAATACCAATGTTAAAAAAAATAATATCGGGTTGGAATGCAAAACATCATTCTGATGCTGAACTATAGTAGTGCATTTCATTTCTTAATTTACATGATTATTGTTTCTTTAGCAAATATACTTTTTGGTACATGTCCATTTTGACATTAGGAAACAATCCATTTCAGTAAGGTATCCAACTGTTCCCTATATAAAACTGAAACAAGGTTTATTTCAATGTTTTGCCGATTGACAAGATATAATGTAATTTTGTGTCTACTCATATTAGACCGATGTTTCAGAAACGTCAGTGTTTATTAACCTGGTCACGTAAGCACGATGTACGAAATCGACAACCAGTGGAGAAATAATACATCCCTACTGGCAGCACTGGCGAATACGACATTAGACAACTTCTTCGCCTGTCAGAGAAATATAGAAATATCAAAGTATTGTGACGAGGGTAACATTAAAACTATTTTGACGAAAAAGCACGATGTTCACATGCAAAACTTTCGTAAAAATGTATTAAGAAATGGTGGTCGTGTAGACGAGTACTAAGTATATATATATGAGGGATTTGCTCTTAGAGTTTGAAGTTTAATTCCCGCTGTGGCTTCTTCGTGTCAATCCAAATAGGAATGTTCGAGACTGCAGTTGTCAATTTCAAACAGAGCAGCATGGTTTTTGTCAACTGTATGCTGACTGGTTGTACCCTAACGTCTTAAGCCTACTTTGCTGTTGTTATACTGTTCCAGAATTTCAGAATGCATCGCAGTAAACCCCTTGATTTGTTTCAAGAGGTATATTATGTGCAGATCTTTATCAATAAGCTTACTTTTAGAAACAAAGAGAAAGATTTTATGACTATATATAAAGAAAGAATAAAGACACTAAAACACTTTTTAATTCCTGGGCTGAAGTGGTTATCAAGAAATAATTTAAAATGTATAGCGAGCATTCTATTATAATTCAGATTCGTATTGAGATCTTTTATCTAAAATAGAATGACCTTAAATAATAAATCAACTACATGTATTCTTTAAAGCAGTGATCTATAACATACATATTCTTGCTACATTTGTGTACGTCTGACAAGTCCCTGCCTCTAACTTTAATGTCTTTGCTTTTGTCATGACACAAACAACCTATAGACAAGACAGTTCGTGTTGAAACGAACCCTTTTGAAGAACCGGCTATGACACAGTTTGGAAAACGGTATACTGGTCTCCGCCGACCTTTAATATTGAGTCCCTTAACAAGGATATTTTCATCTAGGTTAAAATATACTTATCGAGACTAGAACTGATAGTTTAAAAGAGAAGAGACTTTCAAATAAGTTAGCAATAAATGCAGACGTCAACTACAAACTATGTTTATATTTAAGCAACTGTTAGTGTTTTTATATGACGTACAGGTGTGAAATTCATTGCGTTTAAAGTACAATGGCAAGTCATACTAATCATGCACTCGTAACAGATATCGAGTTTTGATTTTGAGCATTTTGCTCAATTTAGTGACATTTTTTGCTGTTCCTGAATACTGTAACAGTAATCCATTCAATCCATCATTATATTATGATAATGGCTCTTCAAATGCTTAAACAAACTTCAGCGCAGATGCAAGCATCCGTTGACAAGAAAATATAGGCTTTAACTTTAAACATAAACAACGGAAACGACGTCACCATGAATAACGAGAGGTTAAAAAAAGCCGTAAAATGCAGATGTTATATGTGCTATTTATAACGTCAAGATGAGGTACTGTTTTGGATATAAAATACAAACATGTTCTATAGCTTATTACACTAAAAACAATGATTTTAGTGAGGACAATTATTACTTGTCCTTGCTTTAATAAGCCTTTAATAACCAGATCTCAGCAAGATAATGCATTGTAATAACATCTCCAAAGTAACGCCTTTAGTCTTTTTTTTTTCTATTAAATTGGCCAAATGGTTTAGTAGCAGGTGTCGTTTGCAGTTAATTTTAGATGATTGGCACAGAAAATGGACTTGTGACAATAGCACGTTTCGAACTTTTTGCTTTTCAGTTAAAAATGCAAGTAAAAACAGCTCAGAAGTCAGATTATGCATCAGACTTGTCGCGTGAAATGCGAAAATATTCAGAACATTGAAACAAAAAGTTAATTTCCGGGCAAGAATGCTAAGTCTGATCAATCGGATTTTAAGTCATTAATATTAAACCTTCAGAAAGGGACTCTTGAGTCACATCCTATTGTTTTACAATGCATTGTAAGGGATTTTGTGTCAACCTCGACAATGTCCGTTGTTGTTTTTTTTTAAATGCCGTTTTGTTGCTTGCATTTATTTTATTCGTATGTTTGGTATTGTTGCTTTTGCTATATTGCTGCTGTTGTTGTTGCTGTAATTGCAATTCATGGCCTGTTTATTAGACGATCTGGAATTTCAAACAAATCATGGTATTAAACAGAAAAAAACTTCCTCAACTGAATAATATTTTGAGGAATAAGGGGAATTATTTCGAGATGTTCTGGCTTTAGGTAAGTAACGCTGTAAAGGCAAAGCTAATGCGTTTGCAGTAAGTGCTGTTTTTTGTTTTGTTTTTTGTTTGTTTGTTTTTTACGCGCGCGAAACATAATTATAAATCTATAATCATGAAATAGAAATAACACTATATTAATGTTTCCTGCTAATTATACTGATTGGTAATGAATGTGTCACTGATATAAATTATAGACGACATAAAGTTTTATAATATACTGAAATACATCGAAGGCATAATTACAATAATAAAAATCAAGTATTTTATGATTCCATGCTGTACACCTGGACTTTATTCTTTACATATTCTATATGTTGTCTAGATCAACTCGACCTGTATCCTATTTACTATATATCGACTGCTACCTGATAAAAAAAAACAAGAGGGCCAAGATGGCCCTTGGTCGCTCACCTGAGAAAGATGATTGCTTAAGAAATAAAGATACTTGAGTGTAAAAGTGAAATCTGGCTTTTTTGTATGGTGAAATGGGCATAACTCCTAAATTTACAAGTCAATATCAGTTATAATTGAACCCAATTGTGAGATTATGGGCATAAACATTGTCTTAAAGTTTAAAAATTATTGTTAAAAAAAATGAAGATGCTAGAGTGTAAACAACGTGAAATATGGCTTTTTTTATATTAAAAGGGGCACAACTCCTGACCTGATTGACGGAACTCAGCCATAATTGAACTCAATCGAGACCTTATGGTCATAAGCATTGTCATAAAGTTTGAAGATGATTGCTCAAAAGATGAAGATGCTAGAGTGTAAACAAAGTGATTTCTGGCATTTTTTTATATTAAAAGGGGCAAACTCCTGACCTGATTGACGGACTCACCATAATTGAACTCAATCGAGACTTATGGTCATAACATTGTCATAAAGTTTGAAGAGATTGCTCAAAAGATGAAGATGCTAGAGTGTAAACAACGTGAAATCTGGCATTTTTTTATATTAAAAGGGGCTTAACTCCTGACCTAATCAATTGATCTCAGTCATAATCAAACTCAATCGAGACATTATGGTCATAAGCATTGCCATAAAGTTTGAAGAGGATTGCTCAAAAGATGAAGATGCTAGAGTGTAAACAACGTGAAATCTGGCATTTTTTTATATTAAAAGGGGCTAACTCCTGACCTAATATGATCTCAGCCATAATCAACTCAATCGAGACATTATGGTCATAAGCATTGCCATAAAGTTTGAAGTGGATTGCTCAAAAGATGAAGATGCTAGAGTGTAAACAACTTAAAATATGGCATTTTTTGAATATTAAAAGGGGCATAACTCCTGACCTAAAGGTACGATATCAGCCATAATCGAACTTGGCCGTGATTTTATGGTTATAAACATTGATATAAAGTTTGAAGTATTAAAATGAAGATGCTAGAGTGAAACAATTAAATTGGCTTTTTTGAATTTAAAAGGGGCATAACTCCTGACCTAAGTCGATATCAGCCATAATCGAACTTGGCCGAGATTTTATGGTTATAAACATTGTTTTTAAGTTTGAAGATAATTGCTCATAAAATGAAGATGCTAGAGTGCAAACGAACAAATTGTGGACGACGGACGGACGGACGGACGGACGACGGACATTCATCGATCCTAAAAGCTCATCCTGAGCACACGTGCTCAGGTGAGCTAAAAAAAAAACAGTCCGTATACGACCGATCGCAATCGAGTAGAGATCGTTGTGACTGTCGTGTTGGATTCGTGAGTGGTCGAATACGGTCGAGTTGGTGGCAAATTTTTAGGAGGAGAACATAGAATAGCTGTCATATTGACATAACATCGGTCAGTAATAAATTATCCATAAATAAGATAAACATGATGTCGCACATGTTTCAGAAAGCAGGTTCGACAGAGGTGTCCGGGTTTTCGCCCGTCCCTCTACAATTTACGTCGACCCTAGCGTCGACATTTATTTTTATTTACTAAACTACCACTGCATATATGTTGATGATATTACCAACTTCATTTTTGACACAAATATAGCACTTTTTCATTTAAGAATTTACGTCGACCCTAGGATCAACATTTTGACATAAACTATTTTACTCAGCAACCACAACACGTATGCTGATGATATTTGATAGAAATGTAGAACATGGTAGCAGAATGATACCCCTCGCTTCATTTTGGAAATAGTCATTGCCCTCTCCTTATGCTGCGTTTACACCATGTTCCCGGCGGCCACGGCAGCCCCGTTTGCACGAAACGTAGTGCGCCGTGTGTGTTTTCTTTACTATGTATACAAATTGATTGAAGTTCTCCCAAGTTTTCTCACGGACTATAACGGTACATCCGTGACGAGCCCCGGTGTCAACAATGCGCACTATGTTGCGGCCCGCGGTCTACCACGGATGCCAGTAAGTTCTCTCCCATTCCACCACGTTTTGATGGGTTCTCTCACGTTTCTCGCGTTCTGATCAAAGTCTGACACGTTTCTTACGTTCTGTCAAGGCTTTCTACGGATAAAACGTGGACGCCGGGCAGGTTTGGGGCACGTTCGTATCCACGATATAAATCAAAGCGCCATTACCGCTGAGAGAACATGTTTTAAATGCACTAAAGTGGCAATTATTCAAATTTTTAAACAAACCCGTAATCCCAGTGTCATAAAAACGTTTGCGTAAACAAAACAGGATGAACACATTTTTTTCCCAATAAGCATAGTGTCCCTCTTTCTTACAGTTAAAGGTCCATTAATCTCAAATATCACCTTTTGCTGTTTTGTTTGGAATTACATGTATTTCATTTTCAACCACACCAAGCTCGTCATTGAACGCCATTTTGAAACACTTTGACAAGATAAGTTCTCAGGCTGACCAACCTACTATCAAATTTGAGCAAGTGAGTGGTAATGGGATAACGGCAGGTGCTACTGTGTAAACAGGTATTACTGAGCATGTTATTTATCTTGTCAAGCATACTAAAAATGTCCTGTCCAATCAGGACTCTCATTCTCTAGCTAGCAGTTTTACCATGCAGGTGCGACAGCGTTGTCCGCGGGTCTAGATCAGGACAACAATCTAAATTCGGGCTATGCTTCAGAAATGAAATTAAACCGTTCCTTACCAAAACGAAACCCAACTAATACACATAAGATAAATACATATGTAAATAACCATTGGAATTTATACTCCCGCTTATGTTTGACATTTTATGATGATTTCTTTTGTGTTAATAACGTTTAAATGCACAGTACTGTTATATTGTTTGTTAACTATTGTTTAGTTTAGTTTAGTTTAGTTTCATAGACTTTTAATCCTACTGAATTTGCAAATAATGCATCCAATATATTTGCCTGTTATGAAAGAGAAAATGCAAACTATAAGACATTTTTGCATTAACTTTTATTACATGTTTAATTTATTGTGTAAAAGAAGCAAATGAAATAATGAACGACAATATATTCTTGTTCTTGTCTTGTTAAAAAAAATCCTGATAAATCATTGTATTTTTATTTTAGATTTAAAATCACCCTCGATTCTAAAATCATGTGTCAATAGTTTTCATTAAGTTTGAAACACCCACATCCTGTATTTTAAGTTCAATAAATTTCACATTCAACAGACAAAATTGAGCAATTTCAAGTGATTTACTGCTCAAAAGGACGAGAGATGCAGCGTTCGATGCGCGCTGTAGAATATTTCACGTCTAGAAAGTTCAGATTATTGATTGGTTTTATGTTATTTTATCTCGAAAGTATCAAGAAGGAATACTGTTTTCTGTGTGCCAAAACAGCTATTAAAAATAATGTTTTATGACAAGAACGGAACGAAAATAAATTCAATTGGAAGTTAAATTGGAAGTTATAGTCTCTATGAATATGTGCCATCTATCTGAATTTTGAATCTTCTTTATTTTTATCTGTGTTTGGCCGAGTACTTCAATTACACGCACGAGGACCTAGCCATGAATCAGTATATTACACACGAAGGTTTACTCGAATTTTATGAGATACTTAAAATGACAACAAAAACTATGTGATATGACCAGTGTTTTGCCACGGATTCCATCAAACTTTTTGAAGTATTGTTAGAGTGATAATACTGTTCAAAATCACGTTTTATGAGATGTCTACAAATCGTTTTCTTTATTTTTCTTTTTCATTATCATCATTGTTATTATTATCATTATTATGCACATAAAATCCCTTAGACTGTAACGCGGAATTTCATGAATATAGTTGAGCAGTTTGACAAAATCCGGAATGGTTATAGTGACCGCCCCAGAATTGGAAGGTCATGGGTTTGATTCCCGGACGCGACATACTTAAGCCGTAAAATGGTCCTAGTACAACTCCCTGGCTTAACGCTCACGACAAAAGTGTAGTCCAGGAAATTATAGTCTGCTTTACTCGCCAAACTGGTACCAATTGATTTGAATTATTTAAAATATACTTATTGAGTTCATGGATATTTATTGGGTATAAATATATGAATATTTTTAATGATTTAAATTCCAAATGACTATTATTAATCACTGATAATAAATTGAAATGCAATGAAGAATATTCAGAATGACCTCTGCATCCAAACATGTGTGAAATGCAATAGCATTATATACGATATCTATACATGTAACACATCAAATGATAAAAGAAAGCTGTACTTGACATCATTGAAACATTTCTCTTTTAGGTTGAAAACATGTATCCTATCAACAAACCTATTAACAATTTATGGTTTGTCAAATAAGTTGTACTTCGGGGAAGGAGATTTTTAAAAAATCAGCGAAACTCACCAATGAATTACACTTATACTGTTAAGAATGTATTCAATTTATAAACTACTATATTAGATGAGGTGCCGGGATTACTCCCAGTAGTTGCTGTATATAATGGATTGACACCTTAAGGGCACAGCAATGTTTCTGACAGTAACCAAAGATTGTATCTAAGATTAAGGTGGCAAAATCAAATAGTGCGTGTAAGGGTATGCCTTTGATCCTATTATTTTTGACAAAACGGCATCCATTGTGATACTTCTGCGAGACCTACTAAAAATTAATGCGAGAATGTTGGAAATAAGGATGTAGAAAAAAAAAGATCAAATATATGGCCTATTAATAAGGATACGGGTATAGCTCCCATGCTTTGAGATCAGCACAACTATATAGTTTGTTACAGGAGTGACTGGTGTCAGGATAATGTGACTGGGTGTGGTATCATACCACCTGCATATGGTGTGATACCGCAGTTGTCAAGTCTCAAAAGACTCAAACAACAAAACAAACAGCAAACAAACTACTGAAATTTTTCTCTCATAAGCAAAACAAACAGGAAAACTAGGAAACAAAAATTAAACATCAGAAATGGCATTTATTACGACAGCCTCAAGACAACAAAGTGAACTAATGACGTTTGTCTGATCATAAAGATGCTTGATTGCAGTCGATATGATCCAGTCACTTTGTTCTTAACTCTAAGATGAAAATACTGCACTGAACTATATTTAAGGTCAAATGTAAAGTTTGTTTGTTTGTTTGTTTGTTTGTTTATTGGGTTTAACGTCCAACCGACAGTATATTTCAGTCATTTAGAGACGATGTCTACTTGAGACAGATATAGTGCTGCAACACTGCAGAATCACGCCGTAGACATGTGGCATATAACCACACCCAGTCACATAATCCTGACAACCAGTCCTGGAACTACCCTTATATGCTGAGCGCCAAGCAAGGGAGCTATCCCAGTACCATTTTAAGTGTAAAGTTAACCTTATTACAGCAACACTTTCAATAGCAGATATTTCAAAGACCAGGCTTAAATTTGAACACTTAGCGCTTAATAATATTTAAATACCTAGGGGCGCTTTTCATCATACCCGATAACAAAAAAACATACCTTAAGGTATTCCATCCATCATTACATTTTGATCATGGTCCACCAAGCGATCATTGACGTTTGTAATAATTGCAAGCCTCTTGACCATGATTTCAAATTAATGATTGGTGGATAACCTTAATTCCAAAATAAATTGTGTTGACTAGTAAGATAGCTATTTATGTCAGAGTAGTATTTCACATTTTGTTAAAAGAGAAGTTAAGGCCTAATTGAAGGTTTTAAGTATTACTCAACACTAAGTATTGTCGTTTAATAAGAGAGCGAGAGTGCTTATTTCTTAATGAATGATTGATTGGTTGATTGAGTGATGTAAAATTTGGTAAAAAAAAAAAAAAGAAAAAAAAAAAGGAGGAAGACTGAAGAGTTCATATTTATATTATAGATGCTTATCATCGTTGACATCCTCAACGTTATATTAAGTTATTGTAAGTTGAGAAAATTTAAGAATTTTTGATTATTGAATTGTAAAGTATTGATCCAACAACTTGTTAGATCCAACCGTTTGTTGGAATATACAACAGTCTGTTGGAAATATTCAACAGCCTGCTGGATTTCCAACAGTGTGTTTGAAATTTGACGTCATTTTGTGTTGTATCACGCGCTTTTGGGATAATTTGTACTAATGAATTTCAAAATGTGTCCAATTCGAGTAATATGAACCGGAAATGGTATTACAGCAAAAACTATTATCGTATACATATACGTATATAAAATGCACCTTCCAATCATCTAGGAATCTGTTGAACACAGTTAAAGCTTGAAAAATCAGCCCTGAATGATTATTGAGAAAATGAATTCAACACTCCTACTCCATGTTTTGGTAATTTGTAAAGGTTACCCATTGGAGCTTTAAAATATCAGCTGCAAAATGCGATGCTGTATGAATATTGGACAATACTGTAGAAACAGAAATGTTGTTTCTGAAAGAAAATGAAGCAGTACTTGTTTGATATACGATACCTGGTCTGTATATTGGATGGAAACGTTTTAAATACAACTGTGAAATTACTTCATTTTTGTGGGGCATCCTTGGAGTATCTTATTCACGGAATCTCGTATATATCTCAACTTAAATAATTATTTCTATAGAAATCACATGTTCTAGAAAATGAGTCCACGAGCCACAACATTCCTTTAGGAAATAATCAACGATATAAAATGTCAGCGAAGATTACTGATGTAATGGTATGACATTAATCGGGCTGGTAATGGCCATTCATTAAGATTTCTGTAAAAAATATCATAGTAAATTCAATGTATTTTCTGCAAGAGGTTAGTTGGTATTCATGGGTTTGATGACGTTAGGGACGTTCATATAATGCGAACTGTTTCGATGACCCACATAAAAAAATCATGGAATAATCAAGCGGTACTGATCCAGATCACGCAGATGAACATAAGATCAATATAATGAAACATTTAAGAGTTTTGTCATAGGGTTTTGAAATCAGTATTAGAACGGGAAAATAACATAGGAAACATGGTTCAAATTCACAATAGTTAATACAGTACAATAGTTGTTCTTTGTTTATTCGTATTTTGAGTTTAATATACAGACAGTACAGTAAATGTTCCCAAATCAAAATGCTGTTAGTAATATTCAGTGATACAATTGCATGGGTATATTTAGGGTCACTTAAATAGACCGAATTCGAAATATCTTAATATCTCTCCCCCCCCCCCCCATCCACACACACACACACACGAATATTCATATACAAATTTATGAGTGTCAATTTACAAAAAAATAAATGACAGACGAACAAAATATTTTCTTTGCCATGACTGAGCTACGATATATCATGAACAAACATAGGAGAATCTAGAAGGCTCTGAATTCTCCGGGTATGGCGTCAAAACACACCTCTGTGAGTTAAAGAGATATATTCGTTTTCGTAGATAGAAAAGAAGTGTTAAAGTATCTAGCAATAAATTTAAACATGTTATCATATTGAATTAATATGTACTACTTGTAGTTCAAATTTTAAAATATGAAATATATCCCAGACGAGGCGAAGCCGAGTACTGTGTTAAGTATATATATTTACAAAAGAAAGGAAAATTAAGTTGCTTTCCGTTTATCTAATTTTTGTCACGTAGGTCACAGCGGTAGGCTCACGTAACCATTCAAAACAAACATATTTTTCACATAACCTCGGGAAAATAAAAAAGTATTTAAAAAAAAACGAAAACAACAACAAAACAAAAAAAACAACAAAAAAAAAACGGTTTAAACAAAATCCAACAAGTATTCCATACTAGCATCAGTCATTTACTACTCCATATAGAAATGTATATAGAAATGTATATATACTGTATATAGAAATGTAAATAATCATTAATTTAAATGTTTTATTATTTGACCTGGCAATGCGCTGGACACTTGTGATTGCCTTTGCGACCAGTGTAGACCAAGGTCAGCCTGTACATCCATGCAATCTGATCCTTGTATGTACTGTCCGTTATTCAGTCAATAACTATTCAGCAAACAACTAATGATAAAGAAGGGACATGTCTAATTAAGAATTTTATCATGGTGAGGATTAATGAATCAATATCGCTTAAGGCAGTAGAAGAAATTATTATTCCGGGAATGTCTGCTACACTGCTGAAGATTTGCTGCCGTAAATGATGTTCTGTGATCTGATTGATACAGTAATTACAGATATTAGATCAAACGATTGGCAGCGAATTAGAGCTCAAGCCAATCCTTGTGCTGCTATTTTGCCTTGTAGACAATAGAATGCCATTTTCCGTGACACCAGCTTCAAGCTATTACGTTTGAACACATTGTACAGCGGTATCTTTGTCTTTAGACACTAATGATCATAAGTTTTTGTTTGTTGGGTTTATTGTCCTACCGACAGTAGTTCAATCATTGTAGACTGTCTTCTGAAGTCGAGAGCAATGCTCCCTCACCGTAGACGGTGGCATGACACCACATTTAGTCACATTATTCTGACACTGAACCAACCGGTCCTTGAACTATTCTGTATATATGCCGAGTGCCACATAGGGAGTCCCCAGTACCATGTTAGTATGTGGCGATCAGGGACCGAACTAACACCATCACGTCCCCGAGACAGATGCTCTAATCAATTGTTTATGATGAGTGCCAGTAAATTCAGTAGGGCGGTATATTCTAGTAA
>CM037781.1:54585334-54635334 GCA_021229015.1 Solen grandis | reverse complement strand
ACTATATAGGTCAAGACTGGTAGACTACATAGGTCAACATTGGTAGACTACATAGGTCAACATTGGTAGACTATATAGGTCAAGACTGGTAGACTACATAGGTCAACATTGGTAGACTACATAGGTCATCATTGGTAGACTATATAGGTCAACACTGGTAGACTACATAGGTCAACATTGGTAGACTATATAGGTCAACATTGGTAGACTATATAGGTCAACATTGGTAGACTCTATAGGTCAACATTCTTAGGATCAAGATTGAATTTGTTCATACGACATGCACATTAACATGGGAATAATGTTTTGTTGTCTTTATTGCTCATGAATAACATAGAGCTACAAAGCACATACGATCGACGAACTCATTTTTAGTATTGACATGCCTAAGAGTCACAAGGTATCAAAATGCGACTCCTGAGAGATTGTGTTCTGTATCTACAATTGCATGTATGCTCGTTTATTCCGGTCACAGATTACTGGCCAATGTAAATCAATACTACAATGCGGTACTGTCTTGTTCACTAAAGACTCATAAAAGCGATAGTTGAATATGATAAGGAACAGGTTAGCAGGTCATATAAAGAATTAATCATGGAAAAGAGAGTTGACCCGACCCACATATCCAAATTGGTCGCTATCAGAAATCTCTATAAACGGTTTGCTGGCCTGATCATCATATTCAGTTTTAGCTAAGGCTGATAAAAATTCATTATATTTCCTTCCGACTATATTAGGTCTTGTACCAAGTCTTTCAAACTGCCAAGTATCTAGTTACCTGAATTCGATATCTGAACCGCCATTTCTTACTAGCAAATAATGATGATTTTTCCGTACTATGACGCCGGGCCTCTGCTCTCTGAAATCAAAGACAGATCATAAAAAACAAAACAAAAAACAAACAAACAAAAAACGACAGATTATAAAAACAAAAACAAAAAAACAACAACCAAAAACCCCACAAAAAAACAAACTTTTTCACTATTCAACAATGGCTTCGAAATGAGACGGTTGTTGCTTTCATTTATTTTATTTTATATAGCGTAAGCTGTATAAAATTGATTTTGACCTTATTCCTGAACCGATTCTTCATTAACATCTGTTAACTTCCGAAGGAAATGGAAAAGCACCTGTTTCATTGGTAAGTGTAAATTATTTTAGGATATTCCATCTTAAAATGGGAGTTTCAGGGTGCGTATCTGTCTATATGATTGTCAATTTGCAGATAACAATTTATTCTTCCTATTTAAACGTGAAAACATCCCAGTTTTCAAAAGAAAACATTTGTGGATCCATCAAAGAATGATGTACCGCGATGAAGCTGGATTGTGTTATTTTAAGAAAACTTAAAACTAACTCGGCTTTAGTCGCTATCTACATATCCTTCGAGGCACAGTTGATAAAGCGTCGGACTATTGCATTAGAGGCGTATCCCATGACCGGAACGTTTTGGTTTTTTTTTAACAAAAGCTATTTTCTTTACTCTATTACATTACTGAACTAAACCGAATATATCAACTTAAGCTATTTTTGTGAAATAAAATTTCAAATTATAGATGCTGCGACAGTATTTCAGTCATATAAACATGTGGAGGAAGACCCAGTGTGCAAAGAGGAACCCGGGTATAACTGACCTGCCGCAAGCCATGTGGATGACTTACATGGAAAATCCCTGTCGGAACTCGAACCCATGTCAGTGAGTGGCTTGATAGTAAGTTAACGGCTGTAATCGCTCGTTCATGGAGGCCCCGGTTACAATATTGAAACTAGTCGGATTCCGAATTATTCATGAACAGGAATGGGGATTTACAGCACATATATGACATGTAGCGTATTTACCACTGACATGTAGCGTATTTACCAATGACAGTGGCATGCCACGTGATTTAAATCTCACCACTTCCGGTTCTAGATTTTTAATTCAAACAAGAACTATTATTGAAGGTGATGATGAACACTCCAAAAAAAAAAAAAAAAAAAAAAAATGAAGATCGCAGCGGGACGACGTGCATGATTCCTGTATGGCTCCACTATGTGAAACGTGAGTATACTAATAAAATAGTCTATGCAACTGCCTTAAGTGGTTTCATGCAGGGTTCAAGACTTCCACTGGTTTTCTTTCCATGTGCAGACCCAATGCAACCGCTAGACGGAACTAGTGCAGCTCTAGTTAAGCATATTTCCGTGTTTCAAGTACCAGACGGTTCCCAAAGCGACACTTAATGCCATTACTCTATTGAAACTCTCACAGATAAACCTCAGACAGTTTTTGTGCAATCCAAACACCTTATTCTTATCCGTTTGCCAAGAAATGCAAAACTTGTGTAAAATCAGCCAGTGTCTTTAGAAAATCTCTGTGGATATAAGAAATCGTACAGATCGACTTAAAAGCACTGGCATTCATTAGGCCAGGCACCGTGCATCTTATAGATATCGCTGACGACTTATCTGGAACCTGACGCGCTTGACAGCAAGGTGGCTGCTCCTTTACATTTCTTTGAATGGTTTAGTTCCTAGAGCTGCCTGTTCAGCATCGACTTAAAATCATTTTCTGACATATGTTTATGTATTCCTTACCTTGGTTATCAAACGTTTACTGTACATCTCCATTTTAACGCTATATTGGGGGTTCATGTCTAGAAATCGTGTTTAATGGGACCATCTTATAATCATGTGGTATATTTCTAAAGTCAACTAAACACAATTGGATGAAAACACCCCCGCCCCCACAACCAAGTTTAGCTACCAGACACACAGCCTCTGAATTAAATATCTGGCATAGGATGGTGTATCATGACTCCCACTTAAAGAGTTAGTGGGTGGAAGAGCCGGCGTCTCTAAATGTATTTGCAATATACAACAAGCAATATTATTATCATCTACCTCTGTATGACAGCAATCAGTGTATACCAGATACAGAACATATGCTTATTTCATATTACTTGATAACCATGAATATAGAAGATTGGCATTTCAAAGAGCATAAAAGAAGGTCAAACTTTGTCATAACGATTAACATATTTAATTTGCGATTTTCACATATATCTAAAAGGATCCCACACATCCATATTTACTGGCATTTTGATTCTCAAACAGGCCATAAAGCGATATATTCAGGATCGCTCAGGTGCTCGCTGTCATATCACATTCCCTAGACCCCCGAAAGGTTAAACCAGTGTGAGGTTTTGTCAAATGTATTGATGTTAGCCTGAAAAACACGATGACTTTTTAATACATAGCAAATTGGAAAGTCACTCCATTAAATGCCTCTTATTCAGGCCTTTCCTATTCACATCTCTCGTGTTGGGAAGCTGAATCGACTTAACCCTATACATACAACCGGCTTGCGGTGGATGCCTCAGCTGAGGCGAGCATTCTGACAAAGATTGCGAATTAAATCAGTTTACCTGTGAAAGATACAATCGTGAGGATTATAATATCTGGCCAGAAACATCTGTGAACTGCCCGGTCGTGCACTGTTTAAGTAGGGCTTGATAATGCGTCATCAGACACGTCCCGTTCCGAACAGCGGCGGCGGCTGGCCAGGGGGTGTAGCAGGGACCGATATCGTGGAAGGCAGAATTGGTACATGCATGCCCGCACGCACACATACTCATCCAAACTATCTTACATACATACATGCATGCATGAACACACACGTGCATGACCGTACACACACACACGCTTTCTAGCATAAGTACATTGTATGCATGAACGCGCGCGCACACACACAATCACACATCTACATGAACGCACGCACGCATACACACTTTCATACATACATACATGAACTCACGCATACAAACATTCACATACACACCCATAAAGACAGACAGACAGATACCGAACTGCCGATAGATAGTTAAACATGTTTATGGTATTTTATCTAAGCCTAAAGTTAAATATTAATTGCACACAACTCTCTAGAACATGAAATTATCTTAATAAACCCGACACTGTAATTGCGACAAAATGAAATAAACATTCATATACAGACATATAATAAACATTCAGGAATTATTTGCTTATTTTACTATAAGTAAATACATCGCAATACTTTTGTTTAATATATAATTCGGTCCAGATCTGATGTTTGTGACAAGATTATAACCATTTAAATCACCATTATATGCGTTTAACGCTTATTAAAGTTACGTTGTTACGTTATTACGATAGTTTATCGCCGTTTATTTCAGCCTGACCAACAACAAGAAGGGCAAAGGTGACGGATGAATCATACACATAAAATTCATTATAAACAACTTAGGATTCAATTGTATCGAAAACATGTCTTTTCACTGTAAAAAAAGTCCGATACTTGGGCTAACGATGTAAGCAATATGGCATTCGAGGCATTTGCCCCCAGCAGATATAATGGGCTTATTACTATTTTTCACTATCTTTTTAATTGGCCAATGATAGTCTTAACAATCAGTAAAAAAACTATCATTCATTGCAAGATAGGGTTGGCGACAACACGCGGTTTCCATGAGCAGGAATAAACGTCTCTGGTCAAAATTACTGTAATTTTATAATATATTTAGGCAAGGCCCATAAAAGCGTTTAAGCGTCTATGTTGTAATTACAGCAGGTTGAAATTATGCGTTTCCCTTTCTTTGTCTCTCCCGACACTTAGATATGGTGATATGACTTCGTTATCTATATCTGCTTTCGTTTTTTTCTGCCGCTTATTAACCTGTAAACCGACATTTGCCAAGTCCCGCTATGTTAATGACATACCCGTATCTAACACGCCCACCTAAGAAAAGGAAAACCAATCTTATTGGTCACGTGATAGGAAGAGGAGGAGCCAATAAAGTCGATGACAGCTGCTGTTTTTGACTGACGACTCCGTTTAAAAGAAATTTGTCAACTGCTCTAAAAATCGATGAAAAAGCCAATATCCTATTTTTAGGCCGATTATGTCAGTTACACCAGCGCGAATGACAAACGACCTATCGGGTGAGCGAACGATAGTTTCAATACGAGTGACTGTTTTAAGTTGACAACTCTTCCAACGAGGTTTCATTTATTCAAGACTGTGGAGGCAAGTCATTGATTGTTTACTTAGGGCAAATTCGATCAGTTAAATGAAGTAGGGACACGGCGAATATAATTAACTTAGGTGATCTGCTAAAAAGATCAGCATTTGTAATAGTGACATAGAGACACGTTTAGTGAGAGGAGAAATCGACAGTATCAGGAGAAAAGAGGTTGGAGTTACAGAAAGTCACCAGTAACGTCTCGCAGAGATGTTGCGGCATAAGATTAGGATGAATTCGTCAAGTGTTTCAGAAGAGTCCGATGGTTTTTCTGATGGTTCAGATCATGTGGATCAAGACAATAGACTTGAACCATCTCCAAGGACCACTGAAGATGTTCATGACAGACTCAAAATGGACAGTGATTTTAAAATTATTATTTTTTCCAGACATGATAAAATAAACGACTCTTTCAAAATATCAATGTGAAAAAATTTTTTTATCACAATTGTGCCAAACACTCCCTGCTCACCAGTACATTCTGTAGACATCCACAGATCAGCTGCAATCTTGTCCCACTCTCCGTCCATGTTAAAGTCTCCCGTCAGCAGGAGTGAGTCACCAAGCTCCGACGACGGTGAAGGTATGGACAGATTTTCTATTTCTCAACCTCATTTCCCTTTTCTTGTTTTTATTTTGGAATATCTTCTCCATTCATCCTCCTCTTTGTGTCACATTTTATCTTTTTTGATGCTATGTGAATTTCAGTATTCTCATCTCCGAACTTCATGTATTTTCTGCCGAACGTCTGCTGTATCATTTTATAATGCTATGTGAATTTCAGTATTCTCATCTCCGAACTACATGTATTTTCTGCCGAACGTCTGCTGTATCATTTTATAATGCTATGTGAATTTCAGTATTCTCATCTCCGAACTACATGTATTTTCTGCCGAACGTCTGCTGTATCATTTTATAATGCTATGTGAAGTTGTCTGTACTGCCATCTCTGATATATTACTAGCACCCGCCATCCATATAATGTCATATACGATAACGCGTGTCTCAAGTTGCATGCTTGTTTACCGTAGCATGTTTCAACAAATTAGGAATATGGCATAAACTGAATGTTAAAATCATTGTATTTCTCTTATCATTCTGATTTATCAACATTACATAAAATCAGCAAAACATATCAAAATACATATTATATATTACACATAATGCAACTATCCTATTTATTCGATTTCTTAATCGATGCATATCATTAGAAAAGGACTATGAATATTATAATGTTCATTTTTAATGCATTGCATGCAGTCATTATTGATTGAGCTGGAAAAAACATATTCCAAATGTATGTTTGGAGTTATCAGCTGTCATTTTAAATATTCTCTAATGTAAATTGCTCATTGTGAATTGTTAACTAGGTTCTATTTAGAGTAAACACACTGCTAAATGAATATTTTATTTGTACTATATTAAATAAAATTAAATCTTGTAATATAAATTTTAATTATTTATTAAATTATAAATTACGAGAGACGCATTTCATATACACGTTCTGATAAAGTATGATAATTTCGTGCATAAACAGTATAACAAATATCCAATACTTTCGTACTCTCATAACCTGTATATAATGTATATTTGTATATACCAACTCAAAGAAAAGAACATGGAACAAACCTGAACATTTCATGCATACATGTTCATGATTGAACACTTAAAAGTCGTCGCTAATATATTTTGGAATGAGTGAAATATTCATGTAAGGCATAAGCTTGTCAGAATATGACCGTTTTAACTCGATGAATTAATTGAACCTAAAGTTATACAAAAAATTGCGATATATTTTCAACCGCCTCAGCGTGTTGTGTTCCTGTGATGTACACATCCCTGGATTTCAATTATAATTTTTACAGTTATTATTATTATTATTTACATGGCTTTTCAGGAAAACCAGGAGCGCGTGAATAGTCTCTTTAACGTGTAATACTTCGATTGAATCAAAATAAGTGTCCCGACACTGATACATATCGTGCTGATCAGAAACAAAGCGATTTTAAGAAGATACAATATATTGTTAAAGTTGCAAAGTTACGAACATCTAGAATGTATTCATTTTGTTAAGATGACTTCCCCGATTAACACTGCAACAACTCTAACAGATACAACCAACACAACCGAATCTCAAACCGAAAGAAATACTGATTGTGTTCTTCGAAGACAATAGCTCGAAAAGCCATCTCTGTCGAAATTCGAGACGTAATAATTAACCTTTACACCGCATTAATTAGCTGTAAGAAACATTAAACACCAAGGTAAAGCCACAGAGCGTATCCCTTCTTTATACATCGGCTCGGTGGTTGTTTTATAAAGCGATGGGTCGAGACCCGAGATGGCGTCGCGGCATCTTTATGTCGCGCAGTTTTTCCGGCTCCTTGGTTAACTATACGCAATACAATCACGCCTGGATCTGTTGACAAACTACATGTACGATGTACTTGGTTATAACCGTCCAGTGAAGGAGTAATTCAACGATGTTTTTGTCGCATCGTCCTCATTAAGGAAGTCGGATCTGGAATCAGAACCTGGAATATGCCTGATATCTGCCAATCTTTCCTATTTACGCCATGTTTAACGCGATCCGCGTGCGTTGCGCACGTGAAATAGCTTGTGATTGGGGACACGATATCGAGGTTGAACCATAAAACGTCACTCTTGGGAATAATTTCGTGGCAAAAAAATGGAAACGATATGTACCATAAGAGCTTCCACCTTATCTGCTGGGAAAATCGTATTGATATCCGTTTCAAGAAATATAAAAGTCATTAAGTTTAAATAATCTAATCGTATTTGGGTATAATCGAAAATCTCGTTCGAATGTGATACGTTCATAATTTCTTTTAAAATTCCTACCAGGACGATAGCGTTCATTTTGGATTGCAAAAGGATGCAAACTTTGTAACATCTATGACAATGCAAGAATCACAGATAGTTTGTTCCTTTTGTAACACCCACTATCTCGGGGTAATCGAAAACCACATATCCACCAGGATCTGAGACAAGTATCAGAGCTGAGGTGAAAAACTTTGCAAAAACAAAAGGACGTAATCTGTGACTGAGATACGATGACGGTAGCGTTCACGTAGGTATACAGCGATCGAAACAAAAGGCGTGGGCACCGGCCTATATAATGTTAGAAAAGGTTCACATAAACAATTAAAACTATCAAATTAATACACCTCTTTTAAAAAAGCCCAGTTTTGATACATTATCGTTTACCATTGACTTAACCTTTTAAAATCTTATAAAGCCTCGCTCTCCAGGTCAGAAGGCGTATTGTTTTCGAGTTGTTTTATAATTGGAATACGGGGAGTTAAGACGACAAGTTGACGATACGCTTCTCGGGCGTAAATGTAACATTCCTAAGTGTGAATATGAGATTCGAGTCGTTTTCTCCTTACTTTTGTCAGTAGCCTAGGGATGATTAGAGACGCTGCTGATAACATAGTTGCAATGATTGTTTTTAATGTCGGGATATTTAAACCTTTATCTCCTCAAAGATAACATTTTTTCTCGCGTAATATAAGACGGAAGAAGAGTAACCGATGCTCTGCCGGGAGAATAGAGTAAAAATATCTGATAATCTCTTTCAAAAGAACTTGAAAGTTGAACGAACATCATGTCTGGTCTTCAAAAATGGGGACCATTATTTATTTATTTATACCTTAATTTGTTTTACAAAAGAAATTGCGAATCTTAAATTTTTGTTGAATATGGAATCAGTATAAGTTAAATTCATCCTCGTTAGAACTGATCATAATGATTATTAAGAAAACACACATTGAAACGATGTATAGCACTGCTGTTACTGCTACTTGATATTATATTTATAATTTTAATGATAATAATAAGTAGTAGTAGTTACAGCAGTATTAACTAAATCTTACTATCATCAGTATTTTATTCAACATAAATATAATAACTCTTGAAAATCCGAAATTCAATCCAATAAATACAGACAGCTGTAACCCCATTAAATTGGTCTTGAAGTAAATAGAAAACGAGTTATTTAATTATTGATTTTAATTGATTTAAATTATTATTTTCTGAAAATCATGTGCTTCATGGATCCATTTCTGTCCGACAGACTCCAGAGCGGGCAGTCCTGGTACGAGTCTTGAGGACCAGCACAACCTGTCGTCCAAGAGCAAGAAGCCACGAAAGGCGAGGACCGCCTTTACTGACCACCAGCTGAACTCATTAGAGAAAAACTTCGAGAGACAGAAGTACCTCAGTGTACAAGACCGGATGGAACTGGCGGCTAAACTGAGTCTCTCGGACACGCAGGTCAAAACCTGGTACCAGAACAGGAGGTAAATAGAAGTGGGGAAATATCTTTACTAAGTACTTAGATAAATTATTATTTATATACGTCTATTTATCAGCCACTAGAATACCATCTTACATATGATATATACATTTCATATACATAGGCTGGTTACATTTCGTTTACTTTATAATCACGTGTGGTGAAGGACACATATTAGACCTAACAAAGACTTATGATTAAATTAGATGTACTATATATATTGAAATGAATACCACCCCGTCTGTTGAACCAGTAATCAATATACTATTCTTCTCTTATTTGTAATCTTCATTTGTGATTAAAATATTTAAACTAAGCTAATTGCTGTAAAAGTACCCCCATACCGTGTATTTAGAGATAAAACTTAATATTAAGCATGAAATCGACAAAGAACATATTTCCTAAATGAGGAAGCCATGTCTAATTGAACTATAATGTACAAGGCACACAAAGAACTTTGAAGTCGCATCCGGGAAAAAAGAAAATGAGTACTTCACTGTGATATTGTTAAAATTAAACGGTTCAAGAGACTGTTTCGACTCAGGTATTGCTTTGAGAAAGGATAAAACCAAACAGGCTAAACGTAGAAATTAAAGGATATTAAAAAAATAATGAAACACTTTTCCGAAGATGTTTTCCATTTATACACATTACTTGTCCAGGTATGGAGTTATATTACTTGATAACAACTGATAGTTTCACTGGCTGCCTTCATTTGGCGCTGACTCTTAATTCTATCCTGAGTCTCCGGTGACCCATCAGCCGAAACCTGTACGAATAAATTGTGGACACTAATGAAACAGAAGGCTAATGCCTGGAAAAGAATCAATTCATTATTGATAGCAGCGAAAGATAAAAAGATGTGCACAGGTTTGTTCAAAACGGCATTCGAAATCAACAGTTTAATTGTGTTCGCGTGATCTCCAGGGAGGGAAATTACGCGCAGTTAAATGGATTTCCCATATTGAGAAACATATGGCAGCCTATACCTGCCCGTCTTGCAGAGTCTTCGGTATCTCTCAAGTTCTGTTTGCACGTCAAATTTGACACAGAATGTAATTAATAATCGGTAAAGCTTGCGACACTCACGTCAAACTACAATGTAGTTTATTCTTTTTGTTGAAGAGTGATAGTAATAATTGAAGTTAATATCATATTTTAAAATTGCAAGAAAAAAGAAAGAAAGAAAACCCTTATCACTATACATTCGATTCTTTCTTTTTTTTCTGTTCACACAATAATTATAAACATTTACATCAAATGCAGTCAAAATGCAATAATGTTGTGCTTTTGTACTTCTTCATGATTTTTGATAAAGCCCTGTGGGCGAAAATTCAAAACAGAGTTGTTTATCTGTGATTAAAGTTGTTTATCTGTGATTAAGCTACTACGTCAACTGAAATAGCTTTAAAGTAAGCTTTTGTTGCAGAGTTTCAGTGATGATCATTAAAAAATAATATGTTGCGGAGACATTTATCTGATCGCGTGTGATATTATTTCACGTTTAAACAATTATTCATTCCATGGACGTTTCAGAACACAGTTTAATCGTTTCTCTGATAAGCTATAGTTTTCCTGTGTATTATTCATCATTCAGTTATCGTACCTAACTAACTGTAACATTTCAAACAAAATAATCGACCAACACAATCGCAAATGCAATAAATTAAATATTCAAATGACCACGCTTCGGATACCATCCCTTATTGGGGATAAAATTAGTCATTCAAATTCCCTTGTTCGAAAGGAGTTTCATTTTTTGGCTGAACATTCAAGCAAAGATTCGTCACTGGGGTGTTTCCTGCCGGTTGGAGCGCGTAATAATGTTCCGTCATTTTGTTGTTGCGAAACTAGTCGGGGTCTATTTAGACTTGAACAACAGTGTCTTTATTAATACTGATAATCCATTATTTAAGTAGAAATGTAAGCTGAACATCGTAAGTGTGATCAAGTCCCGTTCAGTGTTCACAGACCGCGACATTGATTTGATCTTTGTGTTGCTTTTGTATTTTGTGATGAATATATTCCCCAATGTTCAAATAAAAAGACTGTATTTATACTCGAGTACGGTACGGTATACCGCTATGTCCGTTTAAACGTCATATGAACCATACTTTTTTTTGTAAATAGAATCATTAATTATTTAAATGATATAATACACTTTGGTTTCACTGTAAAACGTCAATTGATTTTAATGTTATGTATTTAAACAAACACAAGCGATTTATGATAGTCATTGTAACCTGATCAAAACCCAAACAGTTGGTGAAATGATTAATATGAATATTAAATGAAGAAAAATAAAGCTTTTACTCAGAACAGATCATATATTTGAAAAGAATGTAAGATTCTCATGCTTTAACGTGGAAGTTTGTAAAAAAAATCAAACTAATAAAATAATCAAAATATGTTCATCTTGTTTAAATAAAAATGTAAAGCATGTTAAAATGATTGATTAGAAATATAATTCTGTATATAAATATAAAGAAACACATATGTTGGAGTATAAATGAAACCAACGTCTGAGAACATTGTATATAAAAAGCGCCAACAAAAAATAAACACACACATTCTTGATAATCAAATATACACACAAATCATTATCTTTACATTTTAAGTCTATAATTTATTCAGTTATTCAGTTTTTTAAGAACTGTTATTTATATATGATAATATATTAAACATGTATATACCTTTGACCATATATATCATTTCAAAGTATGAAAAAACATACATATTAGATCACTTACTTATATTACATAAAATTATAACTTGATCAAAATTAAGTAAACATTAAAGTAAGAAAATATTTTTCACGTGGCACAGGTTAGTTCTAACCGAGTAGAAATAAAAAATAACCATGAAGATAAAACTAAAGGAAAGCGAGGTTGAACAGACAAGCGTAAAACTTGCATTGCGTTTGATCATATATCCGAGTTCCGGACAAGTCTTGATAAAAATCTTAAAAGGTTATTGACGTTTAGATAAATCACTCTATGTATACTACATATCATGTAGGTTGAATGGTATATGTTATAGATATGTTAACATTACATATGTTATCCATATATATTTATTATATGTGATGTTTATTTTTCAGGACCAAGTGGAAACGTCAGACGGCTGTAGGACTAGAGCTGCTGGCCGAGGCAGGAAACTATGCCACTGTCCAGCAGATGGTCCACTCCAGCCCCTACTGGTCAGCCTACCCCCCTCAGAGTCCATCAGCGGCCCTTCTGTCCAGTATAGACTCCCTGTACTACAGACAGGGCGTGTCCCCTATCTCCTCACACCGGCACGTGCTCTCCCGAATGTACCTCCCTGGGATGGGTCATATCGCCTAATGTCTGACCACACCTGTAATAAGACTTCTTATCGGACAACCTGATCAGCCAGCAAGTACGGAGGGAGAACATATTCAGGACATGATCAAGTTATATCTTTTTACTGGTTGGGTTGATTCTGTGCTGGTCCTAGGGCTTAACTTAACATTTTATTGAGAGCAATTATAATACTAGACAAAACTGTTTCATATTTCTAATGGATTGATATTTTATACATAATGATTATATTATGAAGATTCAATGGGAATTTAACCTTGGACGTATAAATGGCCTCTTATGAACTTTGAAGACGAAGTGCATGTTCATTATATATACAGATTCATACACAGATAAAATGTGGGCTCAAAACTATGTTCGTTTTGACCACTTAAATATTAGGAAGTATGGAATGAAACGACTTCATTAGAACGTTGCAACATTTCTTTTTTAAATGACAAACTAATGTTTTGCTCCGTTATGTCGGTGCACTTGTACGCTTCACAAACAATTGCTCAATAGAGACACGTACTAGTTTATTTTTGTACTCTCTGTTGGTATGCCAACAGATATATTACCATGTCCTCTGTCTCGAATACAAAGACTCCTGTCACAAAATGTCGGGTCTATTTGATATGATGTAGACACTTGTACTCTATTTATTCTACGTTTTAAATAGCAATATTAAATTGATGGTCATGTGTGGTAATATTTTTAAAACTCATTATCAGCCATTTAAATATAAAAGAGCGCATTTTATCATTTTATACTTTGAACAGTGCAATAGTCGTGTTTTTTCTACAGTGTATATCATCCTGCTGTATATTCATAACTCTGCCGCTAACATGATTTATATCGGTCAAATTATAAAGAAATAAAGACTGGAAACAGCTCATGTCATAATTTACAGAATTTCATTTAAAAAAGGAAATACAGGATCTTATATTTCCGTTAGTAAATAAAGCTAATGATAGATAACATGATTTGAGGGTTCACAAATAGTAATGCATTTAACGTTTTATCTTTGTTTATCTAAGAAACTTATAATTTCATAGACTATATTTTAACCACTTAAAGTTCACTTAAACTACTGGTGTATAGATATATTAAAATAAATTTAAAATTAGAGTTTTAATTCGAGTACACAGACGGTTGGATGTCCTCCTGACATAGGTTTTATCTCACTAGTAGTAGCTGGTTAATTTCATTTCGTATCATTTTAATTTTTCATATTCAAAATTGCAATAAACTGGATCTATGGCTTGTGTTCTTGGAAGTTTTATATGTCGATATTCGCCAGAATGATATATTTCTTATTTAAATGAAAAGAGATGTGCATTTGTTTTTAATTTCTAAAGAATGTCCAAAGGTAATGTATATGTGGTTTTCATGCATAAAAATACATTATTTGTTAGTTTGTCTAACCATTTTTAATTCTTATTTTGTTTCATTTTGTTTTTTAATTAATATTAAAAAAAAAAAGCTTTTGTTTGGTTTATTCCCATGTTCATAACACACATAGAAAGTTTCGGAATGAAACTTGCTTTAGCAATGTCAGAGAGAAAGAGAGAGAGAGAGAGAAAAGGGGCAAAAAACAGACATTGTAAGAGAGGAAGAAGGGGAGGAAGAAGGGCGGGAGACAGAGAGAGAGGCAGAGAAGGTGAAAATATAACAAAATCACATTACATGTATATGTATATATAGATAGATAATACAAATCCGTACTCTCGAGCATAAAAATACAAATATTGAACATATTCACCCAAACACATTTCAAGTTATAATAATAATAATAATAATCATTATTATTATTATTATAAATTTCTTGATTAGAAACTTCAAAATTAATATCATCGTACACTTATAATCATGAGCCAAGGAAAATAATCACTAAATTTGAGCTCAGAATTGAAAAGTCAAAAATGGTCAATAAGTATGATATCTTAGTAATATCAATAAAAAATGAAAATACATCGTTTAGATTAGGACTATACATACTGAACATCTTAATCATTAATGTTGTCAGGTGTCATACATATGTCCTATGTATATATACGCGGTAAACTTGTGAATTCCGAGGATCGGTGGGGAATGAAATGTTCGGATAATCGCGATTTTCGAAAGCGGGGAATATTTTCCTCAAAATAGGCAAGGTATCAAAATTCCTTCCTCGCATAATCGCAGTTTAATTGACGGAGCATTAAAAGGCTCATATGTATAAAATAATGGACTTTATTTGCCGTGTAGACTGTGTAAAATTTGAGTTTCAAAATTGTATGACTAAATAGAGGAAACCCTGATCACAGTGCTCCTAAATGGAGCTGTCTGATCTGGGTCTGCTCTGTTTTCCAATGCGTCAAAATAATTCTTTATAAAGTAAAGGTTATGCGAAGAAAGTTAATATGGACGCAATCATTATTTATTCAAACAAAATTTTGACTTATTTTCAATATTTTCGATCACTATTCATACTTATTATATATAGACAGATATAGTACTGATAAATATTTTATTGAATACTCTGTGACCATGCCTTTAGAACGGTATAACATGGTTTATCATGGTATATCACGGTAAAACATGGTATATCACGATAAAACATGGTATATCACGGTAAAACATGGTATATCACGGTAAAACATGGTATATCATGGTATATCACGGTATACTGGTATATCACGGTAAAACATGGTATATCATGGTATATCACGGTAAAACATGGTATATCACGGTAAAACATGGTATATCACGGTAAAAAACATGGTATATCATTGGTATATCACGGATAAACATGGTATATCAAAGGTTAAACATGGTATACTCACGGTCAGATAACAGTTCTGGTATATCACGGTAAAACATGGTATATCATGGTATATCACGGTAAAACATGGTATATCATGGTATATCACGGTAAAACATGGTATATCATGGTATATCACGGTAAAACATGGTATATCATGGTATATCACGGTATAACATGGTATATCATGGTATATCACGGTAAAACATGGTATATCATGGTATATCACGGTAAAACATGGTATATCACGGTAAAACATGGTATATCATGGTATATCACGGTATATCATGACAGTAATTGGTAGTAACACGTACTGCATAATCACCGGCTCCGGTGGCTAATAGCTTAATACGTCCCACGTGTATTGAAATGAACTAACTCTAGATGAAACTGTATGTAACACGGAGACTGGACATTACATAGAATAGAGAAAAACCAACAGTTTGTTCCAGGACTGGTTGGCCCGGTGTCAGGATAATGTAACTGGGTGTGGTATCATGCCAACTGTCTACGAGTGTGATACCGCAGTGTGGCAGCACTACACAGTTCTCGTGTAGACAAAAATCCACAATTTATTTAAATACTGTCAATTGGACGTTAAACCCACAATATGTAATCAAGCATGCGTATCTAGTCTTAATTTTATTGTATAAGAAAATCCGGCCCCCTCAGAATTATATTTTTAAATGCAAAAGAAAGTGCTCACCCAGGATTTCGCCACCTCTAGTTAAAACTTGCTATTGATCCATAGCTTATCTGTGTTTCAACAATCTGTTTACAAAATAGGAAATATACCGGTACACAATATATGTCATACTTTGACATCAAACATAGTTTACTTCTGCAGAAATGATACATTTGTATTTACAAAAACCTTTGTGCATGCTTCCTATTGTAACTGAGTTTATTCCTGCGATGTTTATAGATACACTGAACTGAACCTACTTAAGGATATATTAATTCACATTAAATCTATGTATGAGTGACTTCCCCTGTCAACCTGAAGCCATCTATCTGATATTTTTAGTTTTTAACTCACATAGAACATTTATTAATCAGAATGTTTTTGTTTTTTTTCAGGATAAAAATTTCATCACTGTATACATGTATACATTTTGACCACGAGGTTTTGTTCTGTTCTCATCATTTGCATTGATTTCTGCAAATGCGAGGAAAATACATCTCACTGGGATACCGGATATAAGGGATTGTCGAAAATGCCATGCTGGTCGCAAAAACATTAAGCACGATGTTTCTATTGCATTTATCATCGGAAAGAGTCGTTCCTCTCTTCGTCACAACTTTACCTTTGAAATCAAATGCATTCAACACGCTGGGGAAGCCAGTGACGTTCTAGGCCGGACCTGCACACACACGCATTAGTTTTTGATCTGTTTCTGGTAGACCAACAAACAATTTGCCAGACCATTGCATCGGCTAATGCGTCTCATTGCACAACAGCATGCAGCCAGTGGGTTGCTCAGATTCTTTTTCATACATTAATTGCACACTTTCAGTTAAGATCCCCTGCCTGTTCGGAACATAGCAGACCATACAATGAGCTAATCTTAATGTGTCCCAATTTCAGTTCAAAGAAGAGCACTTGCAGAATTCCCTCGACGAAGTAGATGACATAAATTGTGTCTTTATATGTGGTAAACATTTCATTTCCATTTCATCAGTGGTTGATATTCATTTATTTGACAAAGCTAGTTAGATTGATACATTGATATTATAAATACGTGTTCATAAAAACAAAACTAGCCTTGTTTCGTTTTATAAACCTGCGGAGAACATTGTACAAAGTGTTTTCGATATAAAATGCACAGTCCATCTGCTACATTTCAAGGAAATCAAACGACATGAACAGATGTAAGTTGTCCAGCTCCTGACTAAGGCCTCCCCTATAATCCGTGAAATTAATTGAAGTCAATGTTTAAAAATGCATGTGTAATTTCAAGCAAAATGGCGTTTTGACGTAAGGTAGATTACCAGAACATCTCATTTAGAAAACCCCATCAACATCTGGATGCAAAAACGTCGTCAACTCATAATGCTGTTCTAGCTGTAAGCGGTTTATTAATTGAATTGAGTGACTTTTTTTAATTGATCATTACAACTCCGGTGCGTGAGAGTCCTTGTAGTTTGGTTAGACAACGGGGCGCCGTGGTCCAGTGGTAACGTTCATTGACTTCCAGTCCGAAGGTCTAGAGTGTAAGACTTATTGAAGGCAAGATAAGTTTAGACCTTCACATACCCGAAGTTCTTGTTCACGCCAGGAATTCGTCCTGATACTTTTTCAATCGGAAATCCAGCATATTTATTACAAAAAAGAAAAGAATATTTTTTTATTTGTGACGGTCCTCTACTTAAGGGTGTGAGAACAGATTCTTTGGTACTAACCAGCTGTTCTCATTTCAATTATTTTTCTTTTGCTATACCATAGAGAATGTGGACGCATATAAAGGAGCGCACCACTGTGAAAATGATTTGGCCACATTTGCATTTGTCCCATCACGGAGAATTTATACCTCCCTGATTAGTTTGCAAAATGTTGCTGTTCAGAATAAAACGTTGATAAAAGTCAACGTGCTGTCACGAAGACGACTCTAAAACAGAACGGGACCTATATTATCTTTAATTGTCGGTACAAACCAAAGCACGGAGAATATATTAAGACCAATCATAAACAATCAACCAAATTATCATTTTCTTAGACTGGAAATATTATTAATGTATTCAATATTCGGTTATTAGGCGTTGGTATTCATAAGAGGCACGTCAGTAGACCACTGTAAAGTGCCAATCTCTGTGTTAAACCAAATGACCTATGTCTCTCCGATATATATCAATTAATCATATAAGGGTTTCACTTGTAACAAAAGCGTTATGAATCAATCAACAGGTCAGACAGAGGGACTGGGTTTATACAATGTGTGGGAAATTATTCCAATTAATAAGCTTCATTTTGTCTTTCGCGGCGTAAACCTGATATTTGTTATCGAGGTTCTGACTAATTGAGTCAATTCACTAAATAAAATACTACAATGCCGTCACTTTTTCGCTTTCCTAAACATGTCCCTTTATCTCGTTGCCCATCTGAAGAGCATTAAATGCAAAACAAAGGTTATAACGCTTAATTATGAACACACCATTAGGCATTAGGGTGTAACTTCGGCTGAAATGGAAAGCGATAAATAAAAGATAAAGATTTGACAATAGTTCAGAGCAGTTCAAGAATGGGGGATTTCTGAAAATCGATTAGATCATGAAATATAGATTGGAAAATAATATTGTTATCAGGTAATAGAACAGAAAGGCGGTGGTAATAATTGCTAAATGTTTAAACGTTTTGACAAAAGCGGTTTACAATGACAAGTCATGTCAAACCAGTGCAGGGACCTTCATTTAAACCATGTCATGGGTACTCGAAATAACTTGCACGCAATTTTTCAACATTGCCTATTATTTCCCTCAACCGCAATATGAATATAAAGTGATTAACGAGAATGCATGCATGTGTTCAAAATGTTGAGATCGGTTTTATAAAGTTTATTCATTACAATGTACAATGACAATAGAAATATTAGAAATGCCGCGTGGTCCAGCGGTAGCGGACATTGTTGCCGATCAGAGGGTTATAAGTTCGAACCTTGTCTTCCACGACTTTCATTTATATAAAGTTATGAGCCACATAGGTTGTATCGAGAATGATTATTTGTACGAATTAGTTGCCAAATCTACGTAAAAGGAAATAAAAAAAATAAAACCAAGAGACGCACTAGTTAAATAAGTCTATGAAGAAAATCTCGTATACTCACGCTGCAACCTCGAAAAAGTGACGTAATATTTAATTAGTTACAATCTTAGTTAAAAAAGAAAAGGCCGTTACAATCTATTATGATTTTATTTTCTGAACATTTTTATAGTCTAAGCAGCATTTCACATCAAAATTTGCTTCCAAAATGTTTTGATATTGTATTTTGACAATTTATCATTTATCATGATAATGAGAAGATGACATCAAAGACAAAGACATCCAATGATTTCCTGACATCGTTATCCCTTAAAAACAAGAGCTATACAGGTACATTAATTCGGTAAGTAGATATATTTTAAATGATGTGTGAAGCGTGAATGCATTTTTGTAGTAGAAAATTATGGTAGCTACTGTAGAAACAAGTCTTTGAGGACTTTTAACAAAGCTCTTTTATTTGTAATCCATCTTTAATGCAATAAACTTTCCAAAATTTAGGAAGTGTGTCAGTATTGAGTAAAAGTAATATAACACACATACTTGAGCTCATTTAAAGACCCAATTTGTTTTAGGGTTGAATAATTACTCTCCTGCTAACGTGCACCTGCGAGACTTCGCGCCGAGAAGTTATCACATCTCGTCGAGTAGTGCATATTTTGGTTTTATTTAAATTGTATGTCTTCGGTCTCTTCATTGGTTATATTCTCTAGTGGGTAATCTATGACCCCTCTGACATCATCAACTATAATCCGGAGGGTTCCGAAGGTAAGCGAAATGTTTCAGTAGATACATTTTGTAGTAGAGGTATAAACTCAACTCAGGAGATCTCGCACAGATCTCTGCCACAGTGAGTCATTTAAGCCTTTCGTTAATTAAAATGACGTCATTTCCGTTGTTTATTATCCAGGCCGGCAAGAGCTGACACGTTTCTTCACGGTTTTTAATTGCTGAACAGTGATGTGCGTTTCTCCGTTACTGTCTCTACATGATGTAATTTTGTATAGGAAAAAATATAGAGATATGTCTCCCGTCTTTTTTAAATTTGCCTATGATAATGATTATGACAGATGTAATTATGTTTTCCGAAAACTAAAATTTAGTTAACGTGTTAGGTTTTATCTGCGGAGTTTTATATTGTACTTAAACAAAATCGAGTAAACACGCACTTACCGTTTTCGTACTTACATTTTTTCTGCTAACAATACTAGCAACATAAATAACGGAAATGACGTCAGTTTAAGTAACGAAAGACAAAAAAGCGAAAAATATATCAAACATTACGCGCAATGCTTGTAACGTTAAAATAAATAGGTCAGTATTTAAGAAATACTGGTTCAGGCAGGTAAAGAAATCCGATTGGATAAATTGTTAAACAAATGTAGTTTGTGTATTACTTTAGAGTGTAGTCTTATGATACGAGACTGTTTCACTCAGCTGTAAAACATTTAATATGATTGGTTACAGCGTCGCATGATACTGATCTACTGCTTGCTGTAGTTGTTATAAACACATGTCAGCCCTCCAATCTACGTTTTGTTCACTCGAGAACAAGAAAGTCTGCATAAATCTTTATACGGAAACTTTGTATCCAGTTAAACAATGTTTGTCGGATTTTCAGCAAAATATAAGTACACCAATGTCAATATGGACCATGAATTAAACTTTAATCATGCATGTTGTCATTTCTTAATTCTCATTCTTATTTTTTAAGTACTTGGTCTAAAAAACAAACGGAATATTGCTACTGTAAACTTGGTAATAATTATATGAAATAGCGTTACTTCCATATAGATCTACTGGCCGTATTGTCCTTTTCCATAAATAATTATAAACACAATTTCTGTGATAAAATGCATGGAACACACACGTTAAAAGCAAATCTTATACTTTATTATTTGAAATCGAAACTATAATTCGGGTATTAAGCTAAATTGTAAATTGAAGCCACTTTATTCTCTGGATTAATTGATTAGTTATTTAATGAGATAAAATGGAGAGATGATAAGGTAAAGACAGTTCTTCTATATGTAAACTTCTGATGTTTGCGGTTAATTTACATTCGCAGATATTATTTCCTGTCTAATGTGACCAGATACAACAAAGATGAAAGCTCCTTTATAGTGTCACAAGAAAGAAGGAAATAAAATGGTAAAGATATTGCCTCAATTATGAAATAATGAAAATCATTAACATTTTTGTCAAGTCACTCAGTTTAATAATTTGACCATTGCACAATTACCGTAATAGGCAACAGGATTTTGTTTCTTCAAAAATAGTTATGGTATATCTATACAAACGATGGCTAATCTTTGATGTTCCGAATTAAGATATATCGTAACAAATTTGCGACTCTAAAACATGTTATTTCCTTTTATGTCCGTAATTTTTTATCAAAGCTGATAATCCAGGACTAATTTATTTTTCATAATTTCTTTTGAAACGATAATTGAAGTTCATAAATTTTAAACTCTCTTTAACAATGAACGGTGAAGTCAATAGCGCACAGATGTGGTCCTCATGTTTAAGTTGTTGGGAGACAATTTTAATGCGTCCTTTATGGATCCAACCACCTTCAAAGAAGAGAGCAAATAATGATGTCTATTTCTCGGATGGATAAATTAGAAATGTTAATTGCGCAATTTGATGTAACGCTTATACCCGATGTGTTTTTTATGACACTGGGACATTTCATGACCAATAGGCTTATATCTGCATTTAACAACTGTGCCACACCTTTTCCCTATGTGTTCAGTCTGTTAAATGAAATATAAATAATATGTTGATGGCAGTGAACACCTTGATAGCGTTGTATCACGATAGATCTCACCTGGTTAATCTCCTGTTAATAGTTTAAAGCGCTCACTGATCTTGAATTATGTGATCTTTTCGTTGACAGTCCCAGTTTTGTATCCGTGTTACCAAAGTTACAAGTAAAGTAATGAATTTTACAAGCAATAAAGTTTTAATCAGCTGGTCACACATACTCCTGTAGTTCAGTGATATTATCAATTGACTCCGTAAGGTTTGGGTTTGAATCCCGTAAGGAGGCAATAGCCCAATGCGATTTTCCCGAGTCCAACACAGAAACCGTCGAATGAGACTAGATCTTATTGTAACTTGTAAATGAACATGCCTATGCCTCGTACAATAAGAAGTGTGAAAAATATTCAAGATAGATAAGGGCAACATCCGTCATCTCTTCTTTTTTTTCGAAGTACACGCACATGTTTAAAAAAAAAGTATTTATCAATTACCCATGGTGACATCAGGATAGTGTCGGTAACGAAAACCGGTTCGACTACTTACTTGTCAAATACAAACAACATCATCAACAACATAAAGATATTTACAAACATATCCACGTCACTAACAAACGCAGAAACCTAAAACATATACTGCCTTTCATTTTCTTTTCAGTTTAAGTGCAAAATACAAATTTGAGAATTCGTTTGCATTTTATCCTCTGTAACATATACGGAGGGTTGCCGGAAGCGAAGCGTGAAGCCTCAGTGATAAACTGCCTACCAGACTGTCAGCAGATGAGACGTATGTATTCACAACCAAACTACCGTAAAATTGTTTACAGGTGTTAAACCAAAGACGATGCGCCGTGCTTATAGTAAAATTGACAAGGATGTAACCCAAGTATGCCATGCATTCAGTAATAACAGTATCACCATGATGTTGTTTATACCGGACAAGAGTTTAACTACCAGGGCTGGCTGTCGTCACTACAGCTACCTTGTAATTGGTGGTAGAAGTGATACAGTGGAGTCACGGAGAGCCGCCCTCTCCGGTTGAAGGGTTCTCCAAGGAGCTGTGTTTCGTCCCTTTCCTTTTATTATTGCATAGAGCTGCGGACGTCTTGTAATTTTCTTAAGTTAATATCTAAAGATAATTTCTTTTCTTTCTTTGCCACAAGAAGTCAGATATTAGGATAAACACATGTTATTGCTCGCAACGTCTGATTCAATACAGCCGTTTGTTAAATTGAAGGGTTAAGTGAACTGAAGCTAAATACTGTATAGGATCCCTGTGTTTTGACAATTTAGTTTCTTTTTATGTATAGTTTGATATTCAGGAGAGATGAGAATCCGTCCGAGCTTTTGATAGTAAACAGATATTGTTTGTGTATGGGAATTTGTGTTTGTTTGTTTGTTGGGTTTAATGCCCCACCAACAGTATTGCAGTCATTTGGAGACGATGTCCACTTTAGACAGATATAGTCCTGCCACACTGCAGTATCACGCCGTAGATATGTGGCATGATACCACACCCAGTCACATTATCCTGACACCGGGCCAACCAGTCCTGCAACTACCCTTATATGCTGAGCGCCAATCAAAGGAGCTATAACAGTTCCATTTTTTACGACTTTGATATGTCACGGCCGGGGATCGAACCCACGACCTCCCGTTCCCGAGGCGGACGCTCTAGCCACTCGGCCAAATTTGCGTATAAAAAATATGTAATATATATGATAAAACACTGATTGCTGATGTGCAGTTTTGTGTAAAGTTGGTTTATAACATTATATAACATTAATAGCTATTTTATTATTAATTATTAATAAAACCAGGTCTGTCGAAAATCATTACATGTAGATAGATAGATAGATAGATAGATAGATAGATAGATAGATAGAAAGTATAGATTTTCTTACATGAAGATAAACACTCTAGTTAAAAGAAGAAACACACACACAACTCAGTCTACTTATCTTACCGAAGTTTTGCATGTGTGTCTCAATATGACGGTTTGTACCTCGGTTTTGTACCCCACCATTTTGATTATTGGATGTTATTTTTGTCAGTAAATATTTTGAAAAACTGGAAATACAAAAGAATATGATTTTAAGATCAATTGAGCGCTGTGGGTCTGACCTAAACCAAGTGATGTGACCTTGACCTGCAAGCTAGCAACCTGGTACTTGCTTAAGATCAATTGTGCGCTTTGATACTGACCTAAACCAAGTGATGTGACCTTGACTTTTCAAGCTAGCAACCTGGTACTTGCTTAAGATCAATTGTGCGCTTTGATACTGACCTAAACCAAGTGATGTGACCTTGACCTTCAAGCTAGCAACCTGGTACTTGCTCGCGACACATTGGTTTGTCCTAAGGATCCGTTATTTCAAAACATGATTATACACAACAAAGATACAGCCCAGACAGGAATGCTTACACAATTTAAGACTTAACTAACTGCTGTGACCTTGACCTTGAAGAACTTATTTTTGTTTGCGTTACATTATATCATAAGGATCATTTGTACCAAGTTATTTAAAAACACAACCATTCACAACAAAGTTTAAGTCGGGCCAAGATTTTAAGGTCAACTGAGTGCTGTGACATTGACCTTCAAGCTAGCGACTTGGTTCTTGTTCGCGACACATCGTCTTGTTCTTAGGATCTTGCACACACACTATAATTATGCTCGTCACCATTTCATGGCAGGGAAAAAAACCCCAAAAACCAGGTACGAACTTTTTTCCTCTCAACATATTGTTTTCACAAACCCAACCCAACACAACACGCACACACAATCCGCATATTACGAAAACTCTGATTCATTGTATGATATATGAAATTATTTTCCGTATTTTAAGAAATGAATGTGGTTCGTGTTAGATCAACAACGTTTCATGTTGAGCATTAATACGTGTCATGGTATGTCTGTATGTATTAATCGCAATATTACACCCACAAGAAATAAAACATAATTTGGATTCGATTTAATCGATTGATTTACCAATCCAATCCAAATACATTTACATGTAACATTTTTTTAATATCGAAAAAAAAAAAAAAAAAAAAAAAAAAAAAAAAAAAAAAAAACGAAAAAAAAACTGCAACATATAATATCTTACGTAGCATTGAAAGAGACAAATAGAAATGTTTACTATAGCATTAAAAATAGCATGTCTGGTGTATACGAATATGTTAAAGCAGCAAAACATATCTGGTATTATATATCATTAGAATTTTTTTCTTTAAATATCAAAGTAATTTAACACAGGTATTTCGCTGTTCTGCAGCACAAGGCATAAAAATACTGACTTCTGGTCTGTCACTTGACGTGAACTTAAGTAATTAGTCAATAAAACGTGAAAGATTGGTTTCAAATAAGTATAGGTGATCTCATAATGGTCTAGGAATGACACAAAAGGGAACGCTCTGTCCTGGAGACGACAAATAACCCTTAATTTTTGCTTTGTCAAAGAAAAGTCCAACTAAACAACGTTATTAGTTTCTTTTACTGATATAAAGACACTGAGTTTTTAAATGATGGCTACAAGAATAATTGTCGTTTAGCCTTTCGTGAGTTATTAGCTGTTCTAAGTTTTCGTTTTATAAAACCAAGGCTATCATTATCTCACCTCGTATTGTCCACACTGTTTAAAGTATCTTGACAACTACCCAAATTTGCGTGCCTCGCAGGTCTTTCAAACGTGTCTGATAAATATTTAGAGGCGAGAAATAGCTGACGATTACAAGAAACAATAACTTAAAATAGCCGTTAAATTTCAAGCCTACCAACCTTCTGTCCAACGCGTTGGTCTTCGAAAAATTGCAAATGTGCTGTTTATTTCTGTCTAAATTGCTTGTTAAGTATGTCGATAAAGCTGGCTGAAGTGGACCAGGGATTTCTGAAAACAATCATATGTTAAAGGCAAAGAACTAATACCCAAATTACAAAATAGATAAGTCAAATGTTAGTCTTTATCAAGGAAATCGAATGCTTACACCTGCAACAATGTGTTTTTTCCTATCACCTTATTTCGCGTACCTCAATTTTCTTTTAAGGTTGGTGATCTCCTATTTTCCTATTTTTCGTTAAAAAGGATTTTTTTAAAGATAATTTCACTTATCACACTTATAGAAGTGAGCTAGTCCTAGGTTCAAACATCCACGCGCAAATGCATGTAAACAAGAATGGTTGACATGCCTGTTTCATGGGACGAACAAAATTGAATGGAGGAATTGAGCTTATAATTTGAAGAATAGAAAAACACTTGGCGTGTGTTTCTCGTTATCATTGAGATCGCAATTTATCTACATTGTGTCTCATATAAATTATTGAGACCAACTCTCGATATGACGCATTGAATGCAGGGAAGCAATATATTCTTGGTTTAAGTGGTGAATGTTTTCCCCAAAATTAGGGGCTCGTATTTTTTGTCAATTGTGGACAAAGGCACTCATCAACATAATTTCTAAAACATAAATTTGTAACATTATTGATAAAATATGCAAAATTTGACAACAAAATGAATATATAACATCGAGCCCTATACAAAACAGGAATGTTAGATTTTGTTCAAGTACAATAATGCTATAACAAGGCAATTGTTGAGGATTTATATGTCGATACACGAGATGAGTATTAAAGACTTTGTATCATACAGGACTTGGATCCTGAATACTGGGTTACAAGTCAGGCTAATCCACGGCATTGTAAGCACAGTGTATGGGACAAGACTCTTGTTACGGCGTGTAACTACATTTTCCGTAGAAACGAGTTCATTGCCATTCTGAAAATCAAATTTCCTGGCACATTGCAATAAACACCTCAAAATCGACCTTTATACAGGCGTTTATTTCATCCCAATCTTTCATATTAAACGCAATTTGTTTCGGGCCCTAGGTCCTTATCATTCTTTCCTTTGTATTCTGAGACTGCTACACAAATATGTCCTTAGTGACGCTCTATTGGTCCTGGCGTAACGGCGACAATTTCTTTCACTGACTTGCCAGAATCGTCAAGTATACTGTTTGTAGCTTAATTCTATTTGTTTCAATGACAGTCTCTTCGCCATTATTCTGTGAAATTAGATAATACGTTCTAATGCAATGTTTTGTTGGATAAATTCATTCCCAATTCATTTTCAATTATATCAGCACGAGTTCTTTGCTCGCCTTTTACGAACATGGATATGCAGGAAGCCAAGCGCTTGTTCAGTAAAGAGCCCGCGGAATACTTCGTGTGCCTGAATTAATGAGGCCTACTCAGCCTTGCATTAGATTGTATTATTGGATTCAGTGTCTGAATGCGCCATTGGGGTTACATTCGCATGCTAGCATATGCGCCTTTAAAGCTATATTTGTATGCAAAAGGAATGGAAACATCAATGCATGGAGGTCTTTCTTTAGAGACTCTACTCAGAATAGTGTCAACATCGAAGTCTTGCTGGTTTGCAAATTTATATTTGATATCATGCTATCAGAAACCATAGATAAAAATGTGCAAAGGTTGAAGAGGACGGTCCTCGGGGCAATATCTTGGGGTAACAACTGCGAAAATTTAATTATTTTACAAAAAACACACAATCTGCCAGATTTACCGCAGATTTGAGTTGTAAGACATATGAATAAGAATGTTTATCTCGTAAAAGTGGGTGACATTGTGCCTGCATTATGATTCCCATGCCCTGCTGTAATCGTTTATATGAATATCATAATTTTATTGGGAATAAATGTATGTGCTCTTACGTGAATCTCTTTTGATAGTCCCTTATGTTGGTTAAATATGTGTCAAACGAAATGCTTCGAGCATATTAATAATGTTAACTACAGCTACTTTATCTGTCTCTTTATCTGTTATTTTTTTTTAATGTTTCGTTTTTTATTTATATTCGTCTAAATAATGACCAGAGAAATCATATCATTATTAATTAATTCCAATAGCGAAAACCTAGGACTTGCATCTACATACTTCCCGTTTACATTCATTATTTATTTAATTTTAAATAAGTTCATGCTGAACAAAGCGTAACAAAATACCAAAGAAAAACACAAAACAGAGGAATGTAAGTCTAGAATCTAAGAATTTATTTTCATAATAATCGCTTTATTATTTTCTTTTAAACTGCTGTCAGAATTTCGGCACTATGAGATAATGATACGTTTGTACTATGTCCGTTTGAAGACAACAAACTCAGCGCGCGGTACTTGCGGGTCAGATCTTGGAAAGACAATCGGGACTTACAACTGCTTGAACCCGGCTTATTTCTTGACACGCTTACTGGGTGGTAAACCATATCAAACGAATTTATCTAATGCTTTATTTGTAAAAAATAAAGAAATCCGTTTACGTAAAAAAGAGAACATCAGATTGTAAATCATTTATAATTAAAATTATCATCACACTTTGTTAATCGATAGGCATGGCATTCAAAATGTTTTGGCGTCCCTCTTTTGCAAAGCTAAACTCCAACCAGAATATGATAAAAACAAAAATTGAAATTCAAGATGTAACGATTAAGAAATTCAATCGGATAACCTTGGAACTTAACGCTTCGACGTATCGTTGGTCATGGCGATTATACAAACGCGAGTTAGCGATCATTTAAGAAAACTGACAAAATTACAAGGGCTATACAGATAATCATCTATATGAATGGCCGGTAGTTTAGCCATTGTTGGCACTCCGAAGTCTTAAAAAACATGAAAACGGCGCTATTTATTCGACACGATGACTAATACGCCATTTGTTTGTAATTAGCTCAATTATATAATTATCAAATCGTCACCTTATCTTATTGTGAAAAGGGTAATTTTTCATGTTTTTGATATGAATGGAGTGAATGTTAAATACAGGTAAATCAACAAAGTTAAAGAGATTCATTTGTATGCGGTCTGGACCAATTACCATAGATTTCTTACAGAGGAAGACGTCTGCTGACGGTAACGCTGATACGGTGGACAAAACTTACCATTACATTTTTAATATTGTTTGTTCTCTTGTTTTGTTTTGTCCGACCGACAACAGGTGTATTCTTTTGGTGACTTTACCCTCGTGACTAAGACAAGGCATGTCTGACTGCGGGATCACACCACAGAGAGGTGGCATTGTACCAGAACACAGAACCCTATATAGTGAACACTAAACAGGAGTGTTCTACCAGTATCGTATCCTACTCGCTGGTATGCCACTTGCAAATATGAAAGCAGTCGTTTTAAGAGATATCTTATGTAAATATGGAGAATAATATGAAGTATTTGTAAAATTCCAAAAAGTGAGCTGACGACAAACATCCACTGTAAGCACCATTAATAGGCACACTCATTCAATCAATTATTCACTCTTATCATATGGCAACATAAGGTACAATGTAATTAATGATAATACATTAGCGACCATCTGTACTTAGCGCCCAACCTGCTTTTTTAGCGGTCAATATTAATATTACCAAACTATTGTATTTTGTTATATATTTAACCCTTCACTGGTCGCTTAGGACAACTTTGACGGAATAATGAAATCGAGGCTTAATGACCCTGGTATCAAAGTGATTTTAAGCATCTGGAAAGGAAAGATCCATGATTCCAACTTGGAGGTCATTTTTAGAAATATTTAGATATATTTTCACGGTACGTGTTTACATATACTAATCCCACTATTTCACTAAGCATACAAAATAATTGTTAAAATATAAAGATGTCGACTACATGTTACAAAAGTTTTAAAGATTTATTGGTAAATAAGCAATAATATAGTCTTTGACCATGAAGAGTACGATGAATAACTGGTCCCTAAAAATTTATTTTTTAAATTCTAATTTAATTTTATTTTCAATGTTTACTAATTCAGTGAATTTAAATGTTTTCGTGTTTGATCTATAATTATGTCATAATGAATAACGTTTGTCATTTGTGATAGCTATACATTGTACAGCTAGTAGTTGATGATGTGATAGCTATACATTGTACAGCCAGTAGATGATGATGTGATAGCTATACATTGTACAGCCAGTGGATGATGATGTGATAGCTATACATTGTACAGCCAGTAGATGATGGTGTGATAGCTATACATTGTACAGCCAGTAGATGATGATGTGATAGCTATACATTGTACAGCCAGTAGATGATTATGTGATAGCTATACATTGTACAGCCAGTAGATGATGGTGTGATAGCTATACATTGTACAGCCAGGAGATGATTATGTGATAGCTATACATTGTACAGCCAGTAGATGATGATGTGATAGCTATACATTGTACAGCCAGTAGATGATGATGTGATAGCTATACATTGTACAGCCAGGAGATGATGATGTGATAGCTATACACTGTACAGCCAGTAGATGATGATGTGATAGCTATACATTGTACAGCCAGGAGATGATGATGTGATAGCTATACATTGTACAGCCAGTAGATGATGATGTGATAGCTATACATTGTACAGCCAGTAGATGATGATGTGATAGCTATACATTGTACAGCCAGTAGATGATGATGTGATAGCTATACATTGTACAGCCAGTAGATGATGATGTGATAGCTATACATTGTACAGCCAGGAGATGATGATGTGATAGCTATACATTGTACAGCCAGGAGATGATGATGTGATAGCTATACATTGTACAGCCAGTAGATGATGATGTGATAGCTATACATTGTACAGCCAGTAGATGATGATGTGATAGCTATACATTGTACAGCCAGGAGATGATGATGTGATAGCTATACATTGTACAGCCAGGAGATGATGATGTGATAGCTATACATTGTACAGCCAGTAGATGATGATGTGATAGCTATACATTGTACAGCCAGTAGATGATGATGTGATAGCTATACATTGTACAGCCAGTAGATGATGATGTGATAGCTATACATTGTACAGCCAGTAGATGATGATGTGATAGCTATACATTGTACAGCCAGTAGATGATGATGTGATAGCTATACATTGTACAGCCAGGAGATGATGATGTGATAGCTATACATTGTACAGCCAGTAGATGATGATGATGTGATAGCTATACATTGTACAGCCAGGAGATGATGATGTGATAGCTATACATTGTACAGCCAGTAGATGATGATGTGATAGCTATACATTGTACAGCCAGTAGATGATTATGTGATAGCTATACACTGTACAGCCAGGAGATGATGATGTGATAGCTATACACTGTACAGCCAGTAGATGATGATGTGATAGCTGTACACTGTACAGCCAGTAGATGATGATGTGATAGCTATACACTGTACAGCCAGTAGATGATGATGTGATAGCTATACACTGTACAGCCAGTAGATGATGATGTGATAGCTATACACTGTACAGCCAGTAGATGATGATGTGATAGCTATACATTGTACAGCTAGTAGATGCCGATACACATCTGGGTTAGGCATGTGCTACAAAGACATTGGTGATTTCGTCATAATTCAGCTAATGTAATTTTCCTTTGGCTATTTTTAGCCATAGCTATTAAGTATGGCAAAAAAAAAAATGAACATAATTATATTCAATCTATTTAATTCAATATACATTAAATTTATCAAAGGCATTTCTGCAATTAACAAAAGTTTCTATTAAAACCGAAACTTGGGTTTTATTATGTATATTTATTGTATATTGGCCATAATATATAGCCTTAATATTTTGACAGGATATAATGAAATGATATTATTTTTTTAAAAAATTAGATTTCTTTAAGTTTTTGTCATTACGTCGAAACTCGTTTAGACAATAAATAATTTAATTCACTCATCAATACTTCGGCAAATTTTGCATTTGTCGGAGGAAAACAAATGCATTTTAAAGCCACTCCATAATAAATGTTTGTACAGTTACCATATTGTTTTTGTTTGTTTTGGAAAAATTATTTATCACGCGTGGGTATCCTTAAAAAATGGATACACAATATAGTCCTATGAGAAATCCAGCATATATTAAACATGAAGCAACTCCAGACAGAGTCGCAAGTAAAGATAAAACAGACCAAACAAACAAAACCAAACAAAAACAAACAAACACACAAAACAAAACACGGAGACAGGACAATAACTACAAGAAATATCTTTTGAAAAAGATATTGCGTTGATGGGTATTTAAGTAATGGAGAATGCATAATAATTATATAATGTACAAGTGAACCATTTCATTATAGGAAGTACTAAAGCGTCATCGGCAGAGTAGACATCATTGTAGTAAAGCGTACCGTCTTTCAGTTATACGGAGACAGTGAAACAGACTCTAATAAGCTGCTATTTATAGGTATTTATAACATTCGGCCCGAATTAGGTCTCACTGTACATCTAAGAAAAGTGTTTTGATCTTATTTAAGAAACTGTAATTCAGTCAGAATATTTTATCAAAATTTTGTGAATACGTAGTATATGTCTCATCTAGTTGTCATTTAAATAAACAACAATGCGTAACTTTTTTCTTTGAGTATAGAATACATGTAGTTTAAATACTCACGTGACACTGTCTTGTGTATTCATCCCTAAGACGGTCAAAAGTGAGGTTAAACAGCTACGCCGAAAAATAGAAAAATACCAAAATTTATCGCCTTGGAACGGTCAGTCGGCAAAAAGGACCAACTGGGGTGCTTAAACCATGTTTAAGAGTGTTCCAACTCCGCACTTCCCGTGGATATTTCTCTGGGACAAACAGTGTAATTAAATTAATCCTATCAAAGTTTAATGTTACATTTTCACCACTTTCATGTTAGGAACATCTACATTAAACATTATGCAAATACATGTACTCATACAATAGCGATTTCAAAATCGTTCATGTTAAAGATACATAGAAGTAACTTCATTTTGCATCAAAAAGAAATAATTTTATCATATGACTTTATGCTTGAACAGCTGTTTCCGGTTTCGTATAACATTCACGTATTTATATTTTACACGTTACATATAATTTATTTATAGACCTAATCACGCGCGTTTATTCTATATATGCATATGGTGTTTAGCTCAAACAACTGGATTAAATGTACTTGTATTTGATGCAAATGACTTTGATTGGAAATAGGTATTTTTTTCGAATGATGCTGAAAATGTATGAGATATGCAGTACACATATCAAATCAATATTTTCAGCTATTATTTGAAACTTTTTTCTTGGTTTAAGATATTTAAAATGTAATTCGTTCACAGTCCGTTCATTCGTGTTTTGTTTGTTGTTATAATCGCGGTTTACTGAGTCTAGGTCATGTGATAAAGAGAATCCGACATGAGGCTCGCTCAATAACATTTTCATGAAAACTTGTTTAGTCAAATTTGATACGAAATAACATTTCATGTCAGATCCTGTATAGTAATGACTATCGTATGTTGTTTATCTTTTACATATTTGCTACTTGATGAGAGCGATATGAACATACCAAACTGTATAATATACAAGACTATTGGGCCTTATTCACTCTTCATTTCCTTCCTTTCTTTGTTTCCTTCCATCTCTATTTTTTGTTTACTCTCTACTTTCTAGTTTTATTTCCTTTCCAATCATACTTTGTTAAAAAAATAACCAAGCAACTTATATAAAAATGTCTTATAATATTGTAATGTTGTATGCCATTACCTTTTATGTACAAACTTTGTTATTCATGTTATAAGGGGAGGGCATTATCTAAGTTGGTAGAACTTGTACCCCAACCCTTTTTCTGTATATATATATATGTATGAAAAGAAATAAAATAATATGAAACTAGACTACTGGGTTATTTTCCTCGTGATTCGTATGTTCCTGGGTACCAGTAGTTCCTGGGTACCAGTAGATCCAGACATATTTTTTTTTAATTCATCTTGAAAATGGTCGAATACAATTTATTTGTTTAAATATAAAAATATAATTTTGTCGGACTACCATTTTATTAAACCAACGTTCAGAACAGATAACTTTGAATTTCTGTCGCAACAATTTTATTTGGAGATTGAATGTTTTTAATTAAAACAAAAGATGCATGAATAGGAAAATTAAATATTTTTATGTTTTGTAAAATTATGCATGTTATGAATGTATTATCATGCTAAGCACTCAAACCATCGGGACAACATCGCCAACAACATCAAGCCTTCCAATTGGCTTGCGGTAGGTCGGTGGTTCTACCCGGATGCCTCCGTGCATTCAGTGTCTTCCTCCACCTGTAATTAGTTGGACGTCGCTGTATGACTGAAATACTGTCCGGCGACGGTAAACCCCCAAAATAAATAAATAAATCAACAACAGTAAGAATTTGAGCTCGAATTTGGCATATTATAATATTGACTGTTTGCCATTACTAAACATTAAAACCAAAAAAATGTCAAAAGATTAGAGAAAGCATATAAACAGAAAAAAACAGGACTGCTGGTATTGGGGATACGCAAATCTTCGAACTTTCGTGAAGCAAATGTATGGTGATTTAAAATTACCTGAAAATCACTGTTTTTCATTATTTTTCACAGGATTGGGAGGAGATAATCTTAACGGACGAACCACGACCTCAAGAAATAAATATATTTTCCAGGACACGAATCCACGATTATATGTGCTTAAGTAATTTCTTGAAAAATAAATCACGCGAATGTTAATTGTCAATAAAAAATATTGTTCAGTATGTCTAGTGACATCAAACCTCCTGATAATAAAGATAGAGTTGCCGTGGTCGAGTGGCGGTGACCAATGATAATTGATTCGAATGTTGGGGGATTATTTTTAGGGGCCAGATTTTAAAAATATCTCTTAAGTACAGAGGTACTGGTCCAACACAGGAACCGTTCAGACGGATTTGTTAACAGTGTAAATACCTGGTTCTCAGTCGACATAGCAGAAATAAGTCATTTAGACGTCATTGTTCTTTTTTTTCTTTTTTTCTTAAATTTCTTTTCTTTTCTTTATTTCTTTCTTTTCTTTTTTTTTTTTTCTTTTTCTTTTTTTCTTTCTTTCTTTCTAGTTTTTTTTTTTTTCTTTCTTTCTTTTATTCCCTTTTTTTCTTTTTTCTTTCTTTTTTTCTCTTTCTTTCTTTCTTTCTTTTTTTCTTCTTTTTTTTTAGTTTATTTCACGGTTATCCACACTATTGCTCACGTTACAAGTAAGGCTGGGATCAAGTCGATGTTATGAACAGTATGTGTTCAACGCCTCAAGCGTAGTTAAACAATATTGTTATATTTTAACGAATAAGTAGAAAACGAACCCATGTCTCGACATATACAGGATTATGACACTCTCAGTCCACCGTAGTATGCCAAGACACGGGCTGTCAGTGGTGACTCAAACATAAACAGATAGGTAATCGAGAGGACTCTGATACTCCAATCTACGTGAAGAATTTTAATGACAGACAATTTTCCAGTCGAAACATCGCGGTGAAAACACAGATATCTTCAAGACAACGGAACACAAAGCATCTTCCTTCAAAAGAGACAAAAACGAGGCTTTAGAATGAACATTGTTAATTACTCTGGTCGGAGCATTCAGTTTATCAGCGACGCAGAGCTGTTAACAGAATAATTGTGAAGTATTTGTAGCTTTTTAATATTATCTTTTTAATATTATCTTTTTAATATTTGTGTTTGTCTCATGATTTTTTTTACTGGCCAACAACAATTGGATTCAAAAACACAAAACTGATATTTATTCCTCCATTGTTGTCAGATCTTCTGTGGTTTATTCGTTTAACATTCCTATGAAATTTGTCATAGGATGATGCTTTATTCATTTCAAGTCTTATTTTTCTTCGTTAATTTGTTGACATGTATTGTTGTTGGTCTACAAAAGCGAATTATTATTATTGTTGTTGTTGTTGTTGTTGTTGTTAGTGGTGAATCGTATTTTAAATACGCTTTATGTTACAACACGTTCTGTATTTTAAACTAAAAGAAATAAAATAAAATAAAACGCTTTGAAATAATATCGTATATTTTAAAGAATAATGGAATAATGCTTTGCAATTATTCATTTTCGATGAACATTGATATTTATGCCGTCAAATTTATCTTATATTTATCATTCGTTTAGGTGAAACCCATTTAAAAAAAAAATATTTTTTTGTTTCATTTTTTTATTTTTAAAATCTCCCGACAATATTGGCGCTTAGCAAATATTTAAGAAAACATCTTTTCTAATATAAATATCAAGACCACTTCATTTCTTAACAGAGCAGTAATTATTTAAGTTAAATTTATCATTTAATCAAACATTCTGTAAAACAAAAAGTGTTTCTAATCTATTTAATGGTTTAAATATAAAGATTACTAAGCGTGTAGTTTTATTGGTGGAATTCAACCATGTTTCCGAATAGTGTACTATATTTATGATCCACATTTGTTAGAAAGCATGTAGCGATTTATTTTAAATATGTTTTTTTTTCTTGCAAGAATTATTTAAATACCCTTTTCTATCAGGGTGATATAATTCCATAAAATTAAAATTCATGATTTTAATAGACGAATAGATGAACTATACTTTAGTTTACTTACATGATAAGCCAGTTGGAGTTATTTCCCCTGTCATATTTAAAATCATAACGGGAAATTATATCGGAAAGAATGCCGGTTTTGTGTCTGCCTGATTTCTCAGGACGGAACTTTATGTACTACATTAGTAATATGTGTATCAAAAATAAAACATATTGTCAGGACAAAAAAAGAATATTAAGAAAACGTTTTCATCTTGGTCGGTTTTGACACCGTTTCGAAAGAAAAGAATATAAATTGGAACGTGTATTCTGTCATTCCAATGTGTAATCTGATCATTTCATGTTTGTTTATCAAACATTCCGATTATGATTATTATTATTTATTTATTTATTTATTAATTTATTTATTTATTTATTTATTTATTTATTAATGGATATATACTAGCTTCAATAGCCATTTTGAATAAAAAACAGAAGTACACATATAAGAAAGAAAGAAAAACACACAAAAATAGGTTTTTACAAAATTACAAAACAATTATAGATTTGTGACATTAAATGAAAAATATAATAGTCATTTGTTACTAATGATTAATACCTAAAACATATGACTCCATCGAAACGAAGCATGGAGACACGGAATGAGTCGGTCCTGAGAAGAAGTATACAACTCCTAAGTAATATAACAAAAATAATAAAAGTTTATATTTATATACAAGAATATACATACAAATATACACATAAATACATATAATCGACACCCTCTCTCTCTCACACATACATACATACATACATACATACATACATATTGTTTTCTGAAATATAACGTATACACACAACATTACATTTGAAACAGGACTCAGCATAATATGTAAAATATGGCGAAATTTGAACAACAGATTTAAATTAATACAAGACGGTAAACGTTCAACTTGTGTACACAACTTGAAATGTTCTTAACAAATGTAAATTGTTTGAAGACGTCTGTATATGATCTAGCATTCTAGTATAAAAGCATTTCTTTTAGCTTTCCAATTATGTTTCGAAGGGAAATAATATGATCAGACTTATAAACAACTTGCTAGGCATTAGCATACAGTTAATGATAAAATAAGGATCTAGTTGGATTTCCATCAATTCAGTAAATTAGACCCAGTGTTTATAATCATATTGTATCATACCTGTGTTGACTAATTGACTGTGTGGGTTGAGACCTCGTCGACCAAATTAAATAAATAAATAAAATTGAATATACTCAAAGGAAAAAGAAACGCATGGTAAACTTTTGTGCCAGTTTTAAATAGGAAGTATTCGATGGTATTACAGTTTAAATTATTTTGATAAAGATTTTTTTTTCAAACAAAATAAAGCTTTAGAATGAGATGGGGTCTATCATATGATGTTTATTGCAAGGTTAGGAGGTAAAAACTTGAGTCTCGCTAATACAGATTCTAGCTTACCTGCGTTTCTTTTTCCTTTGAGTATACTTGTAATTATTGAATAGTGAATATTTAATTACCGCAACTAATGGTTTCGAAAATGTAAATGACTGGTTTAAAAAAGATTTAATTTTCCGGAAGTCAATCCAGACTTTTGATATGAGAGCATTCTTTATAAATGGAAAATTACAAGAGATATTTATTTACATGCAGTTCTGGTCCTTCTGACACGGCCCTGCATTAGTCAGCTTATGTGTAATAATAATAATAATAATAATAATAATAATATTAATAATAATTGTGCATTGTAATTACATATTAATTGCAAACTATGCTTAGTCTAATAAATTGAGAATATTTGCACGTTTTTATTTTGTATGGAATATGCAATATATATTGCTCCTTCAAGAAAGAAAGAAAGAAAAAAACGAAAGAAAAAAAAACAACAACACACACAAACACAAATTACATGTATCTTGAAAGATTGTTATTATATTTTTATATTTTTCATTGTGTAATTATTAAATTATCAAATATGATTTTAAAATTCATATCGCAGTAAGCATGGATAAAATGGTGATAATGGTGATGATAGAGGTAATGGAGGGAGGGACTTGATGAAGAAAAAAATCCTACCTATCACCCCTTTTTTCATATATATACATATATAATACATTCATACATACACCATCATTTAACCAAATGATTCCGAGCTATTTTACAAAACACACACTAAGCTTTTTCATACAGTCACCTTCTGATCCAAAGTTTATATTCATGACAGCCATGATACATCCGTGAGATATCAACCCATCCTGGCCTATCCTTAATGCTTAATTACTCATGAATTTGATTGAACCTATTCTATAAAACTGATATATACAAAATATATTTATTGATGAAGAATAAAAAGCTACCATTGAACTTCGAGGTCCAACCCAATGGCACGCCGGAAGTGAAGTCATTCGAAACTAACAGTGGAATCCAAATGCCGGACCACCCTTAAGAAGCCCGTGTATACATACAGCACGCTCAATCGAAACTGAATAACGTTCAGTAATGTCACCAAGTAAATTTATTCATAGCGTTTTCATATTTCATAGTTCATATGGTAGAGATCTATTCATGAACAGTTAGTGTCGAAGGGTCTTACAAATGCGAGTTTCCGAATTTTTCAAATGTCCAATGAACCGTTAGTGGTGAAACGCAGAAAAAATGGATGAAGAATGGCCTAGCTGAATGACGGGAGATTATGTGCAACGTTTACAGGTTTTGTGAACATTTATCAAATATATATTTGCCATTCTGATCAATCAAGCAATGCTCTTATCACGGAAAGGCGGGAGTGATCGAAAATAAAAGCAGACGATATATTGGCAATTAAAACAAGATGGTTTCGTAATGCGAATTTCACGAGCACAAAACTGAAATAATAGAATTTGCAGACGACAAACGCAGCTTTAGACATTACAGATCCAGAAACATGAGAAAGCATGGAGCGTTTTTCCTTTGTCTAGAATACATATTCTGGAACCAAAGGAAGCCATTTGTTTTCATTGCCGGAATATAAAATTTGAGTAAAGCAATGCCATTATGGCGTTTATTTCACGATTCTCCCAGCGACTGCAGCCGGCATATGGAAATATTTATATCAAATAACCGACATGGAGCCACTAAGAATGTACTTGAAATAGGGCCTGTTTATATCCAATCGTATTATCATTTTTTGAGCTTTTTAAGATTTCTTAAGTCATATTACTATTTGGACTATTTGTGCTTCAAACCATATTGTCCATTAAAAAAAGTTTATCAATTTGAGAAAAAAAATCATTATCACTTATTTTCAATTTGATAAATTGATGAATTTATCGTGAATAAATAATGGCAATATACAATGAAATTAATTATACATTATCTTATCTTAGAATAAAACAGGAGCGTCATATTAGACACTGGGACCTTCTTATTTATAATACTAACAGAATGTCTGTCAAAGACATCACCTTTTGTTCTTTAATAATCAGTGGTTACAATCAGTAAAAGCACGAATTCAAACGCATCGCTTCATTCGGATGTCCTCTGATAATATCGATGATTAAGCGATTCGGACGTCCTTTGACGTTATCGACAGCACGAGGTCTGGATACATATGGCCAGTTTTTCCCATGATCTATTTTCCTATGGAACCTGTAGAAACGTTAATAAACAGTTAAAGGTAATTAATTTATACCGACAGACGCAAGGGTCTACGTGATGTCAATTTTATCACAGATGTTAGAAACAGCATCAATTATACGGTCTCCGGGGACCAATTTTAATCTACCCCTTACGGTAATTGTATAAATTAAAACACAAATGAAACTAATCAGGTGAGAGGGAAAATTGTGGTAAATTGCCATTCAGAATGGAAACACTCGACTGTAATAAAACAATATTTTAACGGTACCGACAAGTGGTGTTTTAAGAACCAATATGTGTACATTTATTGTTTTCGGATGGCCTCTTTTTCCAGTGAACTGGAATCTTCTAAAAAGGTCTGCAAAATTTCAAAAGCTTGCCAGGACTACAACAGAGTAATTAGATTAGAAGCAATTACAATATAAAAGGCACGGGGTTCATATGAATGTTACCATCAGAAAGGGGCGGAGCAAAATAACTGTCAGTCACATAAAATTATGAAATTGTGCGCATGTTTTTAACCCGAAACCCACAATGACCGCAACCTTGCGATTTTTAAGGAGTGAACATGTTTTAATGATTTGTATTTTTATTTATTTAGGAATATAAAAAAATAAAATTTGAAGGCAAGAAAGCGAAATAATTCCTTATCTGAAAATATTTCAATCATAAACCGTAAAAATGCGAGTTAAATGCAGGAAATAAAATTTGGTTCATAATTATTTATTTCCTATAAGCCATATATGTTTTGATATGCCTTTCATGTTCAGTAATGAACAGGAAATAAATGCCGAAAATCCCTATTAAAATATGAATATTTTTTCTTTAGAATTGTCGACCTCAAGAAGAAATGTGTTCTTATATAAAAACTGGATTTAGCCGAATAGAAAACAGCAACTATATGTATATGTATACACTCACAGCGTGAGTTACTCACCTTTATTTGCGGTCTGTTGCGAATTTATAAGCTTTTAAAATCTTAAACGGTGATAATGCCCCCCACCCCAAATAACTGGGTCAAATAACTGGCCCAACAAAGGAACCATGGACAATATAAAGTGTAGGATGTTGTTTCTGGATTGATGTTAAAAGAAAAATAATAGGTAAGTAAAACAAATGTATGCAGCTGAGTGGACGATTGATATAAACAATTAAAATACAATGTATAAAATACATGTTCATGTAAAGTATATATTATTAAATATAAAAGAGAGAAATCCAGCCTCCACAGCATTCACCTGATATTATTACCTGTAAAATATTATTCCACCACAAACACGAAAAAAAAAGTCGTGGTTATTTCAACCATATGTTTTTATCATTATTATTTATTTCCATTAATATTTCACTGTAATCAATAATGAAGCTTAATTCTTAATGATTCCATTTCCTAATCCATATTAAAAGTAACATTATTTTAATGACAAGAACACATCTGTTCTTCTTTTTTACACTTGTCCATATTTAAGCATTTTTTTCTTTTCCTCTTTAGCAAATGAAAAATTATAAAAATGACGTGATTAAATTTGACACGGATCGCTGCAGTAGACAAGAACGAGGGTATGGGAAAAATGGCGAATCGGACATCAAAAGTTATTCCTGTTTGTTATTTTGATACTAGCATCTGTGTGGGTCTTTATCAAGTCAATATTTTAACAACACTCTGTTGGTAATTACGGCACGATACCGAGAAAAAATCTCAAAGAGTAAATGAATCGTTAACCATTGATTGGTTTATCATTAACATTAGATGAGGCAAGGCAAACAGGGGAGGTCTTGTTGGAACCATATGTCAAGGTGTGGGGATCTGTCAACACTGCTGATGTGTACCAGGCACGATATTTCTCTTTAATATGTTTGTTTGTTTGATTAGGTTTCACGTCCCATCAACAGTCTTTCAATCATTCGGTGACTTTGTCGACACGGGATATAAATACAGGGCTGCTCGCACTGATGTAATGCAGAGGACAAGAGGCATTCTATAACACCTGGTCACAAATATCTTGACGCTAGACCATCCTGGAACTCACTTAAATGCTTGGCACCCAGAGATATTTAACAATGCTGGGCACCCAGAGATATTTAACAATGCTGGCACCCAGAAATATTTAACAATGCTGGGCACCATGAGATATTTAACAATGCTGGTATTGTGTGGCAGTAGGGGAACGAATCCATGACTTCCCGAGTACGGGACTCGATCATCAAGGCCAGTCTCACCTCTTCATCGTGTTATTGTAAAAAATTGTTTAGTTAAAAACAATTATAAGAAATAAAATAAGAAAAACTATCCCCATTGTACAATCTAACGATCAATCAGTCACAAAAAATAAATAAAAAAAATAAAAGTAATTTGGTTTTTGGCATTGTAAATAATGTATATACATTAAATAAATTTAATAATGTAAAATAAGTGTCTGTATAAATGTATTTTTTGTTTGAATTAGTAACACATGTCGGATTAAAATAAAGAAACATAGTTACACATACATGATGATCGTTTCTTAACAGCAGCAGCAACAACAACAACACTACTACTACTACTACTACTGCTACTACTTCTTATAATAATAATAATAATAATAATAATAATAATAATAATGATGATGATGATGATGATGATAATAATACTAGTAGTAGTAGTAACGATAACGTTAATGATAATTATACGACTTTTATTCATATAGATAATAAGGACATTAATAATGGAGAAAGAAATATCAATAATTTGCTGATTATACATGTCTCGTGATAAACTGATATTAAGTGACACTGTTACTGCACAGTTACGATGTGAGTACACACCTAAACTTAAATTTAAAATTTAAATGTTATTTCCTTCAAGCAGATATTTAATCTAACACTTACAACAGATCGGTACTTATAGATGGCGAGAAGGCTGATATATGAATGTAAACTTTATAAGAAAATGTCCGATTCGGGATAATCCAGTGTCCAAACTGACCATTAAGACAGGGCATGGATTTTTCATGGCCTTCTCAGGCGCAAAGTACTGATCCAACCCAGGATCTGTCAGAAAGTTCAAGATATAAGAACGTGATCCCCAATCGAAGAAAAAAATATATATCAAACTGATTAACAAGGTTTTATTGAATGATAAAGATGGCCGCTAATACAGGCTGGATACTTAATACTGGAGACAGATAAAACAGTTCAAATACTGGCTGGATACTTAATACTGGAGACAGATAAAACAGTTCAAATACAGGCTGGATACTTAATACTGGAGACAGATAAAACAGTTCAAATACAGGCTGGATACTTAATACTGGAGACAGATAAAACAGTTCAAATACAGGCTGGATACTTAATACTGGAGACAGATAAAACAGTTCAAATACAGACTGGATACTTAATACTGGAGACAGATAAAACAGTTCAAATACAGGCTGGATACTTAATACTGGAGACAGATAAAACAGTTCAAATACAGGCTGGATACTTAATACTGGAGACAGATAAAACAGTTCAAATACAGGCTGGATACTTAATACTGGAGACAGATAAAACAGTTCAAATACAGGCTGGATACTTAATACTGGAGACAGATAAAACAGTTCAAATGTATTCATAAATTAGCATTTTGTTTAAATAATAAAAAAAAGAACTTTAAGTAAAAAATCCCCAAAATAGAATAAGTTCTCATCCGCCTTTGAGAAACAAAATAGGACGTTAAATGTGATGTGAATAGTCTAAAGTTTTCACTGATACTTCCGGTGTGTTCTATCAAATCGAAATAATCTTATTAGCTGCGTGCAGTAATACGAATAAAACCGTACTGTTAGATTGCAACAGTTCTGATTACTCTTTCTATTGAGTAATTTCTTTTCTAGAAGCAATATATCTTTCCATGTGTTTGAAGTGCTAATTTGATTAATGACCCAAAATAACGTCATTATCCGTTACAAAGTCTATTTTTCTTTGAATTTTTACAGCATGGTTCCTTTTCGTATATTAAACGCCGTGTTTTCAAGATGTTTGACATGGCCGCGGAGTATCTCCCTGTATGACACCTTTGTTATAATCACTCCTATCGTGATTAAATTTGACGACAATATTAGCTGCAACATTAAATACTGAACAATAACGTCATTTCCTAGGACTTGAAGCTTATTGTTAAAGATGGCAGTCGACGAATCCATTACATTTTCTCCGAGAAACAATTAAAAACAACAGACCAATTATAGCTTTGACATGCAATGCGACCATTTACAAAGTCACGCGAGAACACGTGGCATAAGAAGTGATGAAACTATAAGAAAAGACGCGCACGTGCCGGACGAATGCATTCGGGTATCTTCCTTCTCTTGCCATGGTAACCGCAGTGGGCTCAGTGAACATGCGGAATGTATTATCTTACTTTACCAATTAATCTGGCCATCAAGTAATATGCAGCGATCAAAACACAATTACCAAAAGAAACCGAGATCATAAAGCGCGGATGTGTCTCCATGTTTGATAGACGCATTAAGAACTAGAGAATTAGCCGTGAATCGCCGGATATTGTAGGAGGCTAAGGCGCAGTGATACATCAATTTGCCGCACTGTGACCAAGAGGTATCGATTATACGGTAGGACTTGGAAACCGGAAATGTAGATCGGTAGTGGCTCAATTGAGACGGTCTGAACATACCCATCATTGATCACGTGATAATGGCGGGTGATCAAATTGGAATTTACCGCATTTCCGGGGTCACGTTTTCAGATTTTTGCAATGACACCCTATCTTTACAGTGCGTGTAATCACCGCTGGACTCACACATAATGTGATCACACTAACCGTATTACTTAAATTTTTAATTAAATGTAGTCTTATATCGTCAGACCAAGTAAAGAGAGGATCTCTTCTTCTTTCGGAATAAAATATCGGTCACGAACAAAATTTTTTTTTTTGACTCGTTCTATAAAATGGAAACATTCTCCATAACACAATAACATTGAATTTCGTCCCAGTTCAAATCAATGTATATAAGTACCGTGTATCATGTGGTTTTGTGGATATTTTATATCTGTCCAAACTCGATACATGTATTGAGAATACCGTCGCCGAGACAGTGTGTAATCATAATTATATAACCACACCCAGCTAATTACATGGGATGAAAGATCACCTGTTTACATGAGGCACCCAGATTGAACCAGCAACCTACCGCAAGGCTTTCTTGCATTAAATATTTGAGTGACCAGGCCGGGATTCGAACAAACAGAAGTGAAATTCTAAATAACAGCACGCAAACGACTATAACCACCCGACCACAGTATATGTCCCAGAAGTGTAATAACGAGCGTTTTTTTGACCAATTTATCAGATTAGTTATTTTTATTTATTTATTATTCCGTATACTTTCCCGCGGTACCCTCCGAACATCGGAGTTCCGTTTTTTTATTTAATATTTTACCACCCTAAATAAATGAATTCATAAAACAAAACATATATTTTCAATTGCTTAAATACGACATCGTCGAATACCCACAGCCGATCATTTGGTCTTTTATATGATGTCATGTAGTGAAACAGGATAAGTCATCCGAGATATCCGACGATGAGATGCAAAAAAATTAATTAACCCTTTCCGTCATAGAGGAAACCATGAAAAGACCTATGCGAACAATATAAAACCAGATCAGCCTGCGAGTAACTCGCAGGCTGATCAGGTTTTATGCTGTTCGCTGCTCCTCAGTGGTCTGGAAATGAGGACTTTATAATTAAATTTGGTAAGGTTTAACTGTGGTTTTCTGCAGATCAGGCTTTATGTGGTACCCATTGAGTGCGTCAAAATGAGTCTATATGAGGGAAAGGGTTAAATTTTATTTTCATGTCCACTCAAATTATTATTTGCACAAATCACCTTTGGCTTTTGTCAAGAATACATAGATAAATACAAAACTGGCGGAGAGTAAAATACAGCTAAAATTGTAGTATACACTGAAATACAGAAAAGCATGGTAGGATTCTGTTCCAATTTACACATGTATCAGAAAACAATGTCGGAATATTATCGCGTTAGGCTGCATGTTTTTTGAAGGATTTCCAAATTACACCTCCTTTAATCCTCATGCATGGTAATGCGATGTAATAATGTGTTATGCATGCTGATATAACACGGCGACATCCATACATCATTAAGTATTTAAATATTAACCATAATTCGCCTTTATATAACTTATTTACCACAATTCATGCAAGCCAGTTTCGGCTGCGGTAAATATGTATTTGTTCATGCGAAACCACGGTTATTTACCGCAATACAAAATGCCCAACACCAGTTGTATCCTACCAACAATAACGTCGTGCACAGTACGTATAGGAGCATTGCATATCTCATTCATATCTTTCTAATATCCTCTCCCGTGATTCAGTGTGGTTTTCTTTATGATGATAGTAACAGAAGTACAATTTCTAGAATTAATACATATTTATCTTCGATGCGTATGTTGAAACAAGAGAGAGAGAAGAGAGAGAGAGAGAGAGTGAGAGAGTGTGTGTGTGTGTGTGTGTGTGGTAGAGAGCATGCAAAGGGAAATAACCCAATAAATCAATTTATTATGACAATGATATAATATCAATATGTTTGAGTTTGTTTGCTTGGGTCAAACGTCCCACCGAATCTTTGTTAGTCTTTTGGGTATGTTTTCTGTATGATGCAAATATAGCCACAGACACAGTACCCTCACACCGTGCCCTACCCGTCCTGGAATATCTATATTATAAACCAGGAATATACACTCTTACTGTCTTGGCATGTCGAATCCGGGAATCAAACCCACGACATCCGGCTTATGGAACAGATAGAGGGCTGACCACACTGTTCCATTTCTTTTTATTTCTATATGTACTCAGATTAATTTCGAGGTCAACACTCGAGATGGTCTGACCGTTTAGCCTCCACGCCTGGTTGTAGAATCTTTAGACGTTTCTAACTCTTCATCCGATTTTAGTTCCATTTTTACTAGAGAAACTAGAGAGTTATAAAATATAATCATAACGAATATCTTTTCTTCAAACAAAGACATAGAGGCTACGCATTTTTCTCAGATAACATAATGTTTTATAATTCTTCATCGATTCGGATGCCTTTCTGAGACATCGGTCGAGGAAACGTGATACTGAGAAACGTCTTGTAGCTTTTCTTTTAACAAATTGTTTAATTTACATATTAACCCAAAAACTTAGCCGTTCAATAGACACTTAAACGATGCCGCGTAATTGACAACGAAAAAAAAGGAGAATCAATTAGTACTAGACAATAGTTTTCAAGTGGTTCATCTCATATCATAGACGCTTTTATTGGCTCAGATTACAAGCGCCCGGAAGACCTAGAGCATCTTTAAACACGATGGAGGGCATTTCCAACTGGCACGCTATAAATCACATACGTTTCATGACCTCCAGTTAATAAAACGCATTAGTGAGGAATAATATTTGCAAGTTTTTATTCCAGTCTTTATGATAAATTACCAATCTGGTCAATGGTAATCTGGAAAGAAGTGTGAGGACCTTAAGGGCGTCCGATTAAATAATGATAAAATCTCGTGTGGAAGAAAACAGTTTTGTTTGTAGGCGTCACTATAGGGCCCAGTGTTCTACGACTCCCCTGCTCGTGTCTTTTACTCTACAGTTGCATTTTGACACATTGTCAGTATTATCCCAGATACAGCTGAAAAAAAAAGAAAGAAAAAAAAAAGAAATAGACAGGATGGAATCCAACCAACCGTACAAAACGCTAAATAATACTTTAATACTGAGGGGCGAATTTCAACGTTTGTGTTTCTTTGTTTCTTTTATGAAGATACCCAACTATTTCAATATTTAACAAACATTTTTAGTTGATCGATTATTATGTCAGTTTAGTCATGTATAATATTTCGGAAAACTGCGGAATGTATTTCAGCGTAATTGAAAATTTTAATCCTTACTTAGCTCTAAGTATTGTGGAACTCGAGCCAAGCAAACCGTGGTCCAATGGTGACAAATATGGCTGCTTATCCGAAAGTTGTGGGTGCGATCCCAGGTAGAAATAAGAGTTTTTCCTGGCCCTTCACAGTGCGGGTCCAAATCAGGATTCGCCGGGAGGGATTTGTATAAGTTGTGAGAACTTGCTTGGGAGTTGAGGTAAGAAAATAATTTCAAACTTGAACCTACTGTTGTATCTTGCTTGTTACTGAGCATCATTGGGTAGTTCCAGGACCTGCGGACTCAGTGTTCAGAATAATGTAACTAGGTCTCAGTAGGAGGGGTAACTTGTCACTTATCTATGATGAGAAAGTCCCCAGATAACTCGAATAAAGCCGACCGAACGTTTACACAACAACAAGGATACATAAGGATACTACTATATCCTAAAATAGACAACTTCAAGTAAATCTAAGAATATTCACAAAATGACTAACCATATTACCGAATGAGATACCAGGTTTAAGCTAAGCATTTTTAGATTCATAAATACAATAATAATATAAAAAAACATTACACCCCCACCCACATACACACACAATAATAATATAAAAAAACATTAGACCCCCACCCACCTACCCCCACCATAATAATATAAAAAAGCATTACACCCCCACCCACATACACACACAATAATAATATAAAAAACATTACACCCCCACCCACATACACACACAATAATAATATAAAAAAACATTACACCCCCACCCACATACACACACAATAATAATATAAAAAAACATTACACCCCCACCCACATACACACACAATAATAATATAAATAAATCAGGATTCTTTGTCCTAGTGTTTTTTCTTTTTTATTTTCTTCCTCTTTTCCCTCCAAGTTGTGCATACATATACGTGTATCTGTCCCAACGTTTCCTTATTTCCACTGTGCTTCCCTGTGCCAACAGGATTCTGCTGGGAACAATGCATATATTCAGAACCACTAAAACACTTTGTTATTTATTAACCCCAACTTAGCCACTTTAAGCATGAACGTTCTAAGGTATTTACATAACCGCGTGACTCTCCCCTGAATCACTTTAAGTGTGGATGGCTCGTTGAAATTTCCTGTTTCCGGTCTGAACGATATTCGAGTTGTCCTTCTCGTGTCGCGTTTTCTCCCAATTTCCGAATCAACTTGTGCAAATCAAGGAAAAACATCTTAAAACACACAAAACACTCCGAATTGTCATGGAATTATTCACCACATTAATTTACCCACTCTATAAAACAAAAGAAAGTCTTTAATAAGGTGATCATAAGGCAGTAAAAGTGATACAGAATACAGCCTCGTCTGAGAAAGGTGATCATTAGAATTTATCGGCACATAGATTTTGTCTTTGACACAAATTCTGCTTCGGGAAACTTTGTCTTAGACGAGGCTGTTTGCATATAGAAAGGGAAAAATGCATAAAAACGTTCGTGAGAGAATCGCTAGACTATTTGTTCAGAACATTAGACGTCAGCATTTATAGAACATTGCCATTAGTGTACAAGTAGAAATTTAGTGTACTTCAATACCCATTAAGCACTGCAGAGGAAGTACGGCTGTTAGTAATTATTTGACAAACATAAGTTGACAGATGAAAAAGAAGAAAAAAAGTTAGTAATGCATTGGTACAAGGGATAAGGAGCTGCTAAATTTATTGGTAGTGTTATAAGTTTATGGTGTTGTTGTTGCTGTGGTTGTTATGACATGATGATGATGATGAAAAAAGAACGACCGATCGATACGAATGTGTGAATCTGACAAGTAAAAGTATAGCAAATATAATAAACAATTATAAATAACATACCATTAGCATTGTTCAGTAGTTACATGGTTATTTCTACTCTTATCAGTATTTTATAAAGAAGATCTGCAAAAGAAAGAAAGTCAAATATTTGTTTTATAAAGTACATACGTGTTATGTTTAGTTCGTTATGAATAAAAAGATTGCATAAACAATCAAATGAGGAAGTGCGCCATCAAATCGATGAATATCTAAACATTTCTTGTGTG
>CM037781.1:54535234-54585234 GCA_021229015.1 Solen grandis | reverse complement strand
CAGTAAACGATTTTTGAATGTAAAGAAACGTCTTGTGACTTGATAAATGTCTTAGTGTTAATCTTGTTTTCCGCAAACTGATGATTTCTTGTCGCCGAACAATTATTAGATCTAAGATGTCCCCATCAATTATTTCCGATGATAGCTTTTAAATTCTTGAAAACAAGAATCATATGATTCAATAAATTTTGGCTGTGCTTCGTTACCGCGGATGAATACCAATTAACGGTTTCTCAGGAAACCGCACTATTTCGTCTCGTATTCCTACGCGGACAATGCATTGAGTGTCGGCGACTAAGTACGACAATAATACAAATTTCTTTGGAGTTTTGAATCTAATTTCCTAACAGAAAGCCTTGCTGCCCGATTGAGTTCCGTATTCACTGTGATTAGAATCTGAGAGCGTACAATCAACCGAGCCATTATGTAGGGAAAATATCTTTTATTAGAATAATGCCAAGATGATGGTGATGATGGTGAATTGAATGTTATTCGTGGCGCGAATTAGCGTATTATTGCATGGACGAATGGTGAAATAATTGAGTCACGAGAAATTCTCCTCAGCGCTCTTAGAACCAGTAAGATAAGCAATTATTCAAATTTTCTTTTTCTTGTCATTTTTACTTAGTGTAAGCTATAATATTTCATTTAAAGGCGGTCTAAGTGATGATTCTGTAATTACTTTTGCTGATTCAATTTCGACAGAAGAAAATGCTTTCTGTAAGCAATAAAAGCTGTATTGTGAACGTCTACAAAATCCCATTGAAATAGAAATTAAATCGACTAAGAATGAGCTTGTAAGAAATATAATGTACTTAAGGTTTTCATTTCTTCTTCAGTTGATTTTATTTCCCTATTTACTACAAAACATTTACGGCGTTTTCGGGATTTCTGTGAAACTATGTTTGTCTGCTTGTGACGTCAAAACAAAATGGAATTGATAGCTAATTTTCAGGCGGGGAACATTCCAGCATTAAAGAGGAAACTCAGGATGCGTACAAGAGAGAAACGTGGCAACTTCATTTTGTTATTTTTAATCAAGGAACGCAGAATATAAATCAACCGTAGTAATTTTAAAGCTAATAAATGAGAAAACCCAACCACTCTGCAATGGTTTTATAATGAAAATTCTTAAAAAAAAATATGTGCTTACAGAGAACATTCATTGGACATTTAAAGATTATTGGACATTTCCTCATGCTGATTCTTTATCTGATCAGAGCGTGTCATCTGAATCTCTAGGGTTATCATCGGGCCGATTAGAATGTCCACATACGTCGCTTCAAAATTCGTGCATTGTTATTAACACATTAGCATCTAAATTAACAATGTTTTATTTCAGTCATTTTATTTACAAACTGGTTTGTTGCCATTCGGTCGGCCGCGTGTCTGAGTGCAAGATCCAGCGAGTCTTCACCTAAGACATTCATTTGGTATTCATTGGACATTTTCATGTTCAATAGTTGTCTTACGCCTGTTATCATAATGATCTGCAGGCAAACACTCCTATTTTAGAGAAGTCTTGTCATTTAAGACCATTTCTCGTCAGTCTATTGTTCTCACTTCGCCACACAATTGTCACTTCTGCGCATGTCCCTCACGCATTGTTGGTCACTACCGCCAAGTGCGGCGTGAATAAAATACGTCGTACTTAATTAAATGGAGATTAAAATCTCGCCAAGTGTGAGAATTTGCGAGACCTCATCAAATCTATCGGTAAATATGACTTTACGAGGCGTAAACATTATCCCCTTGCTTCTCGTTTCCAGTGTTTGGCATATGTTTAAAATGGCCCAGTAACGACTCCCGTGGGAGATTTCAAAGGAAGGACCGAAAGAGGAGACGTAATTACGAGTCATTGTCATTCAATATTAATTAATTCTGCACTTAGGAAGGTAGTCCTGTCTAAATAGTCGACAGAGTGGGTTTTTCGTCATTATAACCGTGGTTTAACTTACGGTAATTTTGGTCCAAATATCCCGGAATACCTTGGTACTACCTAACTATAGTGGTGGCGTCATTGCGTATTCCCAATGATAACAATCGAATATCGTGCGAAATGAGCTCACGGGTTTGCATCATTAGAGGGTACTTTGGCAACAAAATTGATGTGAGGAAATAGCCTGATATCATACAAAATGCATGACGCGTTGTCATCAAATTGCCTTAATTAAGAGTCAATTGTTGCGTAGATTAAATAGTGAGTTTGTTGCCCGTTGTATCAGTACACAACAGCAATTTATCGTTCTCTCGTCCTCGTGAAACATTGATGTGAAGATATTCCAAGATAAATAAAACTAGATCTTAACTACAAACTTCGCATTAGAAATAAGCAAAAAGTGCAGACAAAAGTCAACGAAATTACTGAAATACTGTCGGATGGACGCTAAACCCAAACTAATAAAAAAAGCAAGTCGTTTAAATTATATTCTAATTAAGCGAAACGCATATTTTGCAAGCGAAAGAAAAACGCATTCGCTCTGAAGTTATCAGCGATTATCTCCGAAAATCTCGGACGATCCCGGAGATATACGAAGTAACACGATTGCATGCCACTTGAAATGTTATGAAATATTATTGCCTACAGAAATGTTTCCCCTAAGACCAACCTAAATGACATGGCCATCATCTTGATCAATTCTGCATTTCTGACATTTGTCTTCCAGGCTCTCCATACCGATAAGCAGTCTGGATTGTAAAGGTAAATGGCAAAGAAAAACTGATTATCGCAATGTCTCGGACATGCAGCCGCCACGAGAGTGCCCGCACGAATATATCATTTATTCATGCGCAGGTTTACAGTTCATCATGCCTTATGTTGTTTGATCATGCAAAGCTCATTTCAGGGAAAACAAACACTATATAATAGCAGTAGGCAACAGACAGAACTGATAGGGGAACTGTGGCAGATGGTTCATTTGTTATAATTATGTCCTGATTTTGAATATTCTTCAAGCCAACTCTTCTCTTGAACGATTTTATTTTTTATAGAGTTAGAAATAAAGATAGTGTAATTAGATTTTGTTATGCTTGTCAGTTAATAACATTAGTACTTTAATGGTTACGTGACTGCTCAAATGTAAGTATGCATCTACCAGAGGAAATGCCAGTATAGTTTGTCCAAATGACAATATCTTATGTGATACTAGACTTCATTTAGACAATAGCTAGTGAGTACTTCAAAACAGCCCCGAAACTGACGGTAGAAAAAGCCACAGTACATGTATTTTTATTTTATAAGTAGTAACAGTAGTAGTAGTAGTAGCAGCAGAAATAATAATAGTAGTAGTAGCAGTAAATTGCAATTTAATTACAAAAAGATTATATCTAAGCACTAAGACTGTGAAGCCAGACATGCCGACGTACTTTATCACGTGACCACGGGTAACAACACCCTGGTACGTTGGTAACAACGTAATAATTCGATCAGCGAACAACCTTTTGTTGGCATCAGACACAACACTAGATCTTGGCTATTACGTTACTTCCACCAACAAAAATAATTATGAAGTCCATCGCTAGATTTGTTTATGAATCCCGAACTCTCTTAAAAAGTGATATTTTCGTTTTATTTACAATCGAGCGGTACTGGTATCGCATTAATATACCTTCAGCAACTATTAGGCCCCCATAGATGATGTAATGTAATCAAATATATCTGGTAACAATTGCATTAATGCGAAATGACAAATCTGAACCCATCATAATTCATTTTAAATATGGCGGAACATTTTAATTACCGTGAGTGAATGAAGATTGGAACAGTTGATCATTTTTATTTGATAACTGGACAAGGAATTATCGCGCACAGAAAAGCACATTGTGTTACAACTTCGTAACAAAGTTAATTTATAAATTGATGACTATCGCATTATTCCGCGAATAATTTCTCGATAAAATACAGTCATTTGGGACTATTTTATCCCGCGCAAACTCAATTTCATTAGGCCTGATTAGCCGGTAATGAATAATTAATCCTCCGCTAGGGGGCGCTTATCTTTCACTACCCGTTCGCAAACAGTTTAATTACAACGCTTACAGCGGCGGTGTATCCATTAGTTTAATTTAATATTGAGATTAAGCATTCACTAAAAGCTTGAATGGACGCGCAAAACGTATACATTTTGTTGCAGATAAAAACAAATAAAATTTGTGAAGCTGCGCATTTTTCTCATGCATGTATACACCTGGTGATTTTGTCACCTTCAGTGCGTCTGGAGGCACGCGCATACGCTGCAGATACAGACGGTGTGTACGTGCGTCCTGAGCGATGTAACTCTTGAGAGTCTCACGAGGTACCACTGGGATGTGTCGCTCCTCTCCAAGACTTCAACCTCACACCTGCTTGATCCTAATAACGATCTCCACGACAAGACTGTTGTTACGTTCCTACACCGGTAACACGCAGTCTGCTTCTGCTTGATGCTGCTGATAATAATGATAACAATCTTATTAATAATACATAATATTGAAAACAACAACAACAACAACACTATCAATATTATATCAATACCTGATATAAGAAATACATTGTAAGAGTGAAGTATATTATGTTTCAAGGAATTTTAGAAGTGCAGCTAAGTTTTTACGTTTAATCTCCATATTGAAATTACCGGCCACTTATAACAGTATGTTTATTAACCCTTTACCTCATGAATATTCATGTACAAATTAATGACTCGATGAATATTAATTAACTAAACTTTAATCGGTATATGACACAATATTTTTTTCTTTGTGTCATGCAGACTGTGTAGAAGTAACATGGACCCCCACCCACCCTACAAGGAGCCGGAATCAAGTGGAAGATTAAAAAGAGCAAATATGCACGTTCCAGAGAATTTTGCGGAAAACTATAAATATATTTTAAACAATAAATTTGATTCGATGCAAGATTAATTGGACACTGTATACATACTGTAAATCATGCATAAGGCTTGAACCCCCTCCCTGACCAGTTTTTATGGCATTTTTGGGACTTTAAAAGATGTTATTTTTTGACCACCTTGTAGGCCCGGGCCTACAGGGCCTAATAGTTGCTACCCAATGAATGGGCTCCAATTTTGTATGAGCAAACAGAGGAGACCCTGACCAGACAGAAATATACAAACATATTCTTCATTTGGCATCAAATATTATATTTATAGCCAAAAATAATATGAAACAACAAAAATGGGATATCTGATCGGGTCTGCTCTGTTTTTCAATGTGAGACATTCTTCATCCTCCTCCAAAGAACTGTTGATTTTATCTTAAGGAAATACAATCTCTTGTTATATATTTTCATATTTATGACATGTAATTGGAAACAATTCACTACAGCCATTTAATTATTATCTATTTGATATCGAGGTGTGAGATAGAAACTAGGCTAAGTGCTTAAAAATATATATGCACTTAGCCTAGTTTCGTTCTCAACCCTCGATTTTTTTTTTTTAAACATGTATTTTATTTATTATTCTTATTATCATTGTGGCCGTTATTTAATTGGATGATATAAAGTATATTTCAGTGAGTTAGTAAATTGTTATTATAGCACCATGTGAAGAAAAATTTTTTAATTTACTTGTGTAAGTTTTTATAATAATTGCATTATTTTATTTTATTTAAACATAGGTCTGGTATATGTATACATTAGAGAATATTGAGGGTGAGTGTCAATACCCGTGGGGTGGGGGTGGGTGGGGGGATTAAGATAGAATTTTGTTTAAGTGTGTTGTTTTGTATGCACGGAGAGTGTATGTTCGAGGGTGTGTTGACAAGAGTGCCGTCCGATCAGTGACTGATAACTTATATTGTATTGTTGATGCAGCTATGTACAATGTACACGCTGAGATAAAATAAAGGTATGCTCTATATACTAAGTATTACACCCGACACCGTATAAATCTAAACTGTTATTCCATGTGTGATTTGATTTTGTTTAAAATACATTTCTACCCTAATTTTTCAGAACATTTAAAATCTGCTTCACCGCTATCTTAATTCTCATTAATTAAGGAAGTTGCGCAAAACTAATTTTTAAAGAGGTGTTAATCATCTCATGTTAGTTCAGGTACCATTGGAGTCCCACAATGTCACTTCTTTTCTCCCGTGTACAAGTTATCATTATTTCATATTTCTGAGACACATGGCATACCGTTATACAAAATGGAAATTAATTTGATCTTTGTCCTGATTACCACACCTTAACATATGTCAGGTTAATTTTACCTTTGATGTGCAGTTGATTCGCGATATCGTTTTTCGTGTTCACGTGCTGGAAAACACAGCGGCTTCCACGAGCAGACAATATAACGTGGAAATCGGTAGAATTACCAATAATTCTAATAAAAATAACAATAACTATCCGGACAACGCTAACGATGAGGTACATTTTATGAATGAACTCATACCTGAATTTTGCAATAAATTACAGGCAATTGTCAATTTTCTCGAGCATGCGCTTACCGTGTTTACGTCACGTGCCGGTAGGCGTCAACGCACGCGAGAGTTTCGACCCGCGAAAATGACACATTTTCATGCCATAATCCTTGCTACAAATAGAATTTCACGAGATGAGGAGTCCAGTTTATTGGATCTGTTTCAAATAGTTTTCGTTTAAAAGCACTTATCAACAAAGGTGCGTTGTTGTATCGACTGGGCCAATTAAATGTCATTCATAAAACTAATGAAAACCAATTCGTATTCTGCAGACGTCGCAGACCCTCAATATTATCATTGACAGCTTTAAGTGTAAAAATAAATCCCCATAAACATGGCGTTCACAGCCAGACATGGACTTTCTGGTCGTTCCCCGGACCAGACCACCTTTAAAGGAGCCATTAGTTGTAGTAGTGACGTCAGACCTCATACGTCAAACGAGCCATGTGAGATATAAGATATTCAAATTCACGTTTTCATTTTAGATTTTGACATGCGTTTTAAGATGTCAAAAAGATCAAGCATATTTTCAGGGAAATGTGCATTTTGAAAGATATATTTCATTTCAATTTTATGTCATTTCTTACTTTAAATTCACACAGTTAAAACTACCATAGACCTGGCTAAAAGCTTTCTGAATTCATGAACGTGCTGCTCGTTTTTTTGGCATGTTATAACAAACAGAGCTAGTCAGTAATTAATCATATCTGAGACTGTTGTCTGTCCCTTTTAAAAATGTTCGCATCCAGTCCGTCGGAATCTTTTCCTTTGCGTGCTGGAAACAGATAGTGTGTTTATACTGGTAATATTCTATGATGTTGTATCCTCTCTTTTTAGAAACTATGATTTCCGTTGTTTGTTCAAACTTCCATTTTCATATCTTCTCTTATATCTGAGTAAATTTTTCATTGTTTACAGTATGACTCATATTCGTTGTTTCTTTTAAACTTTTTTTTTCAGATGCATTTGACCTTTTTAAAAAAATTCCTCCCCCCGTTGCAACAGTCGCTTTATTACAATATGTTTAATCCGCCGGTGGAGTGGATGCTTTATGGAAAAATAATTTGGATCCCCATCAACACCGCCTATCTTATTTTAAAGACATTTCTGGTTTTTATTTCATGTTGATTAGGAAACACGTTTTTTTAAATCTTATACTCGACGGATTGGATCAGTACCTTGATATATGGGACAGTCCTCATCCGTTAAGTATTATAACGTCTATACATATGGGACAGCTATCCGACGGATTGGATCAGTACCTTGATATATGGGACAGTCCTCATCCGTTTAAGTATTATAACGTCTATACATATGGGACAGTCCTCATCCGTTAAAGTATTATAACGTCTATACATATGGGACAGTACTCATCCGTTAAAGTATTATAACGTCTATACATATGGGACAGTCCTCATCCGTTAAAGTATTATAACGTCTATACATATGGGACAGTACTCATCCGTTAAAGTATTATGACGTCTATACATATGGGACAGTCCTCATCCGTTAAAGTTATTATAACGTCTAGACATATGGGACAGTCCTCATCCGTTAAAGTATTATAACGTCTATACATATGGGACAGTACTCATCCGTTTAAGTATTATAACGTCTATACATATGGGACAGTCCTCATCCGTTAAAGTATTATAACGTCTAGACATATGGGACAGTACTCATCCGTTAAAGTATTATAACGTCTATACATATGGGACAGTCCTCATCCGTTTAAGTATTATAACGTTAAGACATCTGGGACCGTCCTCATCCGTTTAAGTATTATAACGTCTATACATATGGGACAGTACTCATCCGTTAAAGTATTATGACGTCTATACATATGGGACAGTCCTCATCCGTTAAAGTATTATAACGTCTAGACATATGGGACAGTACTCATCCGTTAAAGTATTATAACGTCTATACATATGGGACAGTACTCATCCGTTAAAGTATTATAACGTCTAGACATATGGGACAGTCCTCATCCGTTAAAGTATTATAACGTCTAGACATATGGGACAGTCCTCATCCGTTAAAGTATTATAACGTCTAGACATATGGGACAGTCCTCATCCGTTAAAGTATTATAACGTCTATACATATGGGACAGTACTCATCCGTTAAAGTATTATAACGTCTATACATATGGGACAGTCCTCATCCGTTAAAGTATTATAACGTCTATACATATGGGACAGTCCTCATCCGTTAAAATTATTATAACGTCTAGATATATGGGACAGTCCTCATCCGTTAAAGTATTATAACGTCTATACATATGGGACAGCCCTCATCCGTTTAAGTATTATAACGTTTAGACATATGGGACAGTTCTCATCCGTTAAAGTATTATAACGTCTAGACACATGGGACAGTACTCATCCGTTAAAGTATTATAACGTCTATACATATGGGACAGTACTCATCCGTTAAAGTATTATAACGTTTAGACATATGGGACAGTACTCATCCGTTAAAGTATTATAACGTCTATACATATGGGACAGTACTCATCCGTTAAAGTATTATAACGTCTAGACATATGGGACAGTCCTCATCCGTTAAAGTATTATAACGTTTAGACATATGGGACAGTACTCATCCGTTAAAGTATTATAACGTTTAGACATATGGGACAGTACTCATCCGTTAAAGTATTATAACGTTTAGACATATGGGACAGTACTCATCCGTTAAAGTATTATAACGTCTAGACACATGGGACAGTCCTCATCCGTTAAAGTATTATAACGTCTACATTTATGGGACAGCGTTTCTTGATTTTCTCCTAGTAACTTGTCCAGTTTCCTAGGGGACATATTATCACCGAAATAAATAACGATGATAAAACAAACATTATACGATACAAGTTTATTGCGTAAAAACAAAGTAAAATATTTAAAGAAAATAAATTTAAGAAAAGACGGCTTAGGTAAGTTCATTCAATTCAATTCATGGATTTACAAAAGACATGCACACATAAAGGAGAAAATATATCTCCTCGGAGGTGGGGGTGGTGGTGGTGTTTGTGTGTGTGTTGGGGTACTCTCACTCAAAATAAATTAATAAAAACATAATGACATAAATAATGAAATAAAGATTTTAAGATCTTATTTGTGATCATAGAAAACATGATCTTATAAAAAGATAAAATTCAACGGTATCCTCTTTAAATCTAAAAGCTAACATTTAGCAGACGCAACAAAAGAAAATGAAACAGTTTAACAATAAAGGCAAACATTATTCAGCAATATCCTTGATGTATAATTTATATGAATTGCTGTAATTTCGTACAAATATGGGATTGGGTACAAATTATTACAAAGATATTTAATCCCTCTCTTAGACAATATTACAAAACATGGCGTAAAGCATAAATACATAATTAGCATTCAATATTTATAAAAACATATTCAGCAAATAATAAAAACTATATCTGATTGATATAGGTTTCAGAGGGGGGCGGGGAATATGGCGCTGGTCTTACCTATACTAAATTAATACATAGCATTAGCTTCAGACTCAAACGGTCTCAGCTTAAACAAAATATAATAAAAGAGAGACAGAAATGAAGACATAAATGTCAGATTCGTACACGCATTCCCTATTTTGTAAAACATGTTGAAAATAGTGTTGTAAGAACGTTCGCCCCGTAACAGTGAGGTCTTGCGTTCGATCTGCCGGTATGCTACAGAGTCGGTAAAATGGTATTGACGTGTCTCCATGGCTTGGTACATAGCCTAGGGGGCTAGTTCCAGAATGTGTTGGTCTGATGTCTGGATACTGTGTCAAAGTATAGTATGATGTCAGGATACTGTGTCAAAGTATAGTATGATGTCAGTTGCCTACCGTGTGATATCGCAGACAGGCATCGCTACATCCGTCACGTGCCGACAACGTGCTAAATTAACTGAAATGATATTGGTGGGACGTTAAACCCAATAAAATATCAGGTACATATGCAAACATTCAATTAAAGCCAGCTGCACATAACGATGATATATGGTCACGATATATGAATGGCTTTGACGGACAGAAGTTAACTGCTGTGTGTGTTATCTGTGTGATAATGATTCAGTAGAGGATGTGCAATTAGTGAAAATTAATACCCGGTCGCATCAAAAGACCCCACAGTATGTTTTCATGTAACCGTAAATGTTGTTCACGCACGGCCATATGTTCCTCGTGCGAAAATAATTTCAAAATATTCGCCTTCAGTGCCTTTACCTTGCCTCTCTTTTTCAATCATGGTTAGGAAAATTGAGATGAAAAAACTCTACGTCAAAGGCAGCGATACAACGCTAATCCCATTAACCAGTTATGTACTTATGTATTTAATACCATTATGCAATTTAGGTTTATTCGAGTACGCGTCTGTTATTTCGAAAATAGCTTTAAATCGACTCATCTGGATAAAGAAGGAGCAGTTTATCCCGTGAAAGCTTCTGTACTCTATGAACTGCGCCACATGCAAAACGTGGAATGGATTTAGTCAGAGTTGACATTCTTGATTGCTCTTACACAAATGTGCTGTAAAAGGTTTACATCAAAGTTTTGAAGCCGTGTCCTTTGCGCTTTCTTTCAACCTCCTCATTGAATTTATACTCATTAACGTATCCTGCGTTCTGCAGATATCGTCTGAAGAAGTTAGACAGGGAAACGAATGTGAAGCTGGTACAAGTTTTAATCAGACGGTTGAATATTCTATTAACTAGAGTCAACTTTTTGACGATCTTTTATAATACGTTTAGTGTGAAAGTAGTTTTTTTTTTGCGAGCCGATTAATTATAAACAAGCTCAGTGTCATATGGACGCATGCGCATCGAGATAGTATAATTCAATCATTTCTGAACAAAAGAAACCTAGTGCATAAAAGTAAATGAATGCAAATAAGAAAAAAAAAACAACGTCAAATAAAATAGTCAACCCATTAACAGACAGACACCAGAGGACGCTGCAGAATACACTAATATATTATATTATGGAAACACAAAATGACCCTATAAGACATCCAGAGTATATATACATATATTAAATGAACTAACTCTCGGAGTAGGTGCAAAAAGATGAAATGGATGAAAAAGTATTTGTCCGAGACAAACAGTGTAAACTAATAAATCTCATCAACGGGAAACAACTATCAGTAGGCACCTGCATCGAAAAAATATGTAATGGTTGGGAAAACAATAGAATATATACATTTATAGACATATTATTTTTCTGACATTGACGTATATGCTACATTACGGTATAGTTGTTTTTTTATATAAGTCTTCTGTTAACATATGCTTACTTTAATTTCACAATAAATAGAAATATCTTTAAAAAAGATATTCGGTGTTGATGGGGATTAAAGTAATGGAAACTGTAGTAAGGTTATATAATGTTAACGATTATGTAGTAAGGTTATATAATGTTAACGATTGATGTAGTAAGGTTATATAATGTTAACGATTATGTAGTAAGGTTATATAATGTTAACGATTGATGTAGTAAGGTTATATAATGTTAACGATTAATGTAGTAAGGTTATATAATGTTAACGATTGATGTAGTAAGGTTATATAATGTTAACGATTGATGTAGTAAGGTTATATAATGTTAACGATTAATGTAGTAAGGTTATATAATGTTAACGATTGATGTAGTAAGGTTATATAATGTTAACGATTGATGTACATGTAGTAAGGTTATATAATGTTAACGATTAATGTAGTAAGGTTATATAATGTTAACGATTGATGTAGTAAGGTTATATAATGTTAACGATTGATGTAGTAAGGTTATATAATGTTAACGATTGATGTAGTAAGGTTATATAATGTTAACGATTGATGTAGTAAGGTTATATAATGTTAACGATTGATGTAGTAAGGTTATATAATGTTAACGATTGATGTAGTAAGGTTATATAATGTTAACGATTGATGTAGTAAGGTTATATAATGTTAACGATTGATGTAGTAAGGTTATATAATGTTAACGATTGATGTAGTAAGGTTATATAATGTTAACGATTGATGTAGTAAGGTTATATAATGTTAACGATTGATGTAGTAAGGTTATATAATGTTAACGATTAATGTAGTAAGGTTATATAATGTTAACGATTGATGTAGTAAGGTTATATAATGTTAACGATTAATGTAGTAAGGTTATATAATGTTAACGATTAATGTAGTAAGGTTATATAATGTTAACGATTCCCTCTATCGAGAATTATTGTAATGACACACAAATAAACATTTCAATATGGAGGCGGTGAAACAGGTGAAACGTAATTCAGTTCGAATACTTTATCAATATTTCGAGAATACGAAGTATATATTCAGTTAGTTATTATAGCAATAAACGATTGTACGTAACCATTTTCCCTAAGAATAGGCAATTTTCTACCAATGAAAATCGTTCAAATATTCATTTGATCTTATCTTGCGTCGTCAAAAGTGAGATTAGATAGCTAAGCCGAAATCATTTTTTGAAAGAAAAAAATGTAAAAAGAAGAAACCAAAGTTTAACAGAATTTCCACATGAAACGATGTTAATACTCGTGCAATGCCTTTGAATTTCACGTGAAGAAGACTTGTAGCTGGCCTTTTGTAAGTCACTGTTACTTTTTCATCAATTGTCTTCCTCCATCTGTCTCCCTGTATGAATTACAGTAACCTCCATGTTATTTACAGAAACTGTAGTATTTCCATGTCCGTGCGCTGTTCATTATATTTACAGCAACTGTAGTATTTCCATGTCCGTGCGCTCTTCATTATATTTACAGCAACTGTAGTATTTCCATGTCCGTGCGCTCTTCATTATATTTACAGCAACTGTAGTATTTCCATGTCCGTGCGCTCTTCCTTATATTTACAGCAACTGTAGTATTTCCATGTCCGTGCGCTCTTCTATATACAGCAACTGTAGTATTTCATGTCCGTGCGCTTTCATTATTTACAGCAACTGTAGTATTTCCATTCCGTGCGCTTTCATTATATTTACAGCAACTGTAGTATTTCCATGTCCGTGCATATTTGCAGCAATTGTAGTATTTCCATGTCCGTGCGCTCTTCCTTATATTAACAGCAACTGTAGTATTTCCATGTCCGTGCATATTTGCAGCAATTGTAGTATTTCCATGTCCATGCGCTCTTCATTATATTTACAGCAACTGTAGTATTTCCATGTCCGTGCGCTCTTCATTATATTTGCAGCAACTGTAGTATTTCCATGTCCGTGCGCTCTTCATTATATTTACAGCAACTGTAGTATTTCCATGTCCGTGCGCTCTTCATTATATTTACAGCAACTGTAGTATTTCCATGTCCGTGCGCTCTTCATTATATTTACAGCAACTGTAGTATTTCCATGTCCGTGCGCTCTTCATTATATTTACAGCAACTGTAGTATTTCCATGTCCGCGTTCTTCATTATTTTTCTTTTTTCCATGTATATTTGCCGCAATTGAGAAATGTAGTATTTCCATGTCCGTGCGCTCTTCTTAATTAACAGCAACTGTAGTATAACCCTGTCCGTGCGCTCTTCATTTTATTTGCAGCAACTGTAGTATTTCCATGTCCGTGCGCTCTTCATTTTATTTGCAGCAACTGTAGTATTTCCTGCCGTGCCTCTCTTTCAGCACTGTGTTCCCATGTCCGTGCGCTCTTCATCATATTTACAGCAACTGTAGTCTTTCCATGTCCGTGCGCTCTTCATTATATTTACAGCAACTGTAGTATTTCCATGTCCGTGCGTTCTTCATTATATTTACAGCAACTGTAGTATTCCCATGTCCGTGCGCTCTTCATTATATTTACAGCAACTGTAGTATTCCCATGTCCGTGCCCTCTTCATTATTTGATTCACTGTGTAGTTATGTAAGGTTATAAGAAAGCAATTCTGCTTTAAGTATTTTGCTTTTTTTTCTATCAAACTGATAAAACGTTGCTCATCATTTTACTGGGTTATAATCAACGTATTACTTATAATATACCGATACATACGGATGTTTTACTTTCATGTTTTTGTTTTGTTTTTGTTTGTTTTTTTAGCTGCAATTTGATCAGAATCAGTCTCATTGCTATGATTTCGGTCTCCGGATAACTGAAATGTCAGTAACATGCTCTCTATGAAATAGGCCAAAATGTTTCTATGAGTTATTCGTATGTTTCAGGTATAAGAAGCTGTTTAAGGACGTGTTGATTGAAACCATAATGTAACGAACCTGCTTATAAGTGTGTAATTTAAATGTTTTCGTCAAAATAATTTTAGTAAAGTTTATCAAAGTTTCTACTTCCGGTTTCCCGATTCGATGTTTTCAACGCCGGCATTCCATTATTTTAGACACATTAATATAAAGAAGCATCAAACCGTAAGTTTAAATAGCTTAATTTATCATATTTCATTGATTTAATTCATTAATTCGATTTAAATGCTTTAATCACGGTCATTTAGTCTCTCGTATAAGCTAACACCCCTTTGACTATTCTTATTTAATGGAAATGGTTTCGCCCTGGAAGATTCTATGTTTTGTCGGTCACGTGACTTGTAGGAAAGTATATAAGGCGGGTCCGCTCAGATTTTCAGTCAGTCTGTTGTCAACTGTCATCAGGGTAAGATCTCAGATAGCACAAGTATATCGTTGTTGATTGTTAGGCTTTGGTATCTCGATGCAAGTTCTGTCTCCTGAGTAGTCACCTAGCATTGTTAGGGGCGAAAAGATTCAGAACATTCTTGATGCCAAGGGTTCTGATACATCCTGTAATATGGGTTTGGGAGCTCATTTAGCATCAATATCGTTTGCTTGTCTGTCGGTACAGAGATTGTCGTTTACGTAGGGTTTTATCATCCTAGGATATTTTCATTAATCAGCTATTATTATTAAGGTGGCCTGAGACATCATTTTAAGGTTTTTTTAATTCCCCTTTTTGTGTCACCATAATCATTTTTATTGAATCATTGGTCTCTAATCATCGGCTAGATAAGCCTAAGAAAAATTAAGTATATGTACATATTTAGAAATAGTTAGCCCCCATACACGTTACAATATTTTATGGTGATAACACTTACTAGTATAAGAAATTAATATTTCATTCCGGTTCATATTCGCAGATGAATTTTATAATTTTATAGAAAATATTAACGAATTTAAAATAACATAAATGGTCGACATTGCATTGATGGTCATACCATACAGAGCAGTACAAAATGAAAATAACGACTGTAGTTGTCTCCGCGTCTGTACACTTTTGGACAAAGAGCCGTCCCAATAGCTAATGCTACTACATTTTGCTCTGGTAAATAATGTAGTCAGATTAAATTTAACATGTTTATGATATTTTGTCTTTGTAACTTCGGATAGAGCGATATTGTTATTGTTTGTTTATGTATACTTCGCATAAAAATTCGGAAAGTAGTTTGTAATGGTTGACCTACATATCAATCCTGTCCCGGTCTAAACTTAATTATCGAAAAAATCTTAATCATAACAGTAATTAAGTAGAACGTTATGGCATCTGTCTGAAAGAAGATTTTATTCCATTAAATAATTACGTGTCTATGATTTCAAAATCCTGTGAATTGCCTTGCACAAACTTACAAGATAGGATATTGTAGATGTATTATTCATCTGACAGCTCTCAGAGCTATCGGTACTTTGATTTTATATGCATTTCATCGTCATTTACTATGGAATCAAATATTTAAGCTTAATGTACTATACTACCATTATACCTCCTGATTCCGGGTCAAACGTATTGTACATGTACATGTCTTATTGTGTCTTAACTTACACATGGTGTGGAAAAAATCAACGACAACACGTAGGAAAAATTATTATTTGATATTACTTCAACGTTTCGGCTAACGCCTTCATCAGGATAACAATAACTTTCAAACATAAACAACGGAAACGACGTCACCATGAATAACGTAACGTCAAAAAAGCGGGAAAGTGCAGACGTTATGCGTACTATTTATAACGTCAAAATGAGATAGGCACTGTTTCGGATATAAAATACAAACATTTCCTATAGCTTATTACAATAAAAAAAAACATGAATAGGAAAAAACGAAAAACAGTACCTACCACACAAGTAGACATAAGTGACACATATTAATCTACTGTATAAAGTAGTTTAGAATTTAAACCTTCAGGAACATGAGTTCTAAGTTTATGTATCCAAAAGGTTTCTTTGCACAGGCGATCAATGTTGCTGTTGATAATATCAATAGGCATAAATGAGAAATCATTTAAATTATGATTTTCTGAATTAAAATGTAAAGCAACGGTAGAGGAAAATGCAGGGTCCATAAAATTACGAATATCAAACAAAGACTGTTCATACGTTTTGAGACATTTTGCTTGGTCTGACCAGCATATTGCATGTTGCATTTTGAACATGTAATAAGATAAATGACATTCTTAGTTTGACAGTCTGTATTACAACGCAAATCAAACTTTTCTCCTGTAACATGGCTAGAAAAAAAACGAGCTAGTATTTATACGGGAACAGTGAGAACACTTAGTTTTAGATTCATTATGCATAAAGTTTGAATTCACTAAATAGTCACATAAACTTTTGGGACGCTGGTACGCAACAATAGGTTTAAAATTGTTGTGAACATATTTCAGATTTTCCCTTTTCGATAACTTCAGAAGGTCCCAGTATTTATGTAGAATACCGCCTATATTTGGTAATGTTGTATTATACATAGCAATGAAAGGAATTACACTTTTCTTTTCAACAGTCGCAGAGGCTAATGCATCCAATTTGAGACATACGGGACACATTTTTAAAAGCTTTTTTTTTTTTTTTTTTTTTTTAACTTACACATGGAAATAAGTTTTAAGCATAATCATGACGTACAGTATAGATGTAAAACACAATAAAATAATAAATTCATTAATGTAAGAAAACCAATTTTCTTTTCTTTAAAAGATTTAAATTAATTTATTATTTGAAAAGGAATCATTTTTGAATATAAGAATTTATTGAATTAAAAAAAATGAAATGAACCTGCTACTTTGATCACCTCGATGTTAGTATTATCTTTGAAATAAATATACTTACTGAACTAGTCCATATGTTATAGCACGCTATTGCATACCATTTTAATCATAAAATTCTCAAATCATATTTCTGCACTCTTTGAGCCTAATGCATTCTATACCTAATATTCCATTTTTAAATACATTGATTTATTTTTCCCAGTGTCCCCTTTCAGTTCATATATTTCATTTAAGCCACTCAAAAGTAAAGATTTTCAATTCAAGCTTTGATATCTAATCTTTGGCTTTAAAGTATTGTAAAACCAATCCCAGGAACGTGATGTACATAGCATCACCTCCGTACATTATCTTTTGAAACAGCGGACGAACAGGAAGGAGAGCGCTCTTAAGAACAATATTATCAGAAGGTACCACTAACATTGCCATTTAAAGCTAAAATAAACAACGAAATGTGTCGTTGAGATTTAAGATGATAATCACACCATAGGTTTTTTCTACGTTTATTCATCGCTAACTGGCTTTAATTTAATGTTTCTCGTTTGAAAGACAACAAAGGGATCAAACGGAAGCGTTCTCTGGATGTCAATCGGGGTTCCAAAAGCTTCCAGACGACAACCTTTGACGGACAAGAAGCTCATCCTAATGACACGTAGATTATCGTCATGTTGCAGGGGGCTCTCACTAAGAAAGGAAGTTCAATGAATAAGTAATTGTTAACAGGCAATACTTTTTAGAGTCTTACACTTGAGAAAGGATCAATATGATAATTTTTCCGGAAAATTGGAATCATCTCTAAGGAATCAATTCACTCATTACCCTTGTAAACATTCCTGGACTTACTCACCTTCGCTCCCTAATTACCTTTAATACTTCCTTTTGATGTAAATATGCACAGATTATTTGCTAATCACTTCTTAATTCGCTTGTCATCCAAAGAATATCTATTCTCGTACTTTGAACGGTTTCCTGCTACTCGGAAGCGATAAAATCCGAAAACATCCGAAGACGCGTTTCAAAGCAATAATATTTCAATTAGTTCCCCTTTTATTTCCTCTCCATCGTAACTCCATTGTGAGGGAGCAAGTTGACACCTCGTCTGAGACGTGTTATGTTGTATTTAAGGGAGTTATTACCACTTAAAGGGTATTAGGCGTCTTTTTTGCCTATAGACCTCAATAAAGGAAGTCAATATCCAACCTTTGTTATCCACAGTACGATCCGCAATGAAACTCTTCTCGAAATGTTAATCATTTAAAGACTGAATGTTGCCAATTGATAATATTCCTTTAAGTTTGCTAGTAATTTATACTGTTTCGATTTCTGCGTCATCGTTTATATCTTATCTAAGCGGGACTGATTTCTTTCATTTTTTTCTTCAGGTACATTTTGTATTCGAAGACGATTTTTGATTAAACAAAACCACCTATATGAATGTCTGTGATAGGAAACTTACTTAAATTAATTTTTGGAAGCATTACATGAACGGATATAGAATCGCCACATCAGAGCCTCCTATCTCAACCTGGGGAATGCTTATTCAAATTTTGATTTTACCTCTTTTGTGTCATCAGGGAACGAACTATGCGACTTATTCTTGTTAAATATTACATTTATTTTATGAGATAAATCAACGAAAAAACGTGGAAAATATTCACTTTTATTATTCATCAAGGTTTCGGCCAACGCCTTCATTAGGACAGCAATTAATTTTAAATATAAACAACGGAACGACGTCACCTTTATTAATGTTACGCCAGAAAGGCGCAAAACGTTACGTATACTATTTGTAAAGTCAGAATGATTGTTAAGTATTATTTTATCCAAAGTGTTTTTAATAGAAATAGAGTAATGGCGCTATATACAAATGAAGTAAGGAATTATGCAAAAAGAATGGTCCAAATGATATACATGTACCATCAAATCAAACTATAGCGGACATGGGTTGTTTATCAAAAACTTGATAGAGACACTATTAGGCCTTATTCTTATACATTTTGGTTGTTAATAATTTCCTCCAGAAGGGATCGACCAAATCTACCGTCAGATCCGTAGTAAAAAAAAAGCTAGATTCAAGTGGTCCGTTGGTTAAGGGAGGCCCCCGACCGCGACACATCGAGGTCGTCAAAAATGGTACCTGGAGTTTCTACATTAGTGTTCAGCGTTCCAGGACTGCATGGCCCGATGTCAGGATAATGTGACTGAGTGTGTTATTTCGCTACTTGTCTACGGTGTGATACTGCAGTGTGGTATTTCGCTACTTGTCTACGGTGTGATACTGCAGTGTGGTATTTCGCTACTTGTCTACGGTGTGATACTGTAGTGTGGTATTTCGCTACTTGTCTACGGTGTGATACTGCAGTGTGGCACCTCTGTTTTTGCATCAAGTAAGACATAATACCACACACAAACAAGCAAAAAAAAAAAAAAATTACATCACGGCGTCTGTCTGTCATTTGCTAATTCGAATAATTCATATAGATCAAGTTTTAATACCAGATGTTCACAGGCATAGTTATGTGATAAAAACTTTAAAACGCTATACTATTTATATTTCTAGATTGATAAAATACCAGTGTTAATAAGAGCACTAGGATAAAGTATACATGAATGTCGGGTACATAGGAAAGTTCATATAATAATTGATTCTAAAAAATGAATACATAAAAATAACAAATAAATAAATTGATGAAAAGTAGATACGTACGAAACAATTAACAACATAATTATGGGTGCTGAGTTGATCAGATCCGGAACGCCCTCAGATTTGTTTGTGTGCTGCGGGGTTCACACGGGAATTATATTCCGCGAATAACAGCTTCATTGGATTTATTTATTCATGCTCATTTGGCATTCTCGCAGTTTTAAAGATTCACTTTACATGACAATTCATCACGAGAAGAAAAAGCACAGAGAAATTGAAATTTGCCTATCTATTATTTATACCTGCTGACTATAAAATAAATCAACATCCGCGGTTGTTACGAAAGCAGGCACGTGTTTGCCATTTCTGTAGTGACGCACAAAATATGGTTGCAGAGGAGCAAATATCGTTGAGATAATTAATTAGTTTAAAAATTAAAAGGTTGGCTTAATATTGGGCACCAACCTCGTAATTCCTGGTCTACCAATGTTCCTGTTGGCATGAAGGGTTTGTCTGTGGACAAATTTGCCATTCAGCGTTTAATGTTCAAGACAGTGTATTCGACAATAGACATACTCAGGTATAACACATAGGGTGGTTTTTCCAAGTTCCATGTAGGTACAAACAGATTTTTACCGTTATAAATGAGCAAAGGTCCACAAAGAATAACAATAGAGTTACTGTTGTGCTGCATGCTTTTCAGTAACATTTACATGAATTCCTTGTTTGTTCATACATGGAAAGCCGCATATATTTGAGTTTTAGACTTGTGGGCTACCGGGTTCGGACTGTGACAACAATACTCGTGTCTTTACGTTTTATTGTTTACTTTTCGCAACCTTGAATCTTTGCTTAGCATCGTTTTAGCAATATATGTGTTATGTGATATGCAATGCCAAATTATTACATGCAGTAAAAATATTTAATGCCTTGAAAATAAAATCTTCACGATAAAACTATTTTAGCATGTATATAATCAGTTGGGCAGATAAAAGCTAAAAAGGTGTAAGTAGTTTGGTATAAATAAAGGACCAAAGGGGGGCCAGGATGGCCCACCTGAGAAATATTGCCTTTTTTAGCAATCATACTGACTACATAAACCTTACCGAAGTACAATATAAAATCTAAGATTCACATAAAACTGTACATGTGGTCCAAATTTTGAAGGTCACATCCCTATATAAAGTTAATATTAAACCAAGTGACCTCTGGGGCAGGACTAGTTTTGATTACACGGTCATGATTTTCACAAACTTGGCCATATTACACACCAAATATATAAACTCCAGGGCCATCCTATTGGCTCACCATGAGCGAAAACCAAATCAAAAGACTTTAAAACCTAATGTTGCAAGCATATACTGGAACACTAAAGGAGAAAGTCAAACGACTTGTAATTTGGAACTGTTATTATTGATGTTTGACATTAAATAGATAATGTCGCTTATATATCATTTACTGGGCAAAACATATTTCAATGAACGACATAATTTTATTTTACATGCTAGGGGTGTGTGAAATGTTGCTGTTTTCCCCGCAGAGTTATCGTTCGTTATGTGACGTGACAACTTCCAGGCCAAAATGATAAATAAAGTGCATTATATTCATGTAAGATATGTAAAATAAAGTGTCACACGCTTATACAAGAGCTCGTCATGCAAGTATATTATCTGTTGTATAACGATGGTACGAGCAAACAGGTAATGGAGATAAATAAATAAATAAATAAATAAATAAGATGTGATACGATTTTAGAACGTTTGATTATTGCAAAATTCATACTGTTAAATATTATTTCATTTATAATTCATTTACACATCGTTGAGTAATACGTAATGATACCGTGTGGTCATTTATTATTAACCTTACGCCCTTTTTTAATGTTTAGCGCCTTCTTTCTTTATCGCTCAAATGCAATTCCTATAATAAGTCGTTAATTTATCTTGGGTCAGTATAATTAGATACCAGATATTATTAAGTGCTATAGCATGGTGTCCTTAGAAAATCATGTCGATGGACACTGTTTTCCACGAGTCTGATGTTTGTGTACTACATGTATAGTTTTTAACTACTTGATGTGGACTTGATATGATTTCTTTACATACAAAACTATCGTAATATTCATCTGATGGCAATTGTAATATCTGGTAAAGTTGATTTGCTGGATTATGGTACTTCACATGTATATAGAGTTCAGCTAGGCATGATCCCTTGTTTTAGACAGCACGTTAAATTAATAGTATAAATTACCAAACGGTAACACTACGGACATCCCTGTTATTTTAATAAAACACGATCATTCGAGGAATCGACATTTCAAATGTAAGTTTATCTTCATATCAGTTTACAGACTGATTAAATTAAACCAAGCCCCTATGTCTAAGTTAGGTATCCTGACACATGCTCCAGATGTTATTTCATTTAATAGCACAGAAATCCCCGAGTGGGTGGGGGACAGTTTTGCTACAAATGCAACGTAGAGGCAAAGTTATTATTAAACATCATGAAACGGTAACACCGCAGAGATCCCCATTAGATATCTAACTTCACATTGAAATGATCCGTGAGATAAAGTAACGATGATATATCACTTTTTGGATTAGAGTACTAAACGTTATACCAGTCGAGATGGATTTTGATTTGGACATTCATTTTCAAAGTATTTGTCTATTCTCTCAATCTAACACAAGACTCATTGCCATGAACAATTTACTTAACCCTTTCCCTCATATAGACTCATTTTGACGCACTCAATAGGTACCACATAAAGCCTGGTCTGCAGAAAGCCACAGTTAAACTTTACCAAATTTAATTACAAAATCCTCATTTCCAGACCACTGAGGAGCAGCGAACAGCATAAAACCTGATCAGCCTGCGAGTTACTCGCAGGTGATCTGGTTTTATGCTGTTCGCATAGGTCTTTTCATGGTGTCCTTGTGAGGGAAAGGGTTAAATTCAAGTACACGTATACCCAAATATCCTCCCACCAATACCCACCAAAAATACTTCTTAAAACATCTCGTTCACAAATAGTCATTAACTAAGAATTTGATTTTTAACTATATACATGTATGTATATTACGTCTTTTAATACGGAGCCACTTGCAGTAAATTTATCTCTAACTTCTTAAATTTGGCTCTAATTTTTCTCATTTGGCGAATGTGTTGGCGCAAAACATTTTAACAGCCAGGGTGAACCCTGTATAATACACATCTACAGATGCGTTGTCACCCAATGCAGTCTTCCGTAATTGTAAAAACTGGGTGTTTTTCCATCACAGGTAATAGCGATACGAACGGTAAATAAAACCTTTATTTAGAATATCTGTTTTTCGTTCGCCGTCACATGACTGATCAGTGATCACATTTACTCTTTATCTTTATGCTTACGATCACTTCACAGGCTTTACTCAAGAATTTGCTACCCGGAACTGGTGTAGACGCCATTTTGCGGAATGTGTCATGTGGTACCGTGATGCCATATATATATTTAACCGTTACCCCGAAGTGGCGTTTACGTGAATTTCCCCGAAGTGGCGTTTTTCGTGTGCAATGTTACCTGCATTTGCCTAGTTTATTTGTGAGGAAACGAAGACTTCAACAACTTAAGCAAGGGAAAGTAGAAAAAAAAACTTTTATCATTTCTACCGATCATCTGTGAAGGAGCTGCTTTAAGATTACATTACACTTTGATTTTTAAATCAAAACATCATTAAATAACCGTCATGTTCCCTTATATAAATATTAACATAAACGTATTTCACACGCTTTTGGAGAGTAAGCACACATTAACAATACACTCGCAATTATTGTAGAGATAAACTGCTTATCTGTCATTTAATTGCATTAAAAGTATGTTTATTGTTTTATTTTTAATCGCTGGAACCTTAAAAGTGTACCACCAGTTTCTTACATGAACTCTTTTGTGCAAATATACATTTAATCCGGAAACCATGCAAATCGTTGAGTACATAAATCATTTATTTCATGGTTGTAAATGAAGAAACGTATAAGACACACATACAAACTTGAATTCTTGCTCTTTTTAATTCATGTATAGATATATAAGGATACAATATGTTTCGCTGTCAAATGTTTTAACAATTTTTTAACGTTATGCCTAGATCAGGTGAAGTAATCCATAAATCACTGCCATGTTATCAAAAGAAAGACAAAAATGTCCTATGAGAAATCTAACATATATCAATCATAACTAACTCCAGAAGGCGGTGCATGAAACTGGCAGAAACAGTGAGGCAGGGCATTACCTTTAATAAGGATATACCATCAGTTACCGCTTTTGAACGGGCAGTCGGAAATAGGACCAACTGGGGTGTTTTGTCCAGGTTACAAGGGACTCAAACCTCGCACATTGCAAATAAAAAGTATTTCCATCATAGTGAGACAACTAACAGAGACTTGAATATACGTAACAACACCTCTTTAACGATCCCTATAAAATGTACCTGTTCAGTTATTTCCAGAAATACTAGTCAAATTTAATTAAGCAAGTTTATTCAATCTTTATGCTAATCGTGTGTTATATTCTAAAAATAATTAACCTTCTTTTATCTGAATTTAACATTTGCCTGCCTGAAAATATAAACATAATAGAAATACACAGATATACATATACAAGTATATAACATTGTACATGTGTATAAATATAACTGATTGTAATACGATTAGAGAAAATCTGTTATTCATTAGTAGCTCAAGGTCTTCAAACAAAGGAATCAATACATCGCATTAAATGCAATATAATATGAAGAAGAAGAAGAAGGAAGAGAAGAAGAAGAAAATTAATCCAGAATACATGTGACAATACAATGAAATAACCCAAAATGACCCATGATCATTATAGTCAAGGTCTTCCCATCCTTATAACCATATTCCAAATCTTGCCACTGGATGGTTATATTTCTATGAAACTTTGTCACTTTGAAGACATTCAAAAATATAAATATTTCACCAAGAGTTTTTTTTCTTCAAGTTTTATCTAATTTGGGGGAGATAATCCGCATATAAGTTTACATTAAAGCCTATGGAAAATATTTATTTTCTATGAATTTGAAAAACTGAATTTGATTTATGAGAAAAACTCATGGTAGAAAGATGCATTCGATTTCCCTGAAAAAAATCTAAACTTTACCATAGGATAATGGGAAGGGTGTAACGGTATACCGTACAACGATATACCGTACAACGATATACCGCGATATTTTCTTTACGGTACGGTTCACGGTACGCTCCCAGGTCTGCACGGTACAGTACGGTATTGTTAACTTCCAGGTTTATTTCTTCTTCTTCTTCTTCTTTTATAACAGCGCCTTCCCTTCGGTAAAAAGGCGAAATTTTTCACATCCGAGAAATAAAAATTCTCCTAACAATACGATTTTCCCATACATTAATCTAAAAGACAACAAAAAGGAAAGTAAATAACGCATATCGCTCTACATTGCATATTACTTAAATGAAAGCACTTGCTGTGGGCAGTTAAAAAATCAAGAAAAAGGCAGAGTCATTCTTGGAATGTTATCCAATCAACACTCATTCTTATGCTTCCAAATTATGCAATGATACGGAATACTCGGATAATATCATTCATAATGTTGGTTAACATCTTTCACGCTCTCTTACTGCTAACGTTGCGTAATCATCACAATGGCGGCCATATGCGATAAACATCAACAATGTTTGATGACCTCTGCATTTTTTTAATCAATTTAATTTATTGATAAGTTTGCCTTTTGAGTTAAAGAGCGAAATTTCAACAGGTAACTACATTGTACATGAAAGATACTGATTTATATAAAATGTGATCAATTAAATGCTTTGATGCAAATTATCGCTAATCGAACATCTGAAATCAAGACTTCATCTGATTGGAACTGCAGGTGTTTTTTTTTTAAACTTTTTCCTTGGTATAAATGTGAATGCTTCAATTTCAAGTATCATCTTTAGTGATTTCATCGAAAATATTTAAATCGTTGTCATGCTGACGTCTATTATGGAATAAGCATTTAAAATAAGTCTTATAAGTTTAATTAAGTTTCTGCAATATATACAGCATTATCATGTAGTTTTGATATTTTAATTAAATAAGATTTTTATCAGTAAACAACACATTAAATATATAAAAGTGTTTTTTTTTTTTTAATAATTCCAAATTTTGAAAAAAAATCTACACAAAACACAACTTAATTTGTATATATTATAATAAAAACTAATACATTAAACAATTAAGAATTTATCTGTGTTTCTTAATTATTTATTCTTCATTTAAAGATAGGAAACAATGCTGACAAAACTTAAAAGCCCGTATCGTGATACGTATGGTATCATGACCCCTGTATCGCGATACGCATCGTATCGTTGGGTCAGCGTATCGTTGCACCCTTAGATAATGGAGCAAATCACTTTTTTAGTTTTCAGGGTAGATAACTTATGGCAACAAAATAATCGAGGGGAGGTAATAAAAGAACTTCTGTCACTTATCATAACATGTCAATTTGCCCCTAAGATTACCATTGTTTGTCACTTCAAAGCTTATATACATGTGTATTGTTAAGTTTATGCATGGCTTTGAAAATGATAGATGAAACTGATCGCTTTTAGGATGGGGAGACCTTAATATAAACAGTTGAACTCGCGGGCGTTCTTATCATAATGTAGATTCTTATACCATTATACTATATTTAATTTAAAGTAAATATATATAATAAAAAAATAATATTAAAGTAAATTACATTAAACCTTTACAATGTTATGTATATATGTAACCATCGGTTCTAAAAAAAAAGAAAAGTTATCTGTAAATGTGATTAATACCCCGGTTAGATACAGAAAATGGCTATAATTCTTGCAATATTCTTGACAGTTTTCTTCACTTGGTCTTATCAGGACAAATCGTGAGGAGGCATGATCAATACCAGTAAGCAAACTTCGCGTAATGTGAGTGTCGAGACTTAACTAGCGTGATTCTTGTATACCGCGCTCCTCACTATGTTTGTTTGTTTGTTGGGTTTAACGTCCCACCGATAGTATTTCAGTCATTTGTAGACGATGTCTACTTGAGACAGATAAAGTGCTGCCACACTGCAGTATCACGCCGTAGACATGTGGCATGATACCATACCCAGTCACATTATCCTGACACTGGGCCAACCAGTCCTGCAACTACCCTTATATGCTGAGCGCCAAGCATGGAACTATAACAGTACCATTTTTTACGACTTTGGTATGTCGCGGCCGGGGATCGAACCCACGACCTCCCGCTCCCGAGGCGGAAGCTCTAACCACTCGGCCACCGGGGACGGTCTCCCTCACTATGAAAAGAGTATATAAATATACATGGATAGTAAGTTGAAATGTTGAAAATTATTACAAAAGTCATATCAGATTTACCGAGAATTATTTATCAAAGGTTTTAATACGATTTTATTTACTATTCCTTTGATTCAGCGAAATGCGCATGCGCCGACCAATTTAGTGGAGTCGCTACTTTTTTTTTTGACAATCACAGAGGCTTCTTCTTCAGGTTATTTTTCACAAGAACTGCTTGATTTCAGCATTGTTCGGTATTATATTGAGGATAATTATTTGTTTTGGTGTACGATCGATTAATAATTACACTGAGAGAACAAAAAAAGTGATAATGCATATTTTAATGTTCACGAATGCAATGATATATCGATCTTTCACCCAAAACAAACAGTTTTTCTTTTTATTTAATGCGTTTAAGGCCAGAAATTAGCTGTGTTATTCACAAAAGATGCCAAAATTGACGGGATTACCTTGCATGCGTGACGTTATTTTTGACGTCATTTCTTGCGTAAAACCCAGCACAACTGACGCTCCGATCAGTTTATAACGTAGGGTCGGTTCCAAGTTCCTGATACTTTCACTGTTCAAAACAGTGAAATTATCAGGATTTTCCATATAATCCACCAAAAAGCATTAAATAAAAATGTACAAGCAACATTATGCATATTATTCAGTTATCTTTAAGGTTTCTACGCAGTTCTATTTTAGAAGCTGCTTCCACATGATATGAAGACCAAGACTGGTCCACAGAGACCTAAGTATCAAGAGACATGCAAGTGAAATAAACACAATGGCCCCTTTCACGCAAGCAAAAACTGTGAGACAGAACAGTTAATTTAACATCTACTTTTTATGTCAGTTTTGACCGGACAGGTGGCGATTTGGTTAAAGATTAGAACAATGTTTCTATTTAAAAACCATGTCTCCTGTCGTTAAATGAGTCCATTATATATGATTCTCATTAATTCTAAGTAGAATTGTCTTTTTTTCTTTTGCCCATATCAAGTACATGTATGTGTTTTAAATGTCATGAATTTCAATATCCGATCTTCTTTTAATAAATCCTAGTACAGCAAATACAAATTTCTTTTGAAAATGCAAGGCGTTATTTAATATGATAGTTTATGTGCAAACATTTCTATCACATATCAGTAACTCTTAATAAAAAAAATTCAAGTTTCCACAATACATTTGCATGACATTAGGAAATTGATTCAATATCTAAATATAGTTTAAAAATATCTATTTATATTCTATAAAACATGTGACCTTAATTAGTATCTAACTTCCAAAACAGTTAAATAAAGACAGTTGTAATACCGTGACAGTTTAAATTTAATCCAATACAATCTCTAGACAAAAACAATTAATCATAACCCGGTTTTATTTAGTGGTGTTATCGTGACGCTCTATAACATACTTACACTAATGTGGATAAGGAACCAGTGTGATATTTCCGCAGTGTTTCCATTCGTCAGAACTCCTCAACAGGGCTATTATATTACCTCATTTTCATAGCGGGGAACCAGCACTTACATATAATTTCTTTTGAGCAAATTAAATTTTCCCCTGTGTTAAAAGCTTCTCATCGACAATCTTAACAAATTCAAAATCGATCGATATCGTAACTAGTTTAAATGATTCAAAGAATTCATCTTTTAGACATAATACTCTTTAAAAACTACAATGTGTCAAACTCATTATCATTTCTTTGCCGATAGTAAGTTTGAACAGTTTACCTCTCATATTTCGGTATACTGGCTGAATGCCCATTTGTCATCTTTCTGAAACTTTGTTCACATGTCGTTGATCAAATTTCGAAGTGGGAGACGTCCTCATATAGACACCCTTTGTCGTGATTTTGAAAAGCTAAGTGATCGCAATTAATCATGAAGAAATGAAAGTTGTTTATAACTAATATTCTGGAAGAACTTCAAAGGATGTGTGCATTTAGAATAAAACCATGTCTCATATTCAACTCTGAAACATGCATAAAAGAATGAATCAGTTACTAAAGAATCGGTTAGTTTAAGATTCAGAGGCGTATTAATCAATTTGTCATGGATATCACTTTATAGTGTAATGAACATTAGGGAAAGCAAGAACCTGCCGGTGCGTGCTTTTCCTGTGACTGGTCATTAGGTACTTATGTATCCATATATATATATATATATATATATATAAAGATAAGACACGTATGATCAAATTGATTGTCTAGACATGCCTAAACAAAAATAATCTTTAATTCTTGCTAATGTTCAGTAAACAAAGATTTAAATTATGTCTCATTCAAACATCAAAGGCACGACTGCATTTTTTTTCTACCATATCAACACATTTCGAAATACCAAAGGATATTTGGCGGCCAAAAGACGTTGATAATTATGCAAAACCGAATTGAATGACACACACGCGTACGCATGCATACACACACGCACGCACTAACTTACATAAATGCAAAATGCCTTATAAACCAGTGTGAAGACTTTATTTTACTGAAACTGACTCACTTACCTCGAAACCATATGCTTTTTTTCATTTACATTTTACCAAGAACCAAAGGCAGCACAATTAGTACAGCCAGCTTTGTTTGTTGGCTGCAAAGTTCGCATCGGCCATTATCTCGACAGCCTTTGAATCTTTAATGGACCCAGCCTCACTATCAATGGCTGCCATATCTCTGTCCGTTTTTCGATGCGAAGGCAAACGCCATTTTGTATTTAACCATTGATCCCACATTACATTACAAAATTACTTTTGTGCCTACATTAGCTGTAATTACCTCTCCGAATGGGCCCCCGGCACGTCAGCTTCCATGTCCGTAGATGGTTGGGCTGACTACTTGTCGAGCTATCCGATATCAGTTAGTTCGTTCAAGATAATGGTTGAAACATTCTGCAAATAAATTGAATAAATCTGTTATTCATTTACCCTGGGAGAGATTTGTTTTCTTACTGACATAAACAATTTTGGGGATACAAGTAATGATATCAAGATTGATATGCGTGCAAATCAGTCTTTCTACGTGGAACACATGGTTACAATGTTCTGTAATGTGTACGTGGACATATGGTTACAATGTTCTGTAATGTGTACGTGGACACATGGCTGTAATGTGTACTTGGACACATGGTTACAATGTTCTGTAATGTGTACGTGGACATATGGTTACATTGTTCTGTAATGTGTACTTGGACACATGGTTACAATGTTCTGTAATGTGTACTTGGACACATGGTTATTATGTTTTGTAATGTGTACTGGACAATGGTTACAATGTTCTGTAATGTGTACGTGGACATATGGTTACATTGTTCTGTAATGTGTACTTGGACACATGGTTACAATGTTCTGTAATGTGTACTTGGACACATGGTTATTATGTTTTGTAATGTGTACGTGGAACACATGGTTACAATGTTCTGTACTGTGTACGTGGACATATGGTTACAATGTTCTGTAATGTGTACGTGGACATATGGTTACAATGTTCTGTAATGTGTACTTGGACACATGGTTACAATGTTCTGTAATGTGTACTTGGACACATGGTTACAATGTTTTGTAATGTGTACGTGGTACACATGGTTACAATGTTCTGTAATGTGTACGTGGAACACATGGTTACAATGTTCTGTAATGTGTACATGGAACACATGGTTACAATGTTCTGTAATGTGTACGTGGAACACATGGTTACAATGTTCTGTAATGTGTGCATGGAACACATGGTTACAATGTTCTGTAATGTGTACGTGGAACACATGGTTATAATGTTTTGTAATGTGTACGTGGAACACATGGTTACAATGTTTTGTAATGTGTGCATGGAACACATGGTTACAATGTTCTGTAATGTGTACGTGGACACATGGTTATAATGTTTTGTAATGTGTACGTGGACACATGGTTACAATGTTCTGTAATGTGTACGTGGAACACATGGTTACAATGTTCTGTAATGTGTACGTGGAACACATGGTTATAATGTTTTGTAATGTGTACGTGGAACACATGGTTACAATGTTTTGTAATGTGTACGTGGAACACATGGTTACAATGTTTTGTAATGTGTACGTGGAACACATGGTTACAATGTTTTGTAATGTGTACGTGGAACACATGGTTACAATGTTTTGTAATGTGTACGTGGAACACATGGTTATAATGTTTTGTAATGTGTACGTGGAACACATGGTTACAATGTTCTGTAATGTGTACGTGGACACATGGTTATAATGTTTTGTAATGTGTACGTGGAACACATGGTTACAATGTTCTGTAATGTGTACGTGGACACATGGTTACAATGTTCTGTAATGTGTACGTGGAACACATGGTTATAATGTTTTGTAATGTGTGCATGGAACACATGGTTACAATGTTCTGTAATATTTATTGTTACAACAATTTCTATTACACGTTTTTTTTATTATGAAATGTATTTTTAATATTTACACGGTTAAAGAGTGAAACTGACGCATGACCGAACATTATTCTAAATTCAACAGGTACAAAATATACCATTGATATTACTTGATACATAATCTCTGGACTGAACCAACTTCACCACACCTTTATATTAGTGCTTGACTATAATTAAAACAATTTGTTCATTAATACGTCGGATGATTTATTTTCCACTGTACGACCATAGCTGAAATATATTTTCTTGATTTGCTGATTACAATATCAACAAAGCATATTTGATTACTTTCACAATACACCGTTGCTGATTTATCTCATCAGGAAAGAAATATCAATGTGTAATGAGTATAGTACATTAAAATTTGTACTAATTTACGTAAATCTGCAAAAAGTTTGCTGAAAAGAAAACCCACTAATTATCTTATTTATATTCTTTTTAATTTCCTTGATTAAAATGATTCAAATATACCTTTTTATCAGAAATACTTTTTGATTATTGCTTAATTCAAAATAGATATTATGCCTTGCATTTCATCTAGTAAAAATAAGCGACAAAAATAATGAATTTAAGCCTCATCGACTTTCCTATCTTTTGACGTAAATCCTACAGTTTGATGTTTTAAAATAATTAAAACACATTAGAAATCAATTTCAGTGACAATTGTTGTGAATATCACCTCGCACCAGGCATCACAGAGAACTTTCGTCTGATTTCAACCTAGGACAGCCAAGATATGGCGTATCATAATGGTGACAGCCTTTAATTAAATCACTATATATATTTGTCATCATCATCTTCATAAGCTCTGTTTGATCTCCATTTACTAGTCATTAACTGTTTCAAATAATGGTCATTGATTGAGTCTTCCGCAACAAAACCTGTCATACTGACACCCTTAAATGGTTTCATATTTGCAAAGGAACCAATTCCAACCGTTAAAACGCTTCGTTGGTCTTCTTTACATTCGAACCGGCTTGTACGTTCGATTTTCCCAAACACTTTACAAGAACTCGTTTCTCGAATGAACGCCCCCGATTGCTTTTCTAATTAAAAATATTACCCGCTTTGAGGGCGATCTTTGTCGCAGAAACGTTTGTTTGTCCACTGGCTCCCTCTGAGACACGCGGATGCCGCATTCAACAGGTAATGTACTCGGTCGCCGACAAATATTCCGTTCAATATTTCATATTTTATTGATATGTTCTTTATCACTGGCAAAACACATACTCTTACAGGCAAGGTGTTTCAATAAGATGATTCAAACATTTGTCACAATTTATAAGTCGGTGTTTCGTCTGCCCTTTATGAACGAGACCATTTCAAGAACATGTCATATTCGGACAAAAAGGTAATTTATAACATATAAATATATATATATATATACATTATTCTTCAATGTAACACTTTTCTATATTGACGTTTTCATTCATTTAGTTATATGTATACGATTTATATTGATAAACCTCGCTATCTCAAAACAGTATAGTATTGTATTCATTTTCAAGAACTTTAACGCGTTTTCAGTGTTTCAGCCATTTCTTCCAAAGTTAATATCAATTTGCAATACAAAACACAACGTCCCTTTTAAGCAAAAGCCAAATTGAATATATCTTATGTTTCACTTTTATTGGGCAAATAGAAAATAAGCCATCTTCAATTTGTTATGTTTTTTATAATTGATAAAAGGGAAAACATTTTAAAAACAGTTGGAGAAGTTGATATTTAAGGTGGTATACGATTTTGGTCGACATCGTGTTACAGGCAGTGGTTTTCTAGCCTGATAATCAATGTTTTGTGATTTCGAATCGTATGCACTAGTATGTGCCTCTACCGAATTGTTTGATTCAGGATCGTAAATATTTCTTTAGGATTAACATCAAATGTTTGTCTCTCTCCAAAATATGATATTTGTCTTCAACTATACTGGTCAAAATATGATACTTGTCTTCAACTATACTGGTCAAAATATGATACTTGTCTTCAACTATACTGGTCAAAATATGATACTTGTCTTCAACTATACTGGTCAAAATATGATGCTTGTCTTCAACTATACTGGTCAAAATATGATGCTTGTCTTCAACTATACTGGTCAAAATATGATACTTGTCTTCAACTATACTGGTCAAAATATGATACTTGTCTTCAACTATACTGGTCAAAATATGATATTTGTCTTCAACTATACTGGTCAAAATATGATACTTGTCTTCAACTATACTGGTCAAAATATGATACTTGTCTTCAACTATACTGGTCAAAATATGATACTTGTCTTCAACTATACTGGTCAAAATATGATACTTGTCTTCAACTATACTGGTCAAAATATGATACTTGTCTTCAACTATACTGGTCAAAATATGATACTTGTCTTCAACTATACTGGTCAAAATATGATATTTGTCTTCAACTATACTGGTCAAAATATGATACTTGTCTTCAACTATACTGGTCAAAATATGATACTTGTCTTCAACTATACTGGTCAAAATATGATATTTGTCTTCAACTATACTGGTCAAAATATGATATTTGTCTTCAACTATACTGGTCAAAATATGATACTTGTCTTCAACTATACTGGTCAAAATATGATATTTGTCTTCAACTATACTGGTCAAAATATGATGCTTGTCTTCAACTATACTGGTCAAAATATGATATTTGTCTTCAACTATACTGGTCAAAATATGATGCTTGTCTTCAACTATACTGGTCAAAATATGATACTTGTCTTCAACTATACTGGTCAAAATATGATATTTGTCTTCAACTATACTGGTCAAAATATGATACTTGTCTTCAACTATACTGGTCAAAATATGATATTTGTCTTCAACTATACTGGTCAAAATATGATGCTTGTCTTCAACTATACTGGTCAAAATATGATACTTGTCTTCAACTATACTGGTCAAAATATGATACTTGTCTTCAACTATACTGGTCAAAATATGATACTTGTCTTCAACTATACTGGTCAAAATATGATACTTGTCTTCAACTATACTGGTCAAAATATGATACTTGTCTTCAACTATACTGGTCAAAATATGATACTTGTCTTCAACTATACTGGTCAAAATATGATATTTGTCTTCAACTATACTGGTCAAAATATGATGCTTGTCTTCAACTATACTGGTCAAAATATGATACTTGTCTTCAACTATACTGGTCAAAATATGATACTTGTCTTCAACTATACTGGTCAAAATATGATATTTGTCTTCAACTATACTGGTCAAAATATGATACTTGTCTTCAACTATACTGGTCAAAATATGATACTTGTCTTCAACTATACTGGTCAAAATATGATACTTGTCTTCAACTATACTGGTCAAAATATTACTATTATCTATCAAATTCTAAACTCTGAAAAATATCTTAATAAAAAAAGATTGACTCGAGACATTGCATGGCATTTTATACGTTTATCTTTTTATACCAGAGACAAATCAGTATATCAATAAGTACACACATAAACATAATCTCTGAAAGTAATATTATGCAACTACATGTATATTAACCCACTATATAAAATATTGCGCAATTATCCTTTTATTGATTTATTTGATTTTTTGATGTTTTATACGTATATATGCTGTTACTTTTGTATATGTAAAATGCTCTCCCATATATAGGAGTAAATAAATATAATAATAATGGACACTGTATGGGTTGACTATCATAAACACGCTAATAAACGTTTTATTTTTTTCCATTTACATATCTTTAATAACTTTTAAGTTTTTTTCTTCAATTTCCACATAACCTTATAGCGCAAGTTCATGATTTGTTATCTTTTTGAAATACTTAAAATACACGGTAACATAGTATGGAAAGCAGAACAACTTTGGACTGCTTGACTTTTAGACGAATGATTATCTTGGTAATACAATTTGACAACTCCGACTTAAAATGTTTATTTACGTCGTTTGCAGCGGTTATTACATACAGCGCTAACTATTTTGTTCACCAAGTTTTAAGTACTGTAAAATACTACACTGGCTTGTACTTGTCATTGTAAATGTGTATGTGGTTAAATATGTTTATTTACTTCCGTAAAACGGTTACATTTTAATCCTGTTTCATCTTCTTCAAGGGACGCAAAGTAGCTATTATGCATCACATTAGACAATTGATTTTACTTTATTTGGTGAGTCGCCATTTTCCGTTTCCATTCTTTAGGTCCTGGAAAATACTTTAAAGAATGTACATATACACAAGAGAACCCATATTTTGTTTCCATCGTATTTTAAATAATGTAACTCAAAACTGTTCGTTGTTGTTGTTTTAAGTTGAGGGAATAATATATATGAGAGAATAATTGCATTGGAACACAGTGGAAGTAAGAGTTTAATGTTACTTTTTTTGTGGTATCTTAACTTTTAATGGCTAAATCATACATTAATTGATTGACTTGCATGTTTTGTTTTGCATGTATTAGTAATTACTATTTAATTTTATATTATATTTTGTTGTAAATATATGTTCCTAAAGACTATGGTTTGTTATAGTGATATTAAATTTCTTTCCCAGAACCTTGCTTTCTTGTTAGGGTTTATGAGTTAACATGTAAAACATATTTTGCTCTTGTAAAATACTTAGTTACATATGTGTGTGTTTAAATGACATTAATGTCTTCAGACACATATGGATATAATATATGACATTAATGTCTTCAGACACATATGGATATAATATATGACATTAATGTCTTCAGACACATATGGATATAATATAATGACATTATTGTCTTCAGAACATATGGATTTAATAATGACATTACTGTCTTCAGACACATATGGATATAATATATGACATAACTGTCTTCAGACACATATGGATATAATATATGACATAACTGTCTTCAGACACATATGGATATAATATATGACATTACTGTCTCCAGACACATATGGATATAATATATGACATTAACTGTCTCCAGACACATATGGATATAATATATGACATAACTGTCTTCAGACATATATGGATATAATATATGACATAACTGTCTTCAGACACATATGGATATAATATATGACATTACTGTCTTCAGACATATATGGATATAATATATGACATAACTGTCTTCAGACACATATGGATATAATATATGACATAACTGTCTTCAGACATATATGGATATAATATATGACATTACTGTCTTCAGACACATATGGATATAATATATGACATTAATGTCTTCAGACACATATGGATATAATATATGACATTACTGTCTTCAGACACATATGGATATAATATATGACATAACTGTCTTCAGACACATATGGATATAATATATGACATTAACTGTCTTCAGACACATATGGATATAATATATGACATAACTGTCTTCAGACACATATGGATATAATATATGACATTACTGTCTTCAGACACATATGGATATAATATAAGACATAACTGTCTCCAGACATATATGGATATAATATATGACATAACTGTCTTCAGACACATATGGATATAATATATGACATAACTGTCTTCAGACACATATGGATATAATATATGACATAACTGTCTTCAGACACATATGGATATAATATATGACATTACTGTCTTCAGACATATATGGATATAATATATGACATAACTGTCTTCAGACATATATGGATATAATATATGACATAACTGTCTTCAGACACATATGGATATAATATATGACATAACTGTCTTCAGACACATATGGATATAATATATGACATAACTGTCTTCAGACACATATGGATATAATATATGACATAACTGTCTTCAGACACATATGGATATAATATATGACATACTGTCTTCAGACAATATGGATATAATATATGACATAACTGTCTTCAGACAATATGGATATAATATATGACATTACTGTCTTCAGACATATATGGATATAATATATGACATTAATGTCTTCAGACATATATGGATATAATATATGACATTACTGTCTCCAGACACATATGGATATAATATATGACATAACTGTCTTCAGACACATATGGATATAATATATGACATAACTGTCTTCAGACATATATGGATATAATATATGACATAACTGTCTTCAGACACATATGGATATAATATATGACATAACTGTCTTCAGACACATATGGATATAATATATGACATAACTGTCTTCAGACACATATGGATATAATATATGACATTACTGTCTTCAGACACATATGGATATAATATATGACATTTCCAAGTAGGTTACTGATGCCAGAGAAATGACTGAAGTTAAGACTCACTCTGAAGTTCCCTTGATTATCGAGTCATATTCAAAAAGCATTTTGAGTTAAATGATTAGGTTAAGTATGTAATCAATTAAAATTTTAATACATGGAAACAATATATCAACTTTACCACTTGTTTTTTTTTAAATTTTTCTTTTGGTATCAAATATGATATAAATTTGATATAAATTTCCTATAAAAATGTTAATAATGTTTGTAGGTATTTCCCTTCTTCTGGTTAATTAGTTGTTTAATTGAAGAATTTAATACTATGGAAATATATTTACGAAAATATTATATTTTCTCTTAAGTTAGGCAATGTTTTAATTTTTGTTTATACTACCCTAGAGTTCTCAGGGCTTCATCAACAGATATCTCATATACATGGGAACAAATGTGTCCAGCAGGGGAAGGCGTTGGTGCCAAATATTAAGGTGATAAATGGAAGATAAAAAAGAAAACATTATGTATAAGTAGTCATTAAATTTATTCACAATCTGGGAAATATTTAATTATATGAGTCACCATATAGATGACAAAACAATGATTTTAAACCTTTCACCTTTAACTATACAAATATAACCTAAATGGATTAATTCATAAGACTAGAAAAGTCAAAAGGAAAAAAGCAGTTGGGAATGTTAAACAAATCCACGAAATTAAATACAGCACGATATGAAATTTAAAATACATGCATTCATCAACACACAGTTCCATTTTTGGTCCCATTACATTTTGGCATGATTATTCATTTTTAAATATTAATATAAATGGAGCAAACAAAGTTAACAGACAAACACACTTTCAAAGAAATGTTTTCTCAAAGCACACCACTCGACATGATAATCATAATGAAATAAATGAACATCAATAATTAAGTTATATGCTTTTTTTTATTACTTTAATACTGAAATCTCTCTGACTGTTATGATATTAATAAATTGATAATAAAAGTATTCTTTCATAATACATTAATGATAAAGTGAAGCAATATCTAATATCTAAAATCCCTACAGTTCGCTATGTTTAAAAAAATGCGACCGTTCTTTCAAAATGTATTCAACGCTATATAAAATAAACCCCGACACTCATAGAAGCAAATTGTGAAGAACATAACACACAAGTCCAGTCTGCCTTAATAACCATGAAGAATATTTGTTTTTATCAAAATAGGTCATATTGTCAAAGCATACGAGTGTTAAGCAAACACACTAACATCTAAGACAAATTCTTTCGAGGTCTTTTTATAATCACTGATTTGATGCTACTAATACATGTCCTTAGTATGATGATATTTTAGGAGGCAAAAATAAATAACTGAAAATTCATATTTCTTTATTTCAGAAAAATATGTCAACGTACTACATTTACGTTTCTTATAACATGTACAGAAAGGCATTAATAAATGAAAACGATATACTCTATATAAACTTCTAAAATTAATATAGCATTATAGCCATTTTAATTCCATTTCTGTCTATATAACGAACATATATACCTTCATTTTGAAAAATCAATACCCCCCCCCCCCCCCAAAAAAAAAACAGACATCGGCAGAGGGAGGCATTGTCTTCATTTCGGGATATTTTCAAACGGTATCTTGGCTGGACAAGATGTCCAAATGCTCAGTTAGGGTTTAAAATATAGCAGATAAAGAACCAACATTTGATGTACAAATACTTTCATAACAAGACGTGCAATCGTCACTTGGCAGCGATTCATAAATACAGTTGAACACCATAGTATACTCATTGCGGTCAAAACCTGCTCTTACACGAGCTTCACACGTGAAGTATCCTTCCGATACGAGATAAAAAAGACCAAGTTTGCCCTGAACTTGCATCAAATATTTGACACAGGAACAAAGTGGTTTCAGTTGCTCATTCTAATGCACTTGACCCTGATAATACGACAATAGTTTTCCAGAACAGAAGAACATTTTATCATAATGACTATAGTCTGATTCTGATAAATTCTTGAACAGTGGGAGCTCTCAGTTCCGGTTCTCGCCAAATATATTTGGACTCGGCAAATGGTTCACGTGTTGTTGCAGTCCATGGATAAACATGCGAGGAAGAGGCGGTCGCTGGGCAGCCTGACTAAGAGAGGTCTCAGCATTTGCCCGGTAGTACAGGGCGTCCAGGTTGGAGATGATCCCTGCAGCTTGAGGGTGGTACGTGAACCAGTACGGGTTCTGTTGAAGCATCCTCTGTACTGCAGCGTAGTTACCCGCCTCTGCTAACAACTCCAGTCCCACAGCAGTCTGTCGCTTCCATTTGGTCCTGCAGAAAAAAAAAGTTACAATCCGTAATAAAGTGTGTCATCTTAATCACAAAAACTCTGTTTATCATCATCGTCAAAAAGAAACTCAAAAATATAGTTGACTTTTTTGTATATATATTTGTACTACGTGGCTTTTTCCATCCCCATTTTGTAATATTTTTATCAACATTTTTTAAAACTAAATCAAATTTAAGAAATACAACTTCAGAGCTATAGAAGCTCATGATAAACACATCCGTTGAAAAAGAGAAAAAATCTGAAGGTCATGCTGAGTGTTTATAAGAATTGTATTAGGTGCTAAAAGATTCCTTTATGAATTTTTATCCAAGCAGTTCTTGTCAAAAGCCCTTTGAAATATAAGGAAAAAAAGTATTTCCCATAACCTTACGCAGCGCACCAATGGAAGCTTTCTGATACTATTTATGTCTACCTGTGTATACGTGAAATCACATTACGTACATTAGTGAGCATTTGAAAAAGGGAAAGAAGAAGTTACACGCTTAGTGGCGTTTCAAATACTGAAGAATGATGGCGTCATATTTTTTCTTTCGAGACCACCGCTGTCGTAGGATAATGGAGAAACAGAGTATTTCGAATTATCCAAACATTCTGTTTTGCTTTCAGGTTTACATTGGTGTTCATTCGTAGCAGAATATCAAAGGAAATGGGAATTAACTGAAACCATGTAAACAATTTGTTGAAAAGTGCTGTGTTAAGAGATTAGGTGAATTCTGCGACAGATGTAAGGTCGCTCAGTCCGGCTATCCGTGTGCACCAAGTTACCGGAATTGATCTATTTATAGCTAAATACATAAAGAGTGAGCAATTATCAGGCAGCTGTTAAGACCATCTAGTTTCTTAATTACATACCGGTAAGATGTATCAATTTGAAAATGAATCTGAAAAGCGAAAAATCATTTTAAGTGCGTTGTGCAAGAGTTTCTTTTTGGCTTCATGAAACCAATATGGATGAAATAGGAAAAATAAATCCCAATTATGACTGAGTGTGTTCTATTTGCATATATTTAATCGCTTTTCATTACAAATAAGAAATATCATCATTAGGTTTAGATTTAATCCATATGGCCGCAGAGAAAAATATCTAAATAGATTCACTTGCATGCTTGAATGGACAGGAAAGCTTAAGAACTAAATGGCATTCCCGTTTGACAGTCAAATTACTACCAGCGGACGTTTATAATGACCAATATCATAAATTGAACACGAAAATAAACAAGGGTTTAGCTTCTTGAAGAAATAAATTTTAATAAGCATGGTTTGCCAGGTGGTGTTTGCTGTTGAAGTACACTATTGCAAAGAATGGGTATTTTGTTAATGTTGTTTGTTCAAATCAGTCAGAAAACGTATTAAACACAAATCGGCTTAACACTCATTCTTTCATAAATGAACTACTCAATTATATGCAGGGTTCAACTAGTCCTTTTTGTGAATTGAATTTTCGAATTTCATGTTCCACGGTCAAAGGTGATCGTGTTTTCAACAACAAAGGACCACATATGTTTAAAGACTGTTACATAAGTTTCGGAAGTAATGGAATCAAAGCTAGCAAAATGACAATGTTGTTTTGTTTACAAATGCAAGTTCTTGAAGAAGGTCCACTACTCTGGAAGACCACAGCTGTGCCGTGAAGCTGTAGAGCTTTGAAGTGAATTTGAAGGGAAAAATACAATTGTTCTATGAACACACTTGTGACAGAACATGCATGTTTATCAACCCACGCAGTCAATTTTCAAAACATGAGAGTTTAATGAAGCATTTAGGTATGTACCTGATCAATAGGTAACTGCAAAATGAAATATGCAACTCACATTGTCAAAATGCATCAAACAAATGAAATGAAAGAAAAAACACAGTATCTGAACTATCATTCGCTATTCAATGTTCTCCAACACCACATGTTAATTTTCTTTTTCTCTTGCGTGTGTGGTATTCGGTATTTTTTCGAGAGAGTAAAGAATTCATCAAATGAAACACTCTCGTATGCCTTATAGCACTTCGTATGCATGTCTTGTCAGCATCTGTATTTTAAAACATAGAATACGAATGTTGTCTTTAAACTTTTCCTCGCAATATGTACATGAGTTAACATTCCGTTATCAAGAAAATGCGACTCTTCGCTTTGTGACTGAGACTAGTCCTATAGTTACCTTCAGGCGGCGGAAGACCCTGAACCCAAAGAGGCACCTGGGCAAAACTATCGATCTTAACGCAAACCAGTAACATGTAAAAGTCAACGACCCGCTGGGAAACCATTTTTGACCGAATCAAATATTTTACTGATTTATTGAACAGCAAATAGAGTCTGTGCCGTTACCATTAGAAATATGAACGTAAATGATGATAAGAATATTAGGACATGTTTGTACTTTCTAATTAATAGTGTAGGTAATGTCATCTCAATACATACCTTCTGTTCTGGTACCAGGTTTTCACTTGGGTGTCCGTGAGGTTAAGTTTAGCCGCTAGTTCCATTCGGTCTTGTACACTGAGGTACTTCTGTCTCTCGAATGTCTTCTCTAGCGAGTTCAGCTGGTGGTCAGTAAAGGCGGTCCTCGCCTTTCGTGGCTTCTTTGGCTTCAATAAATGTGGTGGACCGTCCTTCTCTGATTTGTCATCCTTATCTGGAAGAAGTATAAGTATATTTTGCTTTAGGTATATCAAAAAGACTATCTGGATTGAAGCTGTCACTGTATTGTATGTAAATGCGATGTTATGTGCAAGTTTTTTTTTTTTTTTTTTTTTTGTTTTTTGTTTGTTGTTGTTGTTGTTGTTGTTGCCTGATGGCCAATCAAAGTGCCAATCACAATTTATTGAATTAAGTCATAAACGTCTTCATCCTCTTGGTATACTTAAGGACCTGATTTAAGATATATATTAGTGTAGCAAACAATATAAACCTGATCAGCTTGCGAGTTATTCGTAGTCTGGTTTGGTCTTCGTATGCACATTTTGATATTACAAATTATAAAAAAAAATTAAAGTTATAAAGAACATCAGCTTTTAAATAATAAAAAATGGCTTTTTTTTCCTTTAAAGCTGCCTATGTATGATACATTAATTAATAAAAAAAAACACTATAATGATATGTATACTAGTATATGAACAGGATATTTGATGTGATGTTTTAGCATAGAAATACTATTTTGACAAATCTCTGTGCGTATTTAATTTCATTTGAATTTGGTATATTTAAAATCTTAATAACGATCTTTTAAATACATTTCATTTGTAATTTGATAGAGAGATAAACTTCTTTAAACAGTTAGATTTAAAAAAAAGATAATTCATATAATTTTTTCTTCCTTTTAAATAGCATATAGAAAATAAATTACATTATTTGATAATGTTTCAAATTAAAATTATCATCATATTACAACTATTCAGTATTTATTTTACATTATGTGTTTTGTGACAAGAAAATGTACCATACATGTAAATCTTTGAGGTACGTGTAAACTGTTTGTCCGTTTGACAAAAGTATGTATGTTATATTTTAATTTGTTTGTTCGCATAATATTTTTTGAATACTTTTCGTTTATAAGTGTCTTAATCAGTGATATCGTTTTACATATTGCAGTGGCTTAATTCCACTTAATTCCAAAAACAGCAAATTAAGTCCTTTAATGTTTTTTTTTATTTGAATTTCATTTATTTGCACATATGCATAATAAATTAATGATCGTGGTTATATTAAATCATTTATAGAAGTCAAAATTCAATGTCTAATTTATATCACTTAACATCAACTATGGCCGAATTTGTGATGAAGACAAACGGAAAACGTCGTCGTGACAACACAATATCAGTCATGATGTCAACATTATACGAAACAATATGACGTCCATATTAACTTTGTGCGATACAATATGACGTCTTTATCAACATTATACGAACAATATGACGTCCATATTAACTTTGTACGATACAATATGACGTCTTTATCAACATTATACGATACAATATGACGTCCATATTAACTTTGTACGATACAATATGACGTCTTTATTAACATTATACATACAGTTTGATGTACCAATGAAGTAGGAGCAATTGTTCGATCCTTTAAACACGGCCAGTGCTAAAATAAAATCACTAGTAAAGCTATACAAAACATTTAAGTAAATTTGAAGGTTATATATGAATCAGTATTTTATGATAATAACAATGATTTATTTTTAATCCGGGCGATATTTTGCGAACTTGTATAGGCTATATATATATATATATAACTTGACTTTTGTCTGGGTTTTTTTAAGTTCATCTCAGACAGAAATTAAAGTTGTTGATTGATGGTTACTGGTTACAGTGAGCATCGTCTATTTATTGAAAGGTTTTAACACTACTGTAAGTCAACGTGACACCATAGTCATTTCTAAGTATATATGTATATATGTAGGCATCACTCCATTTCCTGTTGTGGGTGTTGTTGTTGTTTCCACAACTGTATCTAAAAATTATTCTCTAATCTTTAATCTAATTATTAATGTTTATAATTAATTTTTATTATTTATGTTTGTTTTTCCGAGAAATTGTATGTTCATGTCATGTTATATTCTTATGAAACCCTGAACCTCAGTGGGTTAATGTAACATGATGTACAGTCAGTGATACATGAAAAATCATTTCCAGGTGTCCGTGTCACGACAGTTGTCTTTGCGCAACAACGGGACAATCTTGGTACGTTCTATATAAAACGCTGTAGGAATTCATACAAACGCTATTGCGCCTCCAATACAACTCTTATTCATGTTTTTCCACTCGGAGAAAGGCGCACTTGTCCTGTGCTCGCGTACTTATGCATACTTAACAAATATGTACACGGAGTGTCAAGCGAACACGTTACGTTGCTGCGAGGCCACCCAGTCCACAGGATTAGCACTTTTTGTCGTCGAGAAATAGCATGATATTGCGGATTGGAAAATTTCAAATGTATTACTTCATACACTATTGGGCCTTTTGAAACTGGAACAGAGTAGCAAATCGTCCGTGTATGGCAGTTAGTGCGACGGAGTTGACTTCAGTGGAAATGTCCGCGTCACGTGACTTACTCAATCAACGACGTTTTCCACTTCGGCTAATTGCCCGTTTTTGATCTGCATACAGGCGACATTGCGTAGTCTTGTTTTCGGGTGGGACGCATATCAAAGTCGAATTAAGGACAGGCCTTTGATCCAAGCCCGCACATATGTGACTGTATCCGACTGAATTTATGCAACTATTATCAAGCCATAAGTTTAGATTGATCGTCCGAATGTTCTTTTCTCTGCTATTTTAGCATGTACGTTTTGTTAATAATAGGAGTTTTGTACACAAAGCAAGTACGTTTTGCAAAGGCTAATTACTATATTCTGTAATACTGCAACAGTTCTTACAATTCTTAATTGCTTTTTTTCCTATCTGGAGCATTTCCAACCACATCCTAAGAATGATAAATAATTACTTAGCCTAGCTTACTGCGTTGTGTGGTAATATGTGGTGCAAAAATGTATATGAAATAGCTACGTATCGTTATACAGGAAGAACCTGCGATTTCTTTTATTGGTGTCACTATACAATGTATATACTTCCAGAAATTATTTAATGTAACTGACAAAGTCAGTGATATTTAGCTATATAGAACGTTTTGATTTATATAATGCACACATATATCTGAGTATTTAATTTAATAATGTCTTTTCTAAAGCTTGTTTACTTAGTTAATTAAGGGAATAAGAGAGCAACCAGTACATAAAGTTTATCTTAAAATCCGCAAAAAGATAAGATAATTAAGTGCATGTGTACCTCTTGATAGAATTAAAGAAAGCTTAATAATCACTTATTCAATTAGAGGTATTTGGTTACACGTGTACGAATTCCAATTTCTTTTATTACTTATTTCTTTATGTAAACTTGTTTACTTTAAGGCGATTTAGAAACAAGTTTTTCATGCTTATGCTAACCCCTTTGGATGGTTCTTTGCTCCAACAAGTAATGGATACCTGGGAATGCCATGAAAAATCACTGAGTAACCACGGGGAACCAACAACCTTCGAATTTGAAGTGATATATACTATCACTGTACCACCCCGACCTCTGTTTTAAATAAAGACTATATGGATAGTGTTTCTCAATTCTCGTATACTACTTTAACACTATATGGATAGTGTTTCTCAATTCTCGTATACTACTTTAACACTATATGGATAGTGTTTCTCAATTCTCGTATACTACTTTAACACTATATGGATAGTGTTTCTCAATTCTCGTATACTACTTTAACACTATATGGATAGTGTTTCTCAATTCTCGTATACTACTTTAACAACGAAATTCATTTGATACAATTGTCGAGTTTGAACTTTCTTTTATCAGTCCAAATCCTGCCACTACACGTAGTTTTTTTAATTTTATTATCAATAAAACCGGCACCAGGCTTCGAATCCACAAATCCTAACTTTTTGGACATGCTCAACTATTTTTCATTTACAGTTAAAAATGAGAAACAAATATTTGTACATACAGCGAGGTTTTAAGAACAATTAATTCATTTACTATTCAGGTGTGTACTTTGGAAAATAAGTTTCCAACTGACAGGAGTAAGCCAGGAAAGGAGACCAGTCAGTCCATTTTTCAAGTTTTTGTTTCTTGTCTTCCAATGAAATTCTGTCTGAAAATGAGATCTCGCCTTTTTCTCTCGGAAATTATATTAAACACATACTAGAAAAAAAAGCAAAAGAGAGATGAAAAATTCCTCAGCTGTCACCCAGCGTGCAATTTGTCAATAATAACCGTTCGGTCATGAATAATAGTGTCACAGACGCCGGGATCTATGTTGTACTTATGTGAAGTGTTAACGAATATAAGTCTGTTCACAGCCGGAAGTAAACTGCGCAAGAATACATCTCGACTTGTAAGCCGCCGGTGATAATCCTAATGTACCTGATTTAGCCTTCAACACCCACTGGAAAAATACTAACAAAAAAACAAAAACAAAACAAAAACAAAAAACAGGACTATGTTATTTCTTTAAAGTGTTACATTTACTCATGATTTGGTTTAAAAATCGTTTTAACAACTTGAGTAACCGTTGTTTTGTTAGTAAATGTACATGGTTGCCGTAAATACTACGTTTAGGGAGCGATTAAAATCATTATTATTTTCCTGTCAAAAAAACAACAACAAAAAACAACCTTTAAATCTAAAAAGTAATCGATCAGAATATCCCAGAATTTAAGTCATTTACATCTTATCTATTTTCACAAATGAATATAAGATTTCGATTTTTTTTTTCAATTAAGTTGTCTAACGAAAACGTTCCGATGTAAACAATTTAGTCCCGTGGTGGCGATATCAAAATTAACAATATTTCCAAGTATGCTTCACATTACATTTTTTCTCCCAATGTCATATGCTAGAGTATGTCGCTTTATTGCGAATACAAAGGAATTCTTAAATATAATTGACAGTCTAGCGGTAGTGTGTAACTGTTATGCTGACACATCTAAAGATTCGCTAAACCTTGATAAAAGAATTATGTCTTATATTTTATGAAATATTCAGCCGTCAATTTAAATCAGCTGATTTTTTTGATGAAGGCAACATTTATCTACCATATCAGACATTTTATTTATATTGATGAATGATATAAAAGCAAAAATACTCTCCCTATAAGAAATAGCAGATTTTTTTATTTTCAGTAAATGAAAATGATTTAATTCGTTTTGCTGAACATACGAGCCTTTCTGTGATGTTCAGATTTAAACGTGTTATTTTAAGTTTTAGAGCGGAGACGAAACTAAACATTTCTTAAAAAGCATATTTTAAAATATTCATTTCTATCAAACACTTTATATATAAATGGAGAAAATAAATTAAGAAAAAAACCCATCATTTTCAAAATCATTTTTAAATAATAGACACGAGATGCCGTTCCCTACACTTGAAACTTGAGAATACTTGAGGACACTCCGTGCTTCTTAAATTCAAATAAAATAGCATACTAGTATTATAATAACTGGATAATATCTATGTTTCGTCTTGTTGATCCGCGGTGATATTAACTGTACACTTATAAAATACATATCTGAAAAATAACTCCATATTTATGACCGTGTTTAAATAAAGAATTGATGACATCTTTGTGGATTTTTGTGACATTGAGACAGTTTTCAATGTGTAGTCTAATATCGAATTAACAATAACAACATAATCCGCACAACGATTGTTTGATTTTAAATAGACCACTTTGTCATTTAAGCTTTAATTGTTTTTCGTTTATTTAAAATCAACCGTTGTATTGAAATTTAATTTTAATCATTCAAAAAAAAAATCCTCTTATGCCAATTTGCTGATAAAATATTATTAATGATTATACCAATTACCATTGAATAATTTTTGTACCCGTGTACCTTTTCTCGTCATCTTGTAAATTATGATATGTTGACACGTTGCCCTCAAGTTCCACACAACATTCAGACCTCGGGGCCCAGCTCGTCAATCGGAACAACTGCATTATTGTCTCCGCCAGTCTCCTCATCATCTGTGTCTCTCAACGGGAGATCATGTCAACTTCTTGTCTAATTGGGTATTTATTGGAGATGGTATGATATTTTATCACTGTAGAATAGGCCGTTTATTTTTCTCCAGTCAAAATTATTTAAATGTACTTAATCTGTGATACATCTAGTCATCGTAGTAGAGATATACGACGGCAATTAGATAAATCAAATTTAAACTATTGTTCAGAAACGTTTCGTGTAAAGTTCCCCCTCGTAACGCAACACCTTCGCTGTCAGCCATTTTGTTTATGGGGCCTAAAGCGGACTGTTTATTTTGTTAGTTTTCCATGGCAATAATTGCCTTCCTATCTCCCTTTTAGATGATGGAGCACTGTCTTCTTCAATATTCGACTGCTTTTTGAATTGACACTTTTCTAAAAGATGACAAATTCAACACTTTACGAGTTCTATCTGTGGAAATCAGACCCGGTAAGCGATGCGCGTTTTGCTCCCCAGTAATTATCGTGGAGGAAGGCGCAAGAATTTCGGAGGCCATTTTTGACATGAACATTCGTCATTCTTGATGGAAAGGGAATGCGCCGGATCCTTGGAGTAAATAATTAAGTTTAACATTACATATAATTAGACCAGGGGATTATGATACCAATCTTGATTAAACGGTTTCTTTTATCACTCTATAGAAATACAGTCACCCGGCCTGCCAAGTCAAAATATTTGACATTGTAATGGTCCTATGCCACGGCATGACAGGTTCAAGTCATACATTATATCTGATATATGTTGAACGGAATGAACTGCGTTTTATATCATTTTAATATTTCAACTTATTTAGCATACATTTCCATCAATGTAAAATGCTTTAAGTGAATAATATTTTTAACATCTAAGAAATAAATAATCCGTGTGTCAAATATATTTAAGAGCAAGTACGTTTTACAAAAAAAAAATAATAATGAAGTGCATTTTCAATTTATTTTACATAAATATAATTTAGTCAGTTATATCTATCTGTAAGAAGTGACAAATCAAAGACGCCCCCATCCGTCTCTGTCATTAATTAGTGAAATATAATCTTTAACTATTTCATTAACTTCATGCC
>CM037781.1:54485134-54535134 GCA_021229015.1 Solen grandis | reverse complement strand
AAACTTACATATGTATGTATATTGTGAAAAAGTATTTTAAAAATATATAGGGAATATTATGTTGCATTAGCTTTTTATGGCTTTCAATTTTGCTACGCGCAGCGTGGGAGAACTGATATCTTGCATGCGAGATGTCAATTTTTCTTAAGCTACTGCTTTATTATATAACTATAAATAGTCAACACACAATAAGTCAGATACACAGGTTTTAATGAGTTTATCAATATTTCGCAAGAAAGTGACGCCACAATACCGTGTTTGCCACTGACAATACATAATTTTAACCCGTTGAGATGCATTTGAATGTATTTGAGCCAGAAAATTTAAAAGTATGTAATAAAATGATATATTTACTTTTCAAGAGTCATCCCCTGTGCCTTATGAAATGTAAGACCAAATGCTGGTTTTATGGGATATTTAGTACGTACAGCTACAGTCCTGTTTAGTCTTGGACTAAAAACTGTAAATAAAATCATAAATCATTATTTTTGATATTTAACCTTTATCCTCATGACTATGCATTTTTTTCTTTTCCATTCTGATTATAAACTTATTGTATTTTAAATGGTATATGAAGCAATGACATGATGTAATTACATGGCATTAAAATACTCTTAAAGCGTAATAAACTGACAAATTTATATCATTTATAATTTATAATAATAATTATTTTGAATTTGTTACCAAGTAAATGTGTTAAGATGTTAATAGTTTTGATTTTACATTATGTATTGCAGAATAATGTACATTTTACTTTTAGATTCTTTTTTATCAATTACTCAGGAATACAGCATTCGTGATTAATGTGCCTCTGAACTAAACACTGTGCATTATTCAGCAATATATCACACAAAATGTAACTACATTTCATAACCGTAACTGGAAATATTCATATACAACTCAAAATTTGCTAAGGATCACTTAGTGAAATCCCATTTACTTGTGTATTTGATAGATTTGCTTTTCACGATCTTGAGTTAAAACTCTTAGCTGGTTTATTTGATTATTTGAGGCAATAATAATCATCATTACAAGTTGCCTTTCCAATCATTATATTAAATACTTCAAGTGTTCTGATATACAATGAACAATAAGTGATCCTTAGCAAAATTTTAGTAGTATATAAAAAAATTATAGATAATGAAATTTATATATGATGAAACAATAAAAACTTCTGTATATATTTATTCATATGTGCTGATTGATTTTTGTTGATTGCATATTAAATTAAATGCAGTTATGAATAAGATCTAAAAAAGTAAAATGAGTATGGTGGACATACCATCTGTTAAAACCTATAGCATTTTTCCAATATCAATTTTGAATGGAATTATTGTAATAATATTTACGAGAACTTGAACACAAATATATAATAAAACAATGTTTGATTGAATTAATTACATTTTTGGTCAAATGATTTTAAAATATTTTGTTGCCTTGTAAAAAAGCATTGTTTTATGATGGTTTGTGAGGAGGTGGGGTTCCAGATATGGTAACTCAACGATAATTGTCCATTCATAAATGTTTCAAAACTGTATGGGAATTCAAACACGTATGTCCATATTTACTATTTCTTTAAACTAATATTAGAGTAAAGTGCATGTCTGATGAAGAAAGATAAACATGCAAACACACACACATTTAACCCAGATCAGCCAAATAGCTACAAAAATATATTGTACATGTATACCCAAGTCATCATACTGCGATAATATATTTAAATTTCATTCCGATAGCTTAGGTAGAGTGGGGGTTACCTTCTTGAAAACAAAATGTGAAAAAGAGGGATGAAAAAAAAAGAAATGAGACAGGCAGATGGACAGAGACAAAAATATGGAAGGACATATAAATAGACATCTTTGACAACCAAAACATTATATCTCCCTCATATAAATATTGGGGGTTGGGGGAGGGAGGCATAATAACTTTTCACATGTTTGTCATAACTTGCCTTAAAACTGGTATTTGGATAGCCTTGTAGTAATTCCAATTTCTTGAAATTCTATTGCTGGTCCCTCATCGGCAATGTCCAACACAATACCTCTTAGCCCATTAATTAATTGAGAGGTAAAGTTCCTCAGCAAAATCACAGGAATTCCAATCTCGACGTTTTGGAACTATCAACTTGTCCAACCTGTATTTTTGTTCACCATCATCTTCTGCTGTTAACTCAAATAGTTCTCCAGGAAAGTCCAAAAAATGCGTTTTCTATTAAAATCATTGACCAAATCAGTTTTTGCAAACAGTTTCCAATCAAATTCAGTTGAAGTAGGAAGTGGTCTGTCTAAAGTTTTAATAAATTGAAATGTTTCTTATTTGGAATATTTGAACCTTTAGACACATGGCGTATGGCTGTTTTTAATTTATCACCTGACTGGCGCATGATCTCAGTCAAAACAACACAGTAAGAAAACAAACTGAAATAATCTACTTTCAAAAGAGTACACATCACTATCCCCGTGACTTATATTTTTTACGGGTTGTAGTTGTAAGAAGTCCCCACAAAGAATAACCTGTATTCCTCCAAACGGCTTTTTAGTGTACTTTAATGCCATGACCTGAAAATGAGTATCTTGAATGAATATAAACAAGAGGGCCAAGACGGTCCTGTGTCGCTCACCTGAGTAAGATTGCTGTGTTAGGCGTGATGACAAAAATGTGGCATCTAAAGTGTTTTTCTAACATTTGACTTAGTGACCTAGATTTTGATCCTACCTAAATTTGCACTCAACTGGGAATTCATGGGACAAAAATGTAGGCCTCTAGAGTGTTCACAAGATTTTTCTAAAATTTGCCCTTGTGACCTGCTTTTTGACCCCATGTGCCCAATTTTTTAACTCATCCGATTTGATGTAAACAAACATTCTGACCAAGTTACATCAAGGTTACGCTAAAACTGTGGCCTCTAGAGTGTTCACAATGTTTTTCTAAGATATGACCTGGTGACCTAGTTTTTGATCCCACATGACCCGATTTCAAACTCATCCAAGATATCATGTAGACAAACATCCTAACAAAATGTTATGAAGATTGGGCCAAAACTACTACTACTACTGCTTTTATTACTACTACTACTTTTACTACTACAACTTCTTCTACTACTTTTACTACTACTACTTCTACTACTATTACTACTACTTCTACAACTATTACAACAATTACAACAACTACTACTACTTCTACAACTACTACTAGTACTACTACTACTTCTACTAGTACTACTACTACAACCAATACTTCTACTACAAATACTACTACTTCTTCTACTACAACTATTACTACTTCTATTACTACTTCTACATCTGTTACTATAACTACTTCTACTACTATTACTACTACTACTATTACTACTACTTCTACAACTACTACTACTTCTATTTCTACTGCTTCTACTAGTACCATTACTACTACTAGTAATTTTCCGTGTTTAAAAAGAAAGATCTCGAAAACAAAGATTGCGATGGAAATACTTTTTACGGTAATTGAAAGATAAATGTATAGGACAGTTTTAGCATAATTATACATATTAGACTGTATGTTATTGATTTAAAATACGCGACTGGCAATTTACATACCTTGTATATGTATTATATAGGAAATGGGTTTTGGACATACGAGTCAAATACCTATGAGCTCACATGATTACAGATCCAACGGTTTCAAGTTTCGAACGCTGTTGTTGGCAGGACTCTTTATGGACTTGCTCAGGCGCTTAGTACTGGTCTAAATCAGGAACCAGAATTACTAGAAGTTGCTAGAAGATATCTCCAATTTTACATAAGTTTCTTAGATGCGTTTTTAAAAGTAGCATTTGTTAAACAGAAAGGAAAGCGCGATATGCTGTTATACAACTACAATTAAACACATCAAACTGACGCACGGAAGACCAGTCCTAAGATTAGTCTTTGCGACAAAAAAAAAGAAAAGAAAAAAAAAGAATAATAAAAGAATGTGTTTGGTCTATGTCTGGCACTATGCACTATTTATTGAACTTAATATATCAAAATGATCAAATATTGAATGATGGTATATGTGTGTCTGTCTCGACGGTTCGATCTATATTTGTCGCATATATAAACATACTGTACATTCAAGGTTTACAAGGTCATACTAACCTGTCAAATGATTTTAAAAATCTGTTTGGATAATCTATTAGAGCGGGAGTTCAAGGACAATAAGCTTAAATAGAATGCTGACTTATATGACTCACGCGGATCGAATATGTGGTGGAAACATATATATATAGTATCTTCCCATGAAACGCTTTTGTGATCGCATTTTTTGTAATAAAATTGCAATCTGTGTATGGATGGTTTGATCTAGGTTACCATAATGTTTAGTTAACGTCTTAAAAATTGATTATCAAAATATTGATGAAGGACGATATTTATACACAGCAAAAAAAAAACAAGAGGGCCATGATGGCCCTGAATCGCTCACCTGATTATAAATGAGCAACATATGTTGGATTTTTCATATTGACCTACTTTTTGACATCACATGACCCACTTTCGAGCTTGACCAAGATTTATGGAAACAGACATTCCGACCAATTTTCATGAAGATTGGGCCAAAAATGTAGCCTCTAGAATGTTAACAAGGTTTTTCTAAGATCTGACCTCATGACCTACTTTTTGACCCCGCATGACCCAATTTCGAACCTGTCCAAGATTTTATGGAAACAAACATTCTGACCAAGTTTCATAAAGATTGGGCCAAAAATGTGGCCTCTAGAGTGTTAACACGGTTTTTCTAAGATTTGACCTCATGACCTACGTTTTGACCCCACATGACTCAAATTCGAACTTGTCCAAGATTTTATGGAAACAAACATTCTGACCAGGTTTCATAAAGATTGGGCCAAATATGTGGCCTCTAGAGTATTAACAAGGTTTTTCTAAGATTTGACCTCATGACCTACTTTTTAACCCCACATGACCCAAATTCGGACATGTCCAAGATTTTATAGAGAGAAACATTCTGACCAAGTTTCATGAAGATTGGGCCAAACATGTGGTCTCTAGAGTGTTAACAAGGTTTTACTAAGATTTGACCTCGTGACCGACTTTTTGACCCCACATGACCCAATATCAAACTTGTCCAAGAATGTATTGAGACAAACATTCTGATTAAGTTTCAATGAAGATTGGCCAAAAAATATGGCCTCTAGAGTGTTAACAAGCCAAATTGTTGACGACGAACGACGCACGACGGATGACGGACGCCGGGCGAATGGCGATCACAAAAGCTCACCTTGAGCACGTTGTGCTCAGGTGAGCTAAAAACACCTTTTTTTTGTAATTAAATGTATTTAAACAGGCTTAAATTATGTTAAAGTGATTTAAAAAAAGAATTTTTTTTGGGGGGGGGGGAAATTCGCATATATACACAGGTTTTTTTTTTGTAATTAAATAAATTTTAACAGACTTAAAGTACACTAAAGGGATTTTAAAATACTGCATTCATTTATCAATTTCGGGGAGGGGAGGTAGAGAGTAAATGTAATCGCATATATGCTTTCGTCACGTAAAGTCGTGGGGAAATTTCACTCATTGAATGCTATTTAAAAGCAGGAGATGAATAAGGAAACAAAGGTGCCATTATAATTTATTACATACCTTAATCAAATTCACCCCCTGAACTCTTTCATAGTGTAAACAAAAGTTTATTGAATGAATACACAGAGCCACCATTTAAAAACGGGTCACCTAAAATCGTGGATTTTGATTGGCTACAGGTGCTGCTGCTGTAAACACGCTAAACATTATCACTTTTACAAAATTGTCAAGGAAACTGACAGTATATTGTTCTGAACACTGTATAAACATGAAAGAATCATTTTACAGTTAACTGAAAGTAAATATTGCTAATAATTTGACTTGAAAGAAACAAAACATCCCACATCTAATGGTTGAAGGGCATGTGAACTGTGAGGTGGGAGCACTAAGAGAATTATGCCATTGTCCCTTGCCCATTTGATTATATCTAACGATACATGAGATGCATGCCCATCCAACAACAAGAGAATTTTTTCATCATTGTCTCCCCTGGCTTCTGTTTGAGCATACTTGCAGAAATGTTCTTTCAAATAATTCATGAAGACTGGACCAACCAGTTTCAGAGAGTGAATATTCACTGCCAACACTAGAGCCCTGTATGAGCTCATCATTTGTCCTTTTGCCTTTAAATACATAGTATGGAGGCAGGGCTGTACCAGCAGCATTACTGCAAGTTATGAGTGTCACAGTTGTTGAATTTGGTGAGACAACAGCTTGTGGTTTTGGACACATCTTGTCTGTAATTACATGGGGTGGCCTGTGTTGTGGTTGCAGTCCAGTTTCATCAATGTTGTAAACTAAATGTGGTTTGGCATGGAAATCATAATTAGACATTACTGTCTCCAACTCTTCAAAGAAGTTGTCTACAGACTCCCGGGTCAAAGCAGCTGCCCTGGTTAAGCCAGAGCTCTTGGTTTTACAACCTTCAGTCTATCCTTCCAACGAGACAGAAAAGCATAGTACCATGTTTTACTGAGGCGTTTCTCAATGGAAATTTTCCCCAATTTCTGTGCCATATCAGTTGCCAGCATATTAAGCTATGACCTGCATAATCCATATCCAACTTCTGCAAGTTCACATAATTGATTGACAGACATCTCTTCTTCTTCATGTGAGAATATGGTCTCCAGCCCCACTGAAGCAGCGATTTTTACTTTTTCCAAAACCCTATCCCTTAGAGTTTGTTCAGGAATGTTGAATAATCTAGCTGCTTTGGTCACACTCATAGACTTCTCTTTTACAGCTTTGCTTTTTTTTCTACTTGACAAGCACCTGTCAGAAGTGGATGTATCAACTTTTATAATGTTTACAGCTCATAGTTCTCTGCACATGCGCAGTTGTTAACTTTTCGCTTCAGTTTTAACAGACCAACTTTTCTCTATATAAAGGTCAACATATGCGATATTTCCTATGACAATATTTTGATGTAATATGCTATACTTTTTTTTATATATTTAATGTGGAATTAGTTTTTCTTACCGGTTTCCATCGCATTTCGCGAAATATTTGCTCAGCTTGTCTAAAACAACTTCGATCGGAAGGGAATCTCGGCATGAACGAACGTTCTAATGGAAGAAAACACGCGATTTCTATCACCACGACTTTAAAGAATCCCACGACTTTACAAGACCAAGCCATTTACAAAGGTATTACTTAATCAGGCAAATTCTTTCTTTAGGATTCACACGGGGGTTTAAAAAATATCATTTCTGGACTCATGCCATGTTCGAGATAAAATTGGATATAAATATTTGTCGAAGGGTAAGTTATTTCCCCCTCGGGTATTGTCATGATTGTTTAGATCCTTATTTGTACCCCGTATCTTTTTTGTCCAGCACATTGTATTGTATTGTCTTTATAGACTATTAGTTACAATAGGCTTTGATACATACTTATTCACTTACCATATCAAACATCTTACTTTAAAACCAATTAACCAAATATGTCGTTTCTGACATTCCAAACGGAAACTATGCACCTTTGAACGTCGATTGAGATTACATGACAAGATCCATGTTAATCTGTCTTTGGACGTTATTTACTTATATTCTCCATTTTTTGCATATTTCAGCCAAAGGCAGGGTAAATTCAACTTTATGTTGTAGATCAGAATAAGTTTCTCTCAGTAAAAAAGGAAAATAACACATTTATTATGAAAGTTAAAGTATTCATAATACCCTGACCACTCCTGTCTATGATACTCCGGGTGTCTTTTATAAATAGTCGGTGAAACAATCATTTGAAGTTGGCAATAGTATGGAACAAGTCCTTACTCTCCCTATGATTGGAATTATAGACTATAAAGATGTATATAACGAGGTGACGAGAACAGGCCTGGGATAAACTTAACAAGTCTTGGTGAACCGGGATGATTTAAATGTTTCTTTTTATTGTTATATCTTTTACAAGCTGTGCTTTTACCTCACATAGCTAAATTACATATGCATATAAGATCGAACATTTTAAGTGAATCCCATTCCGCAACATGAAAATCCCTATAAGCTTTTTCATTCAGTTTACATTGATATTTATGGAAAATTATTTTAAATTTTAAAAAATTTTTCTACAAATTATGTAAAAAAATTATATTTCCTTTTTATGTTTATGTGTATATTGTTTGACGAGATACATGTACTTGTATAAGTCAATAAAATATATTCTGATTCTGATATATATTTGTCCCCCTTTTATGAGGAGGACATACATGTAATGTTCTGCTCCGAGAAGTAAACCCGATTTAGTTATAAGCAGTTTAAACGCATGTATATATATTAATTTCTTGCATACTACATATATATGGTGTGTCAGAATCTTACATGTAACCATGATGTATTATTATGCAGAAAACACGCAAAAACTGATAATTATTTGTCCAGGTTATGTATTTCAGCAAAAGAAACATTAAAATTTGATATTATAATTTCCACATTGTTTAAGTCTTGTATATGCCAATAAGTATGAGGTTCATTCGATGAAATATATAAGTCACAAATTAGATTGAAAAATGAGGACCATAGAGGCCCTCATAATTTTTTTCTTTCCGCCGCCATGGCAACCAGAGTTTTACATGGGTCAAGTTTATTTTAGCAACTTTTGTGAAGGTTCACCCTGCCAAGATATCAATATAGGTTTTGAAATGTTTTGTTTGTTTGATTATTTGGGATTAATGTCCCACCGACAGTATTTCAGAGAATGTCATCTTGAGACATATAAAGTGCTATCAAAGCTCAGTATTAAGCCGTGAATATGTTGCATGACACCACACCGAGTCACATTATCCTGACACCGATCCAACCAATCCTGAGCACCAAGCAGAGTAGCTATACCAGTACCATGTTTACGACATGTTTTGTATGTCGGAAACTGGGATCTAACCACACATTATAAAATGTACATGAGTAAATTTGTATATTGTAATAATGTATGTATATTCAATAGCCTTTTTAAGTTACTTTAAAATCATGAAATATATCTATTGAATGTTAAATATGGATGTATACCTTATCCATAATTGCAGCTCATACGTAGACGTACGGATGCAAAGTGATTAGTCGATAGTTGAAAATCAGTATGATTTTGCTTATGGACAAAGTGTTGACTTTCATCGGAAACTGAAATAAAAGATCTGACATCCGTATAATTCAGGGTATCAAAATATAAATGATATCGAAAATAGGACACCCATTTGTAACTTTCCGTCTTTCTCAACTAAATATTACAATGAAGTTAATAGGAAACAAGAGGGCCATGATGGCTCTAAATCACTCCTTAAATGAATTTTTTTTTTTGACCCAACTTCAAACGTGTTCAAGATTTTTTGGAAACAAATATTCCGACCAAGTTTCATGAAGATTGGGCCAAAAATGTGGCCCCTAGAGTGTTGACAAGGTTTTTCTAAGATTTGACCTGTGACCTACATTTTGACCCCACATGACCCAAATTCGAACTTTTCAAGACTTTATAGAAGCAAATACTCTAACCAGGTTTCATGAAGATTGGGCAAAAATGTGGCCCCTAGAGTGTTAACAAGGTTTTTCTAAGATTTGACCTGGTGACCTACTTATTGACCACACATGACCAATTTTCGAACTTGTCCAAGATTTTATGGAGACAAACGTTTTGACCAAGTTTCATGAAGACTGGGCAAAAATACGGCCTCTAGAGTGTTAACAAGCCAAATTGTTGACGACGCACGTCGCACGACGGGCGATCACAAAAGTTCACCTTGAGCACGTTGTGCTCAGGTGAGTTAAACTAGATGTGGGTGTTCCTCGGAACACTTGTGTCGCCTGCATTTAAGCATGTTTGATGAAAGAATTGACTAGAAAATCGATCTTTTGACAAATTATTGATAAAGCATAATCTATTTTGTGAGGTACAAAATAACACCAAATCACACACACACACACATATATATATATATATATATATATTTTATTTTTTTTTTTGGGGGGGGGGGGGAATAAAATATTCAAACAGTGCAATATGTAATAATTTTCCCGAGCACTTTCGACTATACAGTCTTCATCAGAGGAGTGTCAGAATGACTATGAATTCAAAACATTAACTGTAAGAAAAATTATGACGTCATTAAGCACTTATGACGTTAATTATATATATGTTGCAAGTTTGTAGTCATCATTATCATTATTGAGTTATCATTCTTGTGTACTGCACTCAGACCAATGAGATCTATCTACTATAAATGTTTAAGGCAACACTTCAAATACTTTACAAGTTATGCACCACACAAGAATTAAATCCAAAAAAATAAACAAAGGGAAATAACTCCAAAAATACAACAGTTATCATTCTTGCACAATGCACTCCATGAGATCTTTCCACCTGTGAGGTTTCAAAGTAATACCTCAAATACTTTTCGAGTTATGGTCCGGACAAGAAAGTGTGACGCCGACGACGCCGACGACACCGACGACGACGACGACGGACAAAGTGATCCCTATGTGTCTGCCATGCTATGCAGGCGACACAAAAAGGGGGACATAATGGCCTTAGATCGCTCACCAGAGTACATTTACAGAGTACATCTTATTTAAAAATGATTTGTCATCTGATTTTACCTAGTTTCTTTCAGCAGCAACCGGATTCAAGTTTCAGATAAATATAAATAATACTTAATTTAGTCAATCATCTGGAGGCCTCAATTTTCAAGGAATCAAAATGCTTACGCAATTATGGTATGAAACCTTGAGGTAATCATTGGTGCAAAACAAGAATTAATTCTGAACAGAAGTTCCAGAAGAGAAGAAATTTTCAAATTTTCTTAATATATAAGGAAAACCCCTAGGAGCCACTTTTTTTTTAAGGGATCGTCATTATTTTAAGTATTCTGGTAGACATTCATGAGGTGAACATTTGTGCTAAATAAAATTTCCTTTTGATCATTGGTTTACAGAAGTAAAATTTTGAAATTGTCTTAATTATAAAAGGAAACTAGTTGACTCCCTAGCGGCCTCATTTTTCAAGGGATCAACTTTATTTTAGCAATTTTGGTAGACATTCATGAGGTGACCATTTGTGATTAATGAAATTTAATTATGAAAATTATAATTATAAAAATGATTTTTTTATATAGAGTATATAAGGAAGTTAGGCAACCCCCTTGGGGCCTCATTTTTCATTGGATCAACTTCATTTTAGCAATTATGGTAGAGCACTATAAGGTGACCATTTGTGCCAAAGGAACTCAAATTCTGACCATTAGTTTTAGAGGAGAAGATTTTTGAAATGTTTAAAGTCAAATTCTATTGGTTGCCATAGAATCCAGAGTTCTGCATTGATCAAGTTTAATTTATCAACTGTTGTGGAGGTTCACCCAAGGATGTCATGTTTCATCACGTTCTACTCAGCAGTTTCAGAGATGTCGTTTAAACCAATTTGTTGACGACGACGGACGCAGGGTGATTCTAATAGCTCACCTTCAGCACGTTGTGTTCTGGTGGGCTAAAAAACAACTAGAAATGAGTCCAAAGAACACATATGCCCCCACCCGTCGCATTTTCCAAATAAAAGGCCAACACCCAGGTGCGCAAGTCATGTCCTGAGTAATATATCCATGAAGTTTAAAGTCTGTAGCACAAATACCTTCAGAGTTACCTGCGTCACAGTTTTGGGATTGACAAAAGCAAATCTATATGTCTCTTTGTGTGTGTGTGTGGGGGGGGGGGGGGGGGGCATAAAATTGCACTAGCAAATGAAGAAGTATCTTTTCTAATAAATTTATTAGAAAATAACATTTGTTTATGTTCATATTCTAACAATAACAACTATAGCAATACACGAAAAGTGCTCAAACATCTGTCAAATTTGGCATTGTCAACGGTGATCCGATAAAAATACCTAGGTGCACACGTTCATGTCCTGAATAATATATTCGTGAAGTTTCAAATCTGTATTACAAATATTTTCAGTTTCGTTCGTCACAAGCATAAAATTCCATATTTTTCAAAAATCAAGGCCCATAACTCTGTCAACTTCAACGAAGGTTCGATAAAAAAAAATGCCCATGTTCATGTCCTGAATAATATTTCCATGAAGTTTCAAGTCTGTAGTACAAATCCTTTAAGAGTTATGTGCGTCACAAACATAAAGTTTACAAACGCCAACAACAATCAATGAAAATAATCATGTTAAATTTCAAAAACAATATTATAAAATAACTCTGTCATTGAAGTGGCTGTTCGATGACAATACCCAGGTGCGCAAGTTCATGTTCTGAATAATATATCCATGAAGTATCAAGTCTGTAGTACAAATACCTTCGGAGCTATGCGTGTCACGTTTCGAGACGGAATCTATATGCCCCCCCCCCCCCCCCCCCCCCCCCCCCAATATTTGGTGGGGGCATAAAAAACACAAACACAATTATGAATGCAACTGTTTATAACTGAATATAGCTTACAAGGAGCATTTAACTCCTGTTTTGTCTTTAATAAATTTGAAGTTATGATGAACAAAAGCAATTCATTTTCTGATCATTTTCTGATCTAAATACATTATTTTCTCACGCACATTTTCAATCGTAAAATTTTAGTACTGCACAAAACAAGTACCCCCCTCTCTAACAAAATGGTGTTCAATTAAAGAAACCAAAAGTTATGAAATATGTTTATTTGAAAATTTGATAAAGAAGTGCATAAACTTAAATATATTATTTATCATATTATTTATTTTCCGTTTTATTTTTCAAAGTCTGAATTAAAATTTTTGCTTTAGATAAAGAACAATTTACAGCGTCATTTCCTTAGTAAAACATGACAAAAATTCTTATACTACGCAGGAGAAATGTTTCATGTTTCTCAAATACCATATGGCTGTAGGCAGCCGCATTTACCATCCCCTGAGAGTGACTGCATAAGTTGGCCTCCAGTGTTCTAACAATTTTGAAAACACGTATGACTTCTTTCTTTCTTATGTGTGCTTGATTATACAGTTCCTCGCAAAAGCAAACTGATGATGGTGATTTACTAATACAGACCAACTTTGACTTAAATTTCTTATTTGTGTCCATGCTTCTCCATATATTTTTTGGTGACTACCAGATAACAATGAATAATTTTATAAGCACAAATACTGGACAATATTCTTAAAAAAACATATCAGTAGTCGTACGTGTGCTTGAGACAGACAACGTTCAGCAATAATGAAGTAAATATCCCATCAAGTCATATTAACGGATAAGACTTGCTGCATCAATCCATGTGTTCTGAAAGTCATTGAAAGTTGCTACAATAAAGATTTTACGAACCCATTTTCTCCCTTTCTGGCATTCGTAGCAATATATCAACCGTAATCGCTTTGTGCAGTATATTTTAATTCAGATTACGCACCGCTGTGATCGTAGAGGACATTCTTTTGTTGAGGAAAGTAAAATAATGGTAATCCGTGTCTGGACGCTTCGATCTAGCTTACCTCATTACAAATAACATTGGTTGAATACGCTTCAGTTTATACCAAAACCTCGTCTTCCGGTATATGTAAATTAATCAAGAAGCAGTGCTGACACTTAACTATTGTTAATTTGTTCAGCCTTATGTGACGATTAAGCACTTACCGGAGATCCCGGAGAAAACCCACGTGTCTGGACGGGCAACCACTGTTCCCTTTCACGTAAGTGATCAGCAATCGAACCCGGGACACATTGGTGAAAAGTAAGGCGCGTTACCTCTACGCTATCCAATCACTTGAACTAATGTCTGTGTGCACCAATTTTATTGTTTGAATAAACCTCATCTCAAGGAGTCGAGATAAAAAAAATTTTAATCTCAGCTATCAAGTAGCCCATTTATTCTCCCCGAAATTGGCGTAAGAGGTCGGGGAACCATCCCCCAAAACACCTCACAAGCAAACATACCATTTATGAATACATAATATTCAACAGAAATGGTATACACAAATGGTATTTGATGACTGGTTAACCCTGTAAGATCTATATTTGTATCAAATACTGTGAGTTCTGGAGAAATTCACTAGGGAATATTTGCTTTTGTTTGTTACTCTTTGGTAATTGTAATACAAAATATTTGAACCAATATACATAGTTTCCACATCTGTGAATATCCCTAGTTTTGGCAGTTATCTTGAATGACAAATTCAAGGGATTTTTTAAATAAATTACATACAGGAGCATACAAGTATACACCATTAAAAAGCTCTTAAAATTCATATTTTTAGGATAACATATTTCCTATAATAATGCATATAAGCACAAAAAAAGAAAGAAAATAAATGCAAAGTAAAGAAAAAATATAGGTTCATCTTTCAACAAAATAAACAGTGTAACTTTTTGAGTAAAAGCTTAAAATTCATTGAAATATTACTTTTAAATAAAAAAATGATTAATGTGTTCGACCATCAGCTTATACTTTATGGCTAGTAATTATAAAACTTAAAAACTGAAATAAGCGTTTCAGTTTTCTTCAACATGAAAAAATAATGTAAAAGACAAGAGTACGATTAGAACTGTTTCTCTTCTTAACCTCTATGGCCATATCAACAAACAGGAATTAGTTTTATAACTGTATGTGGGTGTGGTTATACTGAACAGAGGGAGGGATTTGTAGCAAATATGTTTTGCCAGAAAGGGATCATATTTAATTATACATATTATTGATACTCAACATTAATAAATAAGTTTTTATTTTTTCCACAGGCTTAAAATTTGGAATTTTATGGCATTGTACTTTTCAATATGATAATAAGATATAATATTATTCTTAAACAGTTCAACTGATGGCATCTGATTGTTCATTTTGCAACAATACACAAACTATTTTGCTTGCAGCAGTATGTTATTTATACATTTATCCTGAGTAAGACTACCAAATAGAACCTCACACACATTCCATTCTTCAATATTAATATTACATTCAATTTTTATAAGATTTAACAATTGTGTCCAAAACTGAGAGCTCACTTCATAATTCCAGAATAGATGCATTAATGATTCTGGGGCAGTATTACAAAATGTACACGTATCCTCTGCATTTATATTCATTTTAGTGAGTAAGTAATTTATGCCTAGAATTCTATGAGGAATCGATATATGACTGGTGAATGATCGAAGTACACTACTATTATCTTACTTATATTTTTTTTTTACTATCTCGTGTACTCATTCGCAGCATATCTAGTACACTTCTTTTGACCAATCTCCAATATATTGGGACTGACATTATGCCATTATTGTTTAAATACATTACGGCTTGTATAAAATTACATTTAATAAAATATTCGAAGTATATTAAAGGTACACACATGACTGGTTTCAGATGTGTATGCTGAAAACAAGAAAGTCATTTAAATAGGTGTTTCAAAATATGATAAGAATATAATTATTTCTGGAGAGTTAACATATTTTGCACACCCATACATATTTACTGAACTTACAAAATAGAAAAATAAAGTAACCGTTGACCAACCAGTTGGTACTCTTTGCACAATCGATTTTCATAAAACGAACGAGTTTATTTTATTGTTAAGCTTTTGCTGCATTTTTGCAAAACATATAAGCAGTGAACAAAAAGAGTGCAGCCATGATGAAGTAAACCATATTAATTCATAAATGTTACAATGGACATGCAAATGATAAAAATAGGAATATCGTGCTTCACGCTGAAGTATTTCATAGTTTACCGCTTCGTAATATTCGCAGTTATCGCTTCATGCAATGCATATTTTCTCTCGTTTACGCACTGCTATGACCCGTCGAGAAATTGCTGGTGCTGCAAAAAGGTAAAATAACCATTGTCTAGACAGTTCGATCTAGTCTGCCTTACTGCATGTGTCAATGTGCTTCAATTAACATCTAATGAAATCAAAACGTTGTTTTGTACTACGATAAGTATGCACCATACATTATTGTTGACATGCACTATATTATATCCAAACTTGACTACTAATCACTAACCAAAAAGTATAAGCTGATGGTCGAAAACATATCGTCAGCCTTTAAGCCGCTGCTGGTCAATATTGATTGACAACGTTGATATAAACTAAATTCATTTAAGATTGGTGAACGACTGTGTCAATCAGCTGTTTTGGGGTTCTGATTTCCGATATATACTGTATATACTGGTTTGTTAATTTATTTTAATAAGTTTATTTATCAGTTCAGTTCTTTATAAGGTTTTAAAGTGCAATCAAGGGATTGCAAACTAACCAAGTTTTTTTTATCTCGTTCTCAGTAGCTCCTCTTGTCTTATGTTCATGCACTGTGTTATTTTCTCATTACCGGGTTTCATTTTTCCCTTGAATTTAGGCAATGTAACCTTTCAAAGTAAACATTTTCTTTGCTAGTATGAATCGTGGAGCATTGTTCCAATGATTTGTTGAGAATGATTTGTAAACAACGCTAGAATGTTCGAACCGTCATCATGTCATTGCTGGCCGTTAGTTTAGCTGGGTTCACACTATGCATGTTTGTACTAGCATACAAACTTTTATGCATTCGGGTTAGTTTACAAACGCCTTCTTCTCAGTCGACCGTTTGCGAACTTAGATTAACGCAGGCAAACTCTGTACAACTTAAACTAGCGTTCGACTACTTTTACAAGCGAAGCTAGACGTTTGCAAATGTCGGTTTAAACGTCGTAGTGTGAAGGCACATATTTGTGTCCGCATTTATTATTTGGTATACAGTTTTACCCTAAGTTCATTGTACCATCACTTGTTCTTTATATTTTCTATTACATACCTAGACATCAAGGTGTCTTCTTGTAACCATCATCAAATAATAATTTTATTATTTCCTATTCAAATGTCCACTGACTAATATTTTCCTATCCCGCAATTATATCTGATGTTGCAGAAATGGGTTTAGCGCTTTCCATCTCCACAATTAACTTTTTTTGCCAATATGTGTTTTTGAAACCTTTATTTCAAATTAGACAACTACAAAAAACATTTGAAACTAGAAGTCGTTTGTTTAAGATACAAACGTAGCGGCTTTCCGTTTGCTTATTTCATGGGTATTGAATATATAAGTTAATACAAAGAAATGGAATAATGATGCATTATAATGTAAGATTAGATACGTAAATCATCATTATCATAAATTATATATAAATATGTTTAAAAAAAAGCTTTAAATCTTTTTTTCTATTTATTTTCATCTTCTTAAGAAGATATTGAGAAAGCATATATATGATTACACAACCGTTTACTATCATTCAGAAAATAAAAACAGGAAAATTTTAAGATAATACTATCCTCAAAAATTGTTTTCTTACGTTATTCAATCGATTTTAAAAGTTTTTTTTTTTTTTTTATTCTTTATTAAAATCTATTTCTTCGTAAGTATATGACTTAACAAATAATCATTGCAATTTGATCCACATAATTGAAATTGTAAAAAAGAAAAAAAAACAATTCTTTGAAATCCATGACTTTCAACCTTGAAATTGATTGAGTTTTTTACATTTGCCAAAAAAAGATGGAAACAAAGGCAGAAGTGTAAGCAAAATCATGAAAATAATTTCTTATTTTTATGTAATACACGTTATAAACGTCTTGAAACTTTCAACAATTCATTTGCTTTATATATTTCCTTATTTTACAGATTTAGAAAAAGAAACCGTTAAACCTTTAGAAAAGATAAAAAAATCGATAGGTAGAATTACATGTATTTGTCATTTTCTTCAGGTTTGCGGAAAGCCGTGATAACAAATGCAATAAGATATCAGTATGGGTTTTCTGGCTCTAGTATAATTATACTAATTCATCGTAAATGCGACTCATTAACTCAAAAACGTATCACAATTCACTATTCAATACAGGCACTTTTTACTGCAAAAGAACAATCGGATCTTGCTGAACCAACACAATGACCACTTTCGTTTCTTTCTTCAAATTAATATATTTCCATGAATAAGCCCTTTTACGAAAAAACATGAATAAATCATGTTTGATAACGTAATCACTTGAAATTTCCTGACTTTTTGCGCATGTTAAGATACGGCAATATTACTTATCTAAAGTTAATATGTCCAATCTTTTGATCTTTTTAATATATTTTGCTTACAAATCAATGTTGTCATAAACAAGTGGTACAACATAAATTTCTTAAGGTATGCTTAAGATTGGCATCAATACTCATGACGCTGGAGCGCGAATACATATTGAAATAAATGATTTTAATATTTCAACGACGTCAAAATCAAGTGACTAAAGAAAAGTATCTTTTTTGGAATGACATGTTCAGCTAACGTTCTATTAATCTAGAAAAAATATCTTCGAGAATGCGAACAGGTTTGTTTTCATATGTTTAAGTAGGCATTCCAGTAAACATTAATATCTGACATGTTTGATGACGTAATCACTTAAAATTTTCAAAGACTTATGAACGTACGAAGTTTCGACATTCTTGAAAATTATAAGTTCATTGGTCTAATTGGCGATTTTATATGATTTTTTTAAATAATTCTTGCTTAAGTATGCATGACGTCATAATCACGTGACAAAACAAACAATTTTTGCAGTACGGATCATTTCAATTTTAACTGTATGAATACTGAAGATAGAATTAAGATTGACTCAAAATTTATGAAACCAGAGCGAGAGAAAACTTTAAAAAAAGAAATGCTTTTTGACTTTTTGATGACGTCATAACCACGTGACTTAAGAGAAAATCATTCAGAAAATAGAATGTAAACTTTTATGCCGATATGCTGTCCAATTTTCATGCTTCTAACGCATCAGGGCGCTTTGTAACATTTAAATTTAATTTTTGGACCAAAGTTCGAAACTCGGTATTGCCACGAAATCTTAACATTTTAGAATTTGGAAATTTGAATGCCAAGGTGCACATCTACACCCTAAAATACATCTTCTGTAAAAATATCAAGATAATTGGACCAAAATTAAAGGCTCTATGGCGCGAACAACCTTTTGAAGCTGACGTCAAATCTGACGTCATATGACGCCAATGGAAATTAAAAATGATTGAATGTATAAAGAGAAACTTTTTTATTACTGCAATTTCAATTTAATTAAAATTGACTCAAAATGCATGATGCCAGAGCCAGAGAAATCTTTGAAAAAATAGGATTTTGCTTTTTAAATGACGTCATAACCACGTGACTTAAAAGGAAATCTTTTACAGAAATGAAAGTAGACCTCTGGGCCGATGAGCTGTCCAATTTTCATGCTTCTATCTCATCAGTAGCCTTTGTAATGTTAAATAATAGTTTTAGGACCAAAGTTCGAAACTCGGTTTTGCCATAAATTCTTAAAATTTTCGAATTTGAAAATTTGAAAGACAAGGTGCACATCTACATCATAACATACTTCTTCTGTGAAAATATCAAGATAAAACGACAAAAAATAAAGGCTCCAGAGCGCGAACAAACTTTTGATGCTGACGTCAAATCTGACGTCGTTTGACGTCTTTGAAAATTTAAAATGATAGAATTTAAAAATTTGAACGTTTTTAGTCGAGGCAATTTAATTTTCATTTTCCTCAGACACTGGCAACATACTGAAATTAACTCTTGGATTTGGTTGGAAAATGAGGAATAATAATAATAATAAGAAGAAACATAACAAACCCTATACGTTTTCCGCAGGTTTGCGGAAAGCCGTAATTATTTCTGTATAAAGTCAATGAGACTTTTTGCACTGTTTACAGCAATATTAAAATTAAGTCAAAGCGACCTTTTAATTCATACTTTAAAATACATTTAGATGCAAAAAAAAGGGGGGGGGGGGCATGATGGCCCTAAATCGCTCACCTGAGAAGTATTGCCAATATTGCCTTGCATAACACAGTCATACTGAATACAAAATTCATGCAGAAGTACAGCAATATAATCGCAATTCCACACAAAAACTGAACCTGTGGTCCAAATTTTGATGGTTAAAGCTACAAAATCAAGTGACAACTAGGGTGGGACCAATTTTGACCCAAGAGCCATGATTTGAAAACTTGGTTCTGGTCTACAAGGCCATGTTACAAACCAATTATCTTAACCCATGATCGTGGTTTCTGACAAGAAGATCTTCCAAAGACTCCCCTAAGTTTGCATATTTAAAATCTATTTTAAGCTCCTGTGACCTACTTTTTCAACCAATCAAAATAATTTGAACAACATTGATAGAGGACATCATATGAATGATTCCCGTGAAGTTTGGTCAAAATCCATTCAGCGGTTTAGGAGGAGATGTTTAAAGGAAATTGTTGACGCCGGACGCTCAGGTGAGCTAAAAAGTGGAATAAATGATTCTCATTCCATTATAAAACAATCTCTATGCATCTTTTTAATAAAAAGTTTACAAGACAACGTACATCTTGAAAATTCGATTATCGCTGATCTGTTAAGAGCTCCATATTCAAGTACAATGCTTAATCCTTATGCATTAAAAATCTATTAACATGCGTTGCTTCAAACGTATTATTTATAAAATCTTTTTCATATCATACACATTTGCGTTTGACTGTGATTTGCGTTTATAAAACTCGTCGATTTCACGGTTGATGTGTCTTCACACTTTGAATATCTCGTTTGTTTGTGGTGAAGATAGTTAATGTTTAAGAAATATTCTAAACGAACATTTGCAAAAAGAGAAAAAAATGTGTTTCCTTAACACATGCATCAGCAAACTGGAAATGGCTTTTATATTTGCATTCATATTAAAGCTTTTTTTTTTTCTCATAACAAACCAAAGTTATGTAGAAAGTGATGGCGAATTATCTTGTTAACACTAAATAGCATAATGCTAACGTATCTATATCAACAGTCATTGGTCTAGATTTTTATGCCCGTGGATCGATAGATCGGGGCATATTGATTTTGTCTGTTTGTTCTTCTGTTGGTTAGTCACAAAACTTGTACCTTGACCATTACTCAGAAATTTTCCACCTTTAGCATCCAAACTTCACAGTTGCATACAAATTAATGAGCTCAACTCGCCAGGTGACATTGACCTTCCAACGACCTTGACCCAAAAGGTCTAAGGCCCTTTGTGTGCATGGCGTTCGTTTGAACATAGCTTGTTTGATGGTGCATATATGTTAAATTTACTATAGCAAGACATATCGTGATAAAGAGTGGCTTTATTAGAGATTGTTCAAACCAATATCTGATGTTATTGCTTCTGACATACCATTTGATAAAGTAAATAATAGTGTAACGTGTGCCGAGCTAACTGAACTATAAAACAAATACTTACATATATGAAATCTTTCTCTTGGCGTCTTAGCCTATTGATTATTTGCATAAACACATAGAACAATAGTTTACCTAATTTTAAAATGATTAGAAAATGATTTATTTGGCTCCCTGCCTTGAAAAACAATTACTAAATAATTAAATATAAGAATCAACCAATGATCATAAAAACCAGACTATCGAATTATGAACAAGAGTCAAACACTCTCTCTCCTTATGTTAAAACCTTTATTTTCAAACCATAAACTTTGGTTTCAAACACTCTACTACCTGGACTTCAAAAACCTGGTTTCAGTACCTTTGGTACTATGAAACATTTCTAATCACCTCCAAACCTATACAAGAATGGATGACTCGAAAACCATATATAAATGAACATTGAAGCCAGTTTAGAACCATTAATCATATATAAAAGGATGTGGCGACCCAGGACTAGTTTGGGGCTTTTCCTGCATTGCAATAATGCTGGAGGTTTCCCCTATCTTAACACATGTACAAAAAAAACAAAGTGGCATAACTCCGTCAAAAAACTGAGTTAAGATGATATGGTAATAATGAGCAGATACTTTTTATACTCCATAATTACTTACCAATTGATTGTAATATTTCTATGGAGCCTTTTCCCCTTTGGAAACATACAAATATAAACGTTTCACTGACAATTATTTTTCCAGTTATTATTAAAAATAGGGGAGATAATTGGTATTTTAGTAAACACTGAAGCCATGGGAAATATGCATTTTAATAAGAAAAATTAAGTTTGATTTAAAAAAAAAGGGGGGGGGGGGGGCGCCAAGATGGCCCTGTGTCGCTCACCTGAGTAAGATGGCTGTGTAAGGCATGATGACAAAGAAATGTGGCATCTAAAGTGTTTTTCTAACATTTAACCAAGTGACCTTGATTTTGGTCCTACCTGAATTTGCACTCAACTGGAAATTCACGCAGTCATCATTCTTATCAAGTTAAATGAATACTGGGACAAAAATGTAGGCCCCTAGAGCGTTCATAAGATTTTTCTAAAATTAGTCTGGTGACCTACTTTTTGACCCTATGTGGCCAAGTTTCGAACTCATCCAAGATATCATGTAGACAAACATGCTGACCAAGTTTCATGAAGATTGGGCCAAAAATTGTGGCCTCTAGAGTGTTCACAAGAAATTGTTGACGACGGACAAAAAGCGGTCACAAAAGCACACCCTGAGCACAAGTGCTCAGGTGAGCGGAAAAAAAAACAACAAAAAAACAAGAGGGCCATGATGGCCCCGAATCGCTCACCTGGTAATAAATGAGCATTATATGTCGGATTTTTCATATTGACCTACTGTTTGACATCACATGACCCACTATATGAAACAAACATTCTAAACAAGTTTCATGAAGATTGGGCCAAAAATGTGGCCACTAGTGTGTTAACAAGGTTTTTCTAAGATTTGACCTCATGACCTACCTTCTGACCCCATATGACCCAAATTTTTACTTGTCCAAGACTTTATAGAAAGAACAATTCTGCCCAAGTTTCATGAAGATTGGGCCAAAAATGTGGCCTCTAGGGTAAATAAAGTTTTTCTAAGAATTGACCTCATGACCTACTTTTTGACCCCACATGACCCAAATTCGAACCTGTCCAAGACTTTATGGAAACAAACATTCTGAGAAAGTTTCATGAAGATTGGGACAAAAATGTGGCCTCTAGTGTTAACAAGGTTTTTCTAAGATTTGACCCCATGACCTACTTTTTGACCCTACATGACCCAAATTCGAACTTGTCCAAGATTTTATGGAGAGAAACATTCTGACCAAGTTTCATGACGATTGGGCCAAATATGTGGCCTCTAGAGTGTAAACAAGGTTTTAGTAAGATTTGACCCCATGACCTACTTTTTGACCCCACATGACCAAAATTCGAACTTGTCCAAGATTTTATGGAGACAAACATTCTGACAAAGTTTCATGAAGATTGGCTTTAAAATATGGCCTCTAGAGTGTTAAGTTTTTTCATAGATTTGACCTCGTGACCTACTTTTTGACCCCACATGACCCAATTTCGAACTTGTCAAAGATTTTATGGAGACAAACATTCTAACTAAGTTTCATGAAGATTGACTTGGCCTCTAGAGTGTTAACAAGCCAAATTGTCGACGACGCACGACGGACGAAGGGCGATCACAAAAGCTCACCTTGAGCACGTTGTGCTCAGGTGTGCTAAAAACTCACGCTAGAAAGATGCATTATTGCTAAAAACTCACGCTAGAAAGATGCATTATTGTTGATTTTTTTTTTAAAGTTTTCGAGGAGAAAACTCATTAAAACAGGATTATCTAAAAGAAAAATTTAACTTGTAACTATATAACTTGTCAATTCGTCCCAAAGATTTCCCTTGTTTGACATTTTAAAAGCCTTTATTGTGATGTATGCATTACTTGATAAAATTGGCGACTATTAGGGTGCTAATACCTAAAAATATATTCGAACTGGGTAACCCCTTCATTCAAAGTTTCTTATATGATTATGAAGTGGAGAACCGACCTTTATGTCATTTTTTAATATAACCCGTTTAAATTTTATCAGAATGTAATGCATCTATTGTTTACAGAAATAAATGGTATGAATAATGCTTAAATTCAAAACACTTATTTACTTCAACTGGATATAGGTACCACAATAAAAAAAATCTTCCACATTCAGCAGGTATTGTTCCCGCGACATGATCCAAATTCAGTGAACAACGGCATAATTTTGTGTAGTTTACATATGCATTTATGATTTAGAATTTCAATAAAAACAAGAGCCATGTTGACTTGGCCATCCCCCGCCGAACGCTTGCTCTTTAGAAGATGTGTTTGAGCGAAAAAAGACTGATGTTTAAAGTGATTATAGATATGAAACCCATGTGAAGACCTACTAATTCCTCTATCTTGAGGTCTACAGGTAAATTGTCAAGGTCACCTTGATAAAAAATTAAGCCTGAAAAATAACAAAGGGCAATAACTCAAAAATTATGGACGGTAGAGTTATCATTCTTGTGCACTGCACTCCTTCTCAATGAGATCTATTCACCTATGAAGTATCAAATTGATACCTCAAATACTTTTCGAGTTATGCTCCGGACAAAAATTAAGTCTAACTAGAACTGTCGCCTAAGGGCTTACTAATACCCCCCCGCAAGTGTTTTTGTCAAACATGGCTTTGGAGCATGAAATCAGAATTCTTGTATGCAACACTCCATCTTAATATACAGAGGACATATGTGCCAACTACCTAGAAATCTAGTTATCCTATGTTTTACATACATATGGGTATATGTATGTCTATGGATAAATATCATTAAGATTCACTGAAATCTATCAATGGAAGAAAATTGTAAAACAAATACCATCAAAGGGACATATCTTTAAAACAGGGGGGGGGGGGGGGGGGGGGGGTAACCCAATGTTATTCAAAGAAGAGGAGTGGAAAACAGATAATAGTAAAGAACAATTAAAAGTTATAAGAAAAAGCGCTACTACAATGTCTAAGGTTGAATGACAGCAAGTTTCATTGAAATCCCTCCAGTAGTTTAGGAGGAGTAGTCTGCAGAAAATTGTAAAGCAAAAATCATCAAAGGGGCATAACTATAAAAAAGGGAGGTAATCCAATGGGAGGAGTAGTCTGCAGAAAATTGTAAAGCAAAAATCATCAAAGGGGCATAACTATAATAAAGGGAGGTAACCAATGTTATATAATAACCGCTTTACAATGTCTAAGGATAGCAGCAAGTTTCATCAAAATCCTTCCAGTAGTTTAGGAGTAGTCCGCAGAAGTTTGTAATGCAAAAATCATCAAAGGGGCATAACTTGGAAAATAGGGGAGGTAACCAAATGATATATAGATAACGCGCTTATACAATGTCTAAGGATCACTGCCAGCAAGTTTCATCAAAATCCTTCCAGTAGTTTAGAAGGAGTAGTCCGCAGAAGTTTGTAATGCAAAAATCATCAAAGGGGCATAATTGGTAATAGGGGAGGTAACCAATGCTATATAGATAACGCGCTGATACAATGTCTAAGGATCATTGACAGCAAGTATCATTAAAATCCTTCCAGTAGTTTAGGCGGAGTAGTCCGCAGAAGTTTGTAATGCAAAAATCATCAAAGGGGCATAACTTGGTAAATAGGGGAGGTAACTCAATGCTATATAGATAACGCGCTAATACAATGTCTAAGGATCATTGCCAGCAAGTTTCATCAAAATCCTTCCAGAAGTTTAGGAGGAGTAGTCCGCAGAATTTTGTGTCTACAGACGGACGGACAGACGGACGGACGGACGGACGGACAACCTGATTCCAGTATACCCCCCCCTAACTTCGTTGCGGGGGGGTATAATAAGTAACAAAGGGCATTGACTCAAAAATTATAAACGGTAGAGTTATCATTCTTGTGCACTGCACTCCTCCTCAATGAGATATTTTCACCTCTGAAGTATCGAGTTGATACCTCAAATACTTTTCAAGTTATGCTCCGGACAAAAATGTGGGATGGACGGACGGACGGAGACTTACTATATCCCCCGCCGCCTTTCGGCCGGGGATAACAAGTCATCATATAGGAACCCAGATTACATTTCAAGAGGCATGGAAATCGGACGTTACAGCACCTGCTTTGTATAATGCCAAACGTTTTAAGGCTACCTGTATACGAAGTTCCTTTGGGGCTCAGCATAATGTAACAGACTTCACCAGGTATCAGGATAACGAAACTTGGTGTGGAATATACCGCTTGTCTCTCAGTTTGATATTGCTGCTTTCTGAACTGATCTATTATAGGCTAAAAAAATAAGAGGAATTCATAGAAGATTTTTGAGATTCCTTTATGGAGTGAATAATGAAACGGGTATTTTTCAAGGGCTGAACTTTATTTAAGCAAATACGGTAAACAGCCATGTGTTGACCATTTGTGCCAAAATGAAATTAAATTCTGACCATTGGCTTCATAGAAGAGGGTTTTTGTAAGTTTCTATAAAGAATATAATTATAAGGAAATTAATAAGCCCAAACCCTAGGGATATTTTTAAAGGATCAACTTCATTTTTAGCGATTATATAATGTGACAATTGGTACCAAAGGGATTTAATTAGGCTCTTTGGTTTTAAAGGAGAACTTTTTAAAGTAACAAGGGGACCAAGATGGCCCTGTGTCGCTCACTGGAGTAAAACTGCTGTGTTAGGCATGATGACAAAAAATGTGGCATCTAAAGTGTTTTTCTAACATTTGACTAAGTGACATAGATTTTGATCCTACCTGAATTTGCATTCAACTGGGAATTCATGCAGTCATCATACCTATCAAGTTAAATGAAGACAGGGACAAAAATATAGGTCTCTAGAGTGTTCACAAGAAATTTCTAACATTTTTGACCCAGTTGTAGTCCAGTTTTAAATTCATCTTTGATTTATTTGATGTACACAAACATTCTGACCAAGTTACAACAAGGTTAGGCTATAACCGTGGCCTCAAGAGTGCTCACAAGGTTTTATAAATATTTGACCTGGTGACCTAGTTTTTGATCCCACATGACTCATTTTCGAACTCATCCGAACTATAATGTAGACAAACATCCTGACTAAATTTTATGAAGATTGGGCAAAATATGTGGCCTCAAGCATGTCAACAAAGTTTATTTAATATTTGACCTGTTGACCTAGTTTCTAACCCCACATGACACATTTTCGACCACATCGAAAATGTTGAATATAACCAATGGAAAGAGGTAATAAAGACATCGTTAGATCCTGAGTTGTTTTTTTTATTAGCGCACCTAAGCATAACGTGCTCAAGGTGACCTATTAGGATCACCCACCATCATGGGAATCGTTTCAAAGTGTTTATTTTCATTAATATATGGTGTAAGTTATGATTAATAGCGAAACCAGCAGTGTTGTTTAAGATGTTCTTTATATTATTTTTTTATTTTCTTTTTCTTTTAACTTGAAACCATGTCAAAAAATCGGTGCTAAGAATAGGTACATGAAGAAACAAGAGGGCCAAATGGTCCTGGATCGCTCACCTGAGCATAGGGTTAACCAAGAAACAATTGTATTAAAACATTTTGAAATCTGGCCAGTAGTTTTGAAGGAGATGACTTATAAAGAGTTCATGACTCATTTCTTTTCATTGCCATGACAACCAGAGTTCTACATGGAAAAGTTTAATTTCGCAACTTTTTTGAAGGTTTACCCAAGTTTTATCAAATTTTGTCCAGCAGTTTCAGAGGATATTCATACAAGGCAAATGATCCCCGCCCCTGGCGGCCATGTTCTTTAACGGACGGAAATATTTTAGCAGGTTTACCCAAGTTTTATCAAATTTTGTGGATATACATATAAGGCAAATGAGCCCCGCTCCTGGCGGCCATGTTCTTTAACCGGCTGAAATAATTTTAGCAACTTTAGTGAAGCTTTTCCAAAGATCATCCCTGCCAAATTCTGTCCAGCGGTTTCAGAGATGTTCCTTAAAGATTTCACTATATACATCTAAGGCAAATTAGCCCCGCCCTGGGCCATGTTTTTTACGAATCGGAATAATTTAGCAATTTTTGTTAAGCTTCACCCAAGGATCGTCCCTGCCATCTTTCAAATTCTGTCCAGCTGTATGAGAGATGTTTAAATATGTAACAATATACATATAAGGCAAATTAGCACTGCCCCTGGCGGCCATGTTTTTTAAGGAATCGGAATAATTTAAGCAACTTTTGTGAAGCTTCACCCAATGATTATCCCTGCCATATTTAATGAAATTCTGTCCAGAGGATACAGTGAAGATATTGTTTCAATATTTCACTATATACATTTAAGGCAAACTAGCCCCGCCCCTGGCGGCCATGTTTTTTACGGATCGGATTAATATTAGCAACTTTTTTGAAGCTTCACCCAAGGATCATCTCTGCCAAATTTAATCAAATTCTGTCCAGCAGTTTCAGAGAAGATGTCGTTTTAAAATTTCACTATATACAACTATATATATTATAACTATATACAAATATTCCCGATCGGAATAATTTTAGCAATATTGGAAGAGAGTTACCCACGGAACATCTGTACCAAAATATTTTGTAATCTTGCCGTTCTGAAGGAGATGATTTTTAAAGTTTTCACATTTTTATTGTTTCCGTTGCCATGGTAACCAGAGTTCCACAAGGATAAAGTTTATTTTAGCAACTTTGGTGAAGGTTCACCCAAGGGACCTCCCTGCAAAGTTTAATCAAATTAATCAAATTCTGTCCAGCGGTTTCAGAGACGTCGTTTAGAGCAAATTGTTGACGACGACGGACGAAGGGTGATCACAAAAGCTCACCCTGAGCACTTCAGATGAGCTAAAAAGAAAACCTTTTAGCTTCTTAGTCTTATAGATAGACTTCTCTGCTGGTTTGTAATTGTGCTCTGCTTTGTTTTGAAGTAATTTGTGCAATAATTGACATAATAGCCGATGGTCCTATACAGTCATTACATGGTTTTGATCCCCTAAAAATATCTTGCTGATGGTTGGCTAGTTCTTATTTAGTATTTATAGAAACTTTTTTAACCGAACTTTTAATCAAGGTTCAACTCACGGGGGTCCAACTCGGTCACACGATAAAAAGATGCCTGCTGAGATTTTGTCACTGAAGCCTGTGTATAGAGTCACTGTTTATTTCTGAGACTCGTGGATGTCAACTTATTTAAGCTGAAAATAATTAGCTTGGATTATTATTTTTACAGTATACGTCAAGACAGTTGAATCTCTGATAAGCTGGTAAGTTATTTATTCACTATATAATTGTTAATAAGACATAACTAAGGATGTGTGCTTTAAACGCAGAAACTGTTTATCTAATCAACTGTTTACATGTTTAAATATGAAAATAGTGAAATGTTAATTAAAAGTCACAATATGCATTGTTTAGTATATATTTGAAAGATATAAACTTGTTTGGTTCAACCTGCTAATTATTATTAGTTGTCACAGTTTTTGTGACGATAGTGAATCCAATGTCACGTATTTGTGTCGATAGGGTCACGGTTTGCTGCCATCGAAAATGGACACTTCTGAGATTTCATTTATTGAGGAATCATCGTTTATAGATGAAACAGACGTATCCTTCAACCTGGAGTGTTCTATAAATGATGCAAATAACAATCCGTCTCCAGAGAAGAAGGTATATGCCTGTCCAGACTGCCCCTACAAAACATACAAATCTGGAAACTTCTGCAGACATAAGAAGGCAGTCCACCAGCGTGTGAGGTATTCATGTAGTATCTGCGCTCAACATTACAGTTCACACTATGACCTGAAGGAGCATACGCAGTCAGTGCATAAAAACTCCAGACTTATGTGCGAGGTCTGTTCCAGATCGTATTCATCCAGGAAATCACTCAACGTTTACAGGCGCCTTGTGCACACCGGAGGTCCTAAGTACTCATGCTCTGAGTGCAACAAGGTGTTCCATGGCATAGAACACTACCATGGTCATATGAATAAGCACATGAACAGTAAGCCATACCAGTGCAAGATGTGCAACAAAGCTTTCTTTTATAAACAAAGTTTAAGGCGCCACACCATTACTTGTGCAGGTAACATGGAGCGATTTCGATGTGACCAGTCATCACCAGTGTGGGAAATGTCATCGACAACATCACTTAATGACCACATCGAAGGCGTACATGGAGAGAGAAACAAAGTGTGTATCTGTGGAAAGGCGTTTTCCTGGCGCACGGCGCTTAGTCGACATAAGCGGAGATGCATGATGGTCACAAGCTCGTAAATGTATGTAAACTGAAGACATCTGTCAATTCGCATTGGGGGATTAGTTCGAAATCAGATTTGTTGGTACTAGGACTAGAAAGAGTGAGTTAAATAATAACACTGTCAGTGTAATATATACAATAACATTGTATGTTTATTTTGCATATTTCATTATTTTATATACTAGTACTTTAATTTTACAAATATCGCCATATAGAAATGGATTTGATTTTGTTTTATTTCATAAATCTACTTCATTAATTAAAACTTGTTGTTTGGATAGTGTTTTCCTGTTTTTGGTTTTCTTTATTATTAAATACATGTGGCAATGGAACAGTTGACCATTTATAAACTTTTTTTTTTTCTTTTATTGATTTTAATTTACTGAAATATGACTAGCTGTGTTTACTAAGATTGTCTTGTATATATGTTTTTAGCGAACTTGTATAAAGTATAGTGTCATTTAAATCCTCCTGGTCACTTTCGATATTAAGTTCACGCATTTCGTTTTCAACATCGTAATTTTCAGAACAATTATCATCAGTATTTGATACCATTTCCGTGAACATTTTTTCAGATGAAGTGTTCTTGTGTTCAACAGCAGAAAATAACTGCTTATGTACATGCTTAGTTGGTGTATTAACTCTCTTCATTTTATGAATAGGACTATCGGTTTCATTTTTGATCTGAATTTGAATTTTTTCCGTTGTGCCATCTACTGATATTATTTTGTTATCTGCATCAATGTCCTCTCCCTTTATGCTGTAAGTCCGCGGTTTAATTTTTTATCGCCCCTTGATAATAATACGGCGATTTGCCGTTTTGGGTGAATTGCAGCAACATGTCTTACAGCTTCAGTGGTTCCTTTGAACTGCAGATGGCAGTATTTGCATCTGACTGTGTTTTCCTGCAAAGAAATATATCGTCATACAATCTGTGACATTGCAAATGCTATCGTCACAAAAATCGTGACTTCCGAGAAATAAACCGTGACATGCATAGACTGTTTTGTTTCCCTGATATTTGCATTATATGATCATACTGATGCATTATAACGGGAACTGAACATCTTGTACAGTTGAACAAGAGTGAAAACATCCATAAATACCTTTTATTTAACCAGTTTATCAAATAAACACCATCAATGCAATGCGTGATATATGAAACACCAGTTTAAACCCAAAACAGCGTCTACTAGAACAATTTATTTCTCACAAAACGTCGTTATATGACACAAGTCTATATATGCTTTAATAATACATTATGACATTACTATATTTCAAAACAATAATATCGTTCCTTACCATTTTAATTGATGCGACCTGTGTTTAGAAAGTCGAAACTCACATAAAACAGTGACTCTATAGACAGGCTTCAGTGACAAAATCTCAACAGGCATCTTTTTATCGTGTGACAGAGTTGGACCCCCGTGCAACTGAAATGTTACATTAAGCTGATGATACTCTTGTGTGCGTTCTAGCACCATGATGGCCCTCTCGTTTTAATCAATTTTAGACCAAATATCTTCAACTTATGGAATACTCCCTTTATATTTAACATACTTCCAATACTTATAAATGCCATTAAATTGACCCTTTCAATTGACAATTCCAATTATATGAAATTAAACCCATTGGAGTTTGGAGTTTTGCAAAATGGTGTATTTTGCTCGAGCGAAAGCATCTTCTGAAATCATTTAAAATTATATTATATATATAACTTTTATATGACTGCTGTATGTTATTATAAGTACTTGTTATTATAGGTACTTGTTACCTGTTTTTATGCCTGCCCATTAATAAATGTTCCCCTCTTTTAAACAGATTTCAATTGTAAACCTAATAGTGTGATATACATATTTTTTTCCCCAGTTTGGTAAGCCAATAAAGACTTTTTGCCATTGGAGATAAATAAAAAACATTATTATATTGTAAATATATGGACTACACATGACCATTGTATTTTAAGTTCTTCACATTTTTCTCAAGGGATTTTGATGAAACCTGATTGTAGATTTGTTCAACATGAAGTGTTTGTCTTTAATATATGTTCGGTAAACCATATATGAGCAATGACAATAATTTGAGTAATATAGATTGTAGTATCTTCATACAGCATCCCTGTAATAATAAACCTACCACTGAACCTAGTGTTGTAATATATTAGTAACACATGGTGTTTCCTCTTCTTCGTTGTGTGCTTAAGAACTTTTACTTGGATAGGCACCCTGATCTAGACAGTAGAATATAAAATGCATTTTTCCCTATGTCATGTTTTTTTGTTTCTGTTTCAGAGTCCAAATGTCTCTTATGTGACTTCCACAGAGAACAGGCCTGGGAACTCTGGGTGAGGAAAAAGGAGAATAAATTGCCGATCAGGACCAGGTTATGGGAGCCCTTCGAGGTCTAGCGGAAGCAAGAAGCATTGATGAATACAATTTTAAGTCTCAAAAACACATCTCATGAATCCTAGCCTGGTTTGTTACATAGGTAACTTTTGGAATCCTGTCAAAGAGGTACTAATTACAATCAGTGAAGTGTTCCGATTAAGGCATCGTCAAAACTTGTCATTTTCCTGGGCAAATTGACCTTCAGTTGCTCATCATTCGCCAGAATAGAACTAAATAAATCACTTGGAATTTGACAGTGACCCTAATCAGCAACCTAATTTAAGCCTTCCGGCTTTAATTAAAATAACATATGTCCAAACCCCATGAAAGGAACCCAATTTTTTTAAGGAATATTGAAATTTTGCAACAATGTCTTTCTATATCCACAAAGTAATGCTGTACTTCATACCATAAATTTGATTTTATGACCGTTGCTGTTAAAATTGCTTGAATAAATCCAAAATGATTTTTGATCCTAAATTTCTCTGTGCTTTGCAACGCATCTGTGCAATATTTTCAGAAATGGTGCAAAACATTCAGAAATGGCATGTTGGAGGAAGTTGCGAACTCATACAATGGTGTTTAATCTGTCCATCGTATACTGAAGAATTCTTATCTGTCCAGAAAGAAGAATAACAATCTAGCCACACTGTTTCTTATCATCTGTGATCTTATTTTACCAATCCAACATATTATAGACTCTCTTCCATGTCAGAAAAAACACACGTATTTACCATTATACTTTATAAAGACCGATTATAAAACATGGATAAATTTCATATAAAGTCAGTTGAGCTTTTTTTGCAACTGATTATTAATGCAGGAATCATAATCTACTTGTAATAAAGAATATCATATGAAAATCATATAGTGTAGTGTTGTTTTTAAAAAAATTACATATAGTTCTATTGTCAGTTTATAACATTTGATATCTGTGTATGCAATAAGATAAAAAGTAGATAATGCAATTGTATGAATAAGGTACCAGTGTTCTTGCCATATTTAGTAGTGTGTAGACTATTTTTTCATGTATATTGCATTTAAAGATGGATAATGTATTTCTCTACTCACCTGGTATGTGGATGAGGACAAGAGAATCGAACACAAAACTGAGATTCCTTCCTTTCTTCAATGTCGATCGCATCTCGTTTTATCAAACACCTATGTGGATCGCATGAAGAGTGCTTCCTTTCTTCAATGTCGATCGCATCTCGTTTTATCAAACACCTATGTGGATCGCATGAAGAGTGCTTCCTTTCTTCAATGTCGATCGCATCTCGTTTTATCAAACACCTATGTGGATCTCATGAAGAGTGCTTTCTTTCTTCAATGTCGATCGCATCTCGTTTTATCAAACACCATGTGGATCGCATGAAGAGTGCTTTCTTTCTTCAATGTCGATCGCATCTCGTTTTATCAAACACCTATGTGGATCTCATGAAGAGTGCTTTCTTTCTTCAATGTCGATCGCATCTCGTTTTATCAAACACCTATGTGGATCTCATGAAGAGTGCTCATTCCATTGATCAGCAATTTCTTTATATTTATTCAGTTTTAAAAGTCTTTTCTAAATTTTGCTCTCTCTCTCTCCTACATGTCTAAATGTCTCTACTTATATCTGTAGTAAATTTCATCCCCCTTTCTGTGTTTAGTTAACAAGTGTGTGTGTGTGTGTGTGTTTTATGATAAGAAAATGATATTTAACAAGTAACTGGTGTTGTATGCAACACATAAAGTCCCCTACCGGCTCCACCTTGACTCAATATGGTAATCAATCCCATTTTTTGCCATATTTTCACTATTTCCGTTACCATAGCAACCACAATTTTAGTCGAAGAACAAAATAAAATGATGTGCATAATCTACACATTGCCATCTAGTCATATACAAGTTTCATCAAGTTAGCTTGCTTAGTTATCGCGGGATCCCATTTTTTGCCATATTTTCACTATTTCCGTTACCATAGCAACCACAATTTTAGTCGAAGAACAAAAATAAAATGATGTGCATAATCTACACATTGCCATCTAGTCATATAGCAAGTTTCATCAAGTTAGCTTGCTTAGTTATCGCGGGATCCCATTTTTGCCATATTTTCACTATTTCCGTTACCATAGCAACCACAATTTTAGTCGAAGAACAAAAATAAAATGACGTGCATAATCTACACATTGCCATCTAGTCATATACCAAGTTTCATCAAGTTAGCTTGCTTAGTTATTAAGTTATCGCGGGATCCAGATTTGAGCGGACAGACGGACGGACGGACAGACGGAGGGCAAACCTATAGTCCCCTCCGGTGTGAACACCGGTAGGGGACTAATTAACGATATATATATATATATATATATATATATATATATATATAGTAAGTTTCATTATCTCCCTTTGTGTTTAGTGTAACACTCGAGAATGCCGCAGGTAATTATACCTAAATAGATAATTGTCCAATTAGGTAATTACATATAATTGGACGATCAACGAAAACAGTCATATAAGAAATTATACCCAAAATAGTTTATTTTCTTTTACCAGGATCGGGTAAAATTTACCAGATTTGGTCAAGCACCTCACCGGGTCACGCAACTCAATTTGTAACCATTTACATTTTGTATTATCAGTATTATGAGTAAGGTAAATAAAACTTGCATTTAATTTACCCAGACTTTATTATTCTGTGTAAGAACCCATTTACGTTTCATGTTAGTCGTAGGTGCGGCGTAACATCTAGTGTGGGATGCAATTTTTAAAGATCTATAAAGAAAAGTTTATTTGACATTTTATATAAAGACGTACTAAACACGTACATACATGATAATTGCCGTTTATTATAATTTAACATTGCCGTTTATTATAATTTAACAAAGAAATAGACATATTCCAATCTACATGAATGTGCAACCCTGGTCAGCCTGAAAATAAAATACAAGAATTATTCATAACAAAAACAAACCGTTATGGCACAAAGGTCTAATGTTGATAATAGTGAATATGGAGGTGTAACTTCTGTCTCTCAGAGTCTTCATTCAAGAAGGTCTATAAGAATGATATTAACAAATGATGATGAAATTGTGGTCAACAGAAAACAGTTGTGCGGAAGAAAATAGTATAGATAATATGGTTAGTGGTTAATATACCTGACCTTGACAAGAGAAATAACTCGGGGGGGGGGGGGGGGGGGGGGGGGGAGAGAGAGACAAATTCCTGAATTGGCACAATCTATCAGAAAATTGACAAGCTTACCCTACAGCTGGTCAAGAAATTATTGAGACCCTTGCGTTGGACAGTTTTATTGACTGACTCAGATATAAGATTGAGGCCCAGAGAGGTTGAACCTAAGAATATGACAGAGGCAGAAAAGATTGCTGTCAGATTAGAAGCACACAGAGTAGCAGATAGGCAAAGGAATAAACAAATTGGTCGAACTGACAATTTCGTGCCAGTTCTACTAATGGGACAAACGTAGACAAATCTGACCATAAGAGAGAAGAAAATAAAATGAGAATACCCCACCAAAACAAATCACCATGTTAAACCCATTATTAAGTAAAATTCCAGACCACATGGCAACATAACCCAAATTAAGGATAGGGGTCGAACCAGGAGAAATCCAAACATTCCAAGGGATGCCAGACATAACTTACAATCAGGAAAGAAATACAGGATTTAGATATCAGAACAACCAGTTTCCCACTCAGGGAAACGAACAAACATCAAACTGGTGGGACCACAGTTCAACAACTCCAGTCGGTCCCTGATTGCATTAAATAATCTTGGTTCAGAAAATGGGTATTTTCTTTCTACTTCTATTGAGGGTGAACCTGTAACTATGTTGGTTGATAGTGGTGCAAATGTGAGCATCATAAGTAAAGAAACAATAGAAAAAATGGCCTTACATGAAAATACCTCAAATATTTCCTGTTCAGACCACTCTGATAACAGTTTCAGGAGAATCATCACCCTTTCATGGGAAAATTGAAACCGAGATCTGTATAGGGAAACTAAAGTAAAACATCAATTTCTGGTAGCTGATATAAAACAAGGGGGAATTATTGGTTTAGATTTTCTAATGGAACATAATGTGATATTTACCTTAGTAAAGGGTACATCACCTTAAAAGGTGAAAAGATAACTTGTTTCTTAAATAGTTAAGAGGCTGAAATTTCATGATGTAGAGTGGCAGTATCAGAGACTGTAGTCTATACCACCTATGACTGAAGTGATTGTTTCTGGCAAACCATTAGATAAAATGGATAAAAGTAAAGATGCAGGGTTGCATCTAGAAATGTTAAAAAAGGGGGGATGTCCCCCTACTTTCAGAAAAAGGGGGGCACCTCCCCCCGGGGGGGGGAGGTATTTTCACCCGAGGTTGTTCTTTAGCTAAAACATACAGGTCTACATAACTACATGAGTTTATATATAATACTTGCTTCATGTATACATACAAACTACTCTGCATAACTCTTCACCAACAAGGCTTGCATCAGAGTAATGCACAATGGACAACAGTTTTCAGTTACTTACCATAACTGTGCTAAAAGTGTTACTCCCTACAGGTGTCAGTCCTTATGCTAACTGTCTGTTAGCAGATCAACTTAATATAAGTACATTCTTAACTTTCTGTGAATCAAAACTGCATATGCTGAACTTTAAGAACACATTAACTGGAAACTGGAACAAGAAACTATGTCAAGTTAATCTTTAAAACGTTCAACTGAGATGTTTTGAAGTCCGAACTTCTTTTCATGTCTAAAATTGCCTGTTTATGTGCCGGCAATTCAACATGCCGATCCAATGTAGAGGTTCTATAGTTCGTGTTTCCGGTTGTAAAAGAATTATTTTTGCCTTTGTCTATGCAGAATCTGCAAAGCATCTCCTTTTTATCATTTATAAAAAGCCACGGCCGATTCGCTTTCCATGCCTCAGAAAATATATGAGGTTTCTTTTTCTTCGTAACAGGGTTTTCCGAGTCATTTTCCGTGTCATCGGGTAAGACATTCGATGTTTGTTCTGAATGTTCATTTGTACGGCCAGGGGATTCATCTGTAGAATCTCTCGTTCGTTTACCGAAAAACTTGGATATTTTTGATTGAGCAGACGTAACTTTGTGCGACTCAGCCATGTTTATCTAGTTGTTTTTTTTCAAGCGTCCAGACGACTTCCGGTTTATTAGCCAATGAAATTCGTCGACTTGAACTCGTCCCTAATGCTATCAGGTGAAAAGTGTGAAATGCAGGGAACCAGTCAACTGGTGTATTTTTGTCGCCTGGCAACCGTCGTGCAGTGTGACGGTTCATAGCTATTTAATATGCCGAATAAAATATATTTGATGCAGTATGTCTAAGTAAAAATAAAATAAATGTACGCACACCCATGCATTATTTGCGGGAAAATTTTTATTCCTGCGGGATTTTGTACGCAGACGATTATTATTTTTGCGGGATTTAAAGGTTTGTGCGGGAATCCCGCATTCTAGATGCAACCCTGAAGATGACTTATAGAGCCATCCTAAAATTTGTTGAGAAAACCTGTGTCATGGTAGCGAAAGCTGCAATTAATCCAGATGGATCCTTCCCTATTAGACTAGCCATTTTTAATGACTCCCCATGTACCATTTTTGCTGATACAGTAACTGCAACCTATGAAAGTATTCAGTGTTTGAAAATGTGCCTATAAATTGTACTCAATATGCAAACCATTCTTCTGACTACAAAATACCTGATCACCTTCAGGAATTGTTTGAAAACTCCTCAAATACATTGATACTAGTCAAAAAGAAAGACGTCAAAAAGAAAGACTAAAAAAGTTTTTAATTAAACATCGAAATGTATTTTCAAGAAATGATAGGGATATTGGTCACACAGACCTGGTGAAACATATCATAGATACTGGTAGTGGTGAAACGATTATCGATTAAAATCGAATAATCGTCGCTATAAGAGTCATGTCGGCGACAATCGATTTCAGATCCGAAAAATCGATGTCGTGGTACTTTCGGCTCTTTTTAACCATTCCGCTCGTTTCCGCTCGTTTATATGTAGTCGGCCGGTACGAGTAACTTCCCTTGTCAAAAATGGCTGAATCCGTTGTCAATCAATCGAGTAACAATGAAATATTCCCGTATCCTGGAAAGCCGAGATCCACAGCATGGAAGTTTTTTGGTTTTTATAAAAGAAAAGAAGGACCGCCTTCTAAAGAGAATCTGGATATGACAACCGTAAAAGTGTCAATGCCAATGGACAATTGCTTCTGTTTCTCTGTTGTTAACTCTTACATGCTGGGAATTTCGTTTGTGATAAATTGCCACCTAAAATGTTTTGTAATACATTATATTGTCATTCTCATTTTGCAGAAAAAAAAGTCAAGCAGTTGTTTTGTTAAGCTTGAACTAGATTCAAACTGGGTTTTTTATGTTTCTAAATTGTTTTTTAAAATATAACTGTTTTAAATGTTATTGTTATTTTGCCCCTTACCTGTTTATGCAAGATTATTTAGTATATTTACTGACTTAAATCCTACATATGGTAATATACTTATTGACTAAAAGTAGTAATATATTTCCATATAAAAATATTGAGTACTCATACATAAGCAATTTGAAGTAGCTCCTACATTAGTTCTCTGCTTGAAAAGGTGTTGCTATCAGGTAAAGGGCTTATAAATGAAATCTAGTCATTGTTGTTTTGTTCTATTGATTTGGTTCTTAATAAAAGACAAAGTCTGAAAATTCTTTTAGTCCATTTATTTTCCTTTTAATGACAGCAAACTCTTTCTACTGTTTCATAGACCCAGGAAGATTAGAATATATATGGCATGACTTGATCAAATAGGTAGACTTTACCTCTTTGATTTGACATATGCATGGTTACTGGTACATCTTCATAATACATATGTTCTTTATGAACAAAAACTTTCGATTATTTTCCGATAGTAAATCGAAATGGTGTCACCGATTCGATTCGATTATCGATTGTGTTTTGGGACCGATTTTCCAACACTTATCTGATCACAAACCCATTTAAACATACCCATACATGATACCCCTTGCTAAAAGGAAGGTAGCTGAAGAAATCAGAAAAATGGCTGAGGATGGAATAATTGAACCTGCAACTTCACCATGGCTGTCTCCTATATTAATGGTTACCAAAGCTGACAAGAGTGTTAGGTTCTGCTGTGATTTTAGAAGAATGACATACTGTCAAAGAATATCAACCTCTTTCAAATATAGAGGACAATTTAGATGCATTGTCAGGATCAAAATCGTTTTCAGTTTGTGGCTTGAAGAGTGGATTCTGGCAAATTGAAATAGATAAAGAAAGTAGACCAAAAACAGCATTTAGCTTGCAAGGGGGACATCAGTGGCAATTTTGCAGATTATTTTCATTGGCTTATCAAACAGTCCGAGTGTTTTCACAAGACTGATGCAAATTGCCTTCTCTGGGTTGATTTGGAACACCTTGGTGTTATACTGGATGATATCATTTTATTTGCAAACACATTTGATCAGGCTCTTGAGAATTTGGAAGAAACGTTTGATAGAGTAAGGAAAGCAAACTTTATACTTCCTCCAAAGAAATGCAAATTCTTTCAAAAACAAGTTACCTTTCTTGGTCATGTCATATCAGAATAAGGCACTTCCACATGCCCAGAAAAAATGAAAAGTGTACAAGAATGGCCAACTCCCAAAAATGCTAAAGAGATTAAAAGTTTTATAGGATTAGCATCCTTCTATAGAAAATATATCAGGGATTTTTCAACAGGGCTTTTTTCAACTATTGTTAAACCATTGCATGTACTGTCAGAAAAAGGGTGAAATAGCCTTTACAACTCTGAAAGAAGCTTTGGTAAGCAGCCCAATATTAGCTTTTCGTACACAAGATGATTACTTTATCCTTGACACTGATGCCAGTTACTTCGGAATGGGATCTGTGCTGTCATAGTTTCAACAGGGTGGGGAAAAAGTAATTGCATATTACTCAAAAATGTTTTTCTAAAAGTCATATTGTGTGACAAGGGAAAGAACTTTTTGCAGTTGTAGCTTCCATTAAGCATTTTCACCATTATCTCTATGGCAGAAAATTCACCATCAGAACTGATCATGCTAGCCTAAGGTGGCTCAGAAACTTTAAAAATTTAGAAGGCCAGTTATGCAGATGGGTAAATGTAAAAATTTCGAAGGCCAGTTATGCAGATGGGTAAATGTTCTGGAAAATTATGACTATGATATATACACAGGCCTGGTAGATAACATTCTAACTGTGATGCTTAATGCAGAAGGCCATGTTATGATATAAATTGTTTACACTGTGATAGAGTTGATTCGAAATTTGAGAAAACGGAAACATCTGGAAACAAACAAGCAGACGATAGAGAGAGAGAAACAATGTCTCCAGCAGAAAACATTAATTGGCAGTTACCAAACGAAACAAACTGAAATTGTATGTGCAAGAAAAGATGACAGGGCAAATAATATCAATGACTGTGAAAAAACAGATCAAAAATCCATAGGTGAAAACTTAATTATTATATTGGTTTTGTCCGTGATAGGCTTGATTTTAACCAAATGCCAAGCATTGCTCTGTACTTTGCCATTCTGCTTCTGTACAAATCTGATATACTCAAGCTGAATTTTAAAAATGTCGATAGTAAGAACTGATAAGGAATGTACCAGTAATATACATTGCGACTTAAGTTGTAATGAAATTGTCAAGTAAGCAAGACTGAGAAGCGAGAAAATGATTCGGGAAATAGCTCTAGTGAGGTTCATTTTGATACACTGAACAAGAGTTCAAAAAAATTTTGAAACTGAACTAGTCAAATACTGAGAAGGGCAAAAAAAAGAAAATCCATGTTTTAAAGGTTAAATAGAGGTCAGAACTGTTTCTGACATGAACCCAGAAAATACTAAGAGTAACATTGTGTCACAAGAATCATTGTATTCAAACCAGAGTATTAAAGGAATTTTCAACGGTTTTTAAAAGCCAGATTGGTCAGAAGTTTTAAAGTATAGTAAAGAGGTTAAATACTATTGGTATAGATATAAGTCATTTGTTGAGAATTATGGAATTTTGTACAGTGAAACTTTACAGGCTGTATTTATTGCCTATTTGTTTAAGACAGACTGTTTTGGAGCAGTTACATGATGGTGTAACTGGGGGACACTACACTTAGGTATAAAAAACCCTTGGTAAAGTTAGGCAAATATTCTTTTGGTACAAACTGAGGAAATATGTAGAGAAATGGTGTAAACATTGCCCAATATATGCATCAAGAAAAATGCCTCATAAAAATCCAAAAGCTCCCATGAAACAATCACAGGTGCACGGTGGAAAAGAGTTGCAGTGAACTTTTTAGGTCCCTTAGGAAAAAATGGAAATAAATACTTAATGGTAGTAGGGGTTTACTTTACAAATTGGACTGAATCTATTCCATTTCCAAACATAGAACCAATTACAGTGGCAAATGAAACATATTTCAAAGATTTGGATTACCCTTTTAATTCATACTCACCAAGGGACCAAGGGACCAGTTTGAAACTAATTATTTCAGGAGTTATGTAAACTATTAGGCATAAAAAAGACAAGGACAACAATGAGGAGACCAAAGTCCGATGGTTTGGTTTAAAGAGCAAATCGAGTATTCTGAATATGTTATCATCATTTGTTTCGCAACAAAGAAACGACTGGGATAAAATTTGTACCTTTCTGCATCCTTTCTGCATGATGGCGTATAGGTCATCAATTCATGAGAGCACTGGGTTTACCACTTCAAACATGATGTTCGGTTCTGTAGTTTGTCTTCCGATTGACTTATTATATGGACATCCTATAAAGAAAATTCTGAAAAGACAAGAAAATATGGTATAGGTTATGTTGATGAATTAGAAAGTAGACTTCATGAAATTCATGAGTTTCAAGAAAGAAAATGTGTTAAGTGAGGCAATGAAAAACCATAATGATACAAAACTTTTGTTACAAGATGTTACATGATTACAAGGTTGGAGATACTGTTTGGTTCTACAACCCGCAAAGAAAACTTGGCATTAGCAGTAAGTTAATGCGACTATGGACTGGCCCGTATAAAGTGACATCCTATTTCGAATACAGAAAACTAAGAACAGCAGACCAAAGGTTTAGCACCATGATAAGCTGAAGCCCTATATAGACTAATGATTCAAGGAAAAAAAATAAGAAGAAAAAAGAAAATTAAAACCATGTTAATTTATTTCAGAAACCCTTCACCTGCAAAGTTTGCGGTGACATTTGTTTCACCACAAGGCGAAAATGTATTAGTTACATAATGGAACAGCACTCCAATATATCCTGGAAGTGCATAATATGCAACAAAGTCTTTCATCGTAATACGCCAGGAGTGTCATGCCATAGGAACCGGATCAATTTCATTCGTTTTCACATGATACCGGACAGAGAAGAAGAGAGGCAGAGAGACTTCTCCGAGAATTTAGGGATACTGTGGAGGGCTAGACAATCGGTTGCCGAAAGAAAATCACTCTCTAACAAGACGTATCGCCACATGTCCTAGGCCAGTACAAACCAACAAGCGCAGGCGACCTTTCGCAGAAGCTGCCTGGTCGAATAAACGGCCTAGGTCAGAATCACCAAGGTTTTCTTCCGGTCACACGTTCCAGAATACATTAGACATATGAGCAGAACGAAGATGGGAGTTTCAGTATAAAAAGAGTTATTGAAACAGAAAGAGAGAGCGAGAAGTTACGACAGGAGAAGAAAGTGAGAGATGAGAAATCAAGAGAGGAGAAGAAATTACAAGAATAAAGGAGAAAAGAGGAAGAGAGACTAAGAGGGGAGAAGAAGTTACAAGAGGAGGAGAGATTGAGAGAGAAGGAAAAAGTGAAAGATACATTAATGTTGATAAAGAAAAGGAAAGGTCAGATAAGAGAAAGACAGAGACAGTACAGGAGAAAAATGAAGAACAAAGGAAGACTGAAGACAGGGACAAAAATGGAAAATGGCAAGACAAGTAAGTGAAAGCAGGAAAGTTGAAGGAAGAGACAATGGAAGAAACGAGGAAGACGCATTGTTTAGAATTTGGAAATATACTTTTAGAAGGGAAGAGACGTAAAGAAAAAAATTGATAAAAGTTTCGAAGGAATGCTATATGGTAAATGCCTGTTGCACGAAAAAATCACAATCCTGAGGAAATATATCAAAAATAATAACATAAAATGATTCATATATGATGTTACATAGCTTGATAATGGAAAAATAGAGAAAGTGTAAAAAAAAATTCAAAGTGTAAAAAAAATTCAAATAATGATTTGAAATTAAAAAATTACTGTTTGGAATTTATAAAATATTGCAATGCTGCATTTGTTAGTAAAAAGATTAGATTATTTATTAATCAGATAGTTAATTTATTGCTATAAATACTGTGGAGCAATACTTGATAATTTGCATATGTTCTCTTAACATTGTTCTTTGAAATTTATTACATGATTGTTTCATGTCTTTCTGTTTACATTTATTATGTTGTATGTTGTATATATTACAGACAATAACAGATGATTTAGGTTGAGTTTTCCATAAAAACTCCTGTTGTAACTTTATAATGCTCTATGCAGTCTATTTATATCTTTAAATTACCTCGTGAAATTTGGGAAGGGTGAAAGAGAGAGACGGGATAAAGATGGTGTTAGATGAGAGAGTAACGGAAGTAAGAAGAAATAGTTGAGCATTCGATAATTGAGCATTTGATATAAAAATAATTTTGAGGATTAAATTCTTACCCCCTTCCAGATTGGGGAACAGTTCCTTCGGGAGGGTGTAGTGTTGCGACGATTGTCAGTGTTGTAAGTGGCATTCTTGCGGCGGGCCGAATTTTTCCGCCTGTGTGATGCGAAACGTGCATCCATTCAAACACTTTATTTGTAATAATATGGACAAGTCATACCCAAATAGTGTTGTCGTTCATTATACATTATCCTATTGTATCATGAAAATATCATGTCGTACTTTGTTTCACTATGTATTGTTAAATATAAGTAATGCCGACTTAATTGCCTTTTCCCGCTCCGCGGACTTCGTGCAGCCATCTTGTTTATATGACGTCATACTTTGTGACGTAATGGAATGGTATAGGTATAAACGCTACAGTTGCAGACGTGCTGTCATACCGTGTAGTGTAACACTCGAGAATGGTGCAGTAATTATACCTAAATAGATAACTGTCCAATTACATATACTACTCAAAATTTGCTAAGGATCACTTAAGGAAATCCCATTTACTTGTGTATTTGATAGATTTGCTGTTGACGATTACCATTTTGAGTGATACCTCTTAGCTGGTTTATTTGATTATTTGAGGCAATAATAATAATCATTACAAGTTGCCTTTCCAATCATTATATTAAATAATTCAATAATTCAAGTGTTCTGATATGCACTGAACAATAAGTGAACCTTAGCAAATTTTGAGCAGTATATAATTGGAAGATCAACGAAAACAGTCCTATAAGAAATTATACCAAAAATAGTTTATGCGTATATGCGTTTGTTTTTTTTTCACTTTTACCAGGATCGGTCATATTTACCAGATCTGGTCAAGCAACTATATATTTAAGGCAATTTAGACCCGCCACTAGCGGCCATATGTTTTTTACAGATCTGAATTTGAAATTCGGAATTATTGGTTATCCGAGTTGCCATGGCAACGACAGATCTACATGGTTCATTTTGAAAAGGTTCGCCCATGGATCATCCCTGTCAAGTTTAATGAAATTCTGCCCGGCGGTTTCAGAGATGTATAAAGTGACGACGGACGACTGGGGTAAGGGTGATCACAAAAGCTCACCTTGATCAGGTGAGCTAAAAATATTAAATGTGTTCTCTATGTTTTCTTTGAAGTTAATAAAAATCTCACTTGTTCTGGGTAAAATCTCACTTGTTCTGGGTGTTTAACGGATCTGATAAGGTATAACCACTACAACATGGTTCAATTGGTCGGGAACATGCCATAGCTGGGGCACACTTTTACAGATCAGCTGATCTGGTACAGTGCTGATTTTTAGCTCACCTGAGCACTTGTGCTCGGGTGAGCTTTTGTGATCGCCTTTTGTCCGTCGTCAACAATTGTTTGTGAACACTCTAGAGGCCACAGTTTTGGTCCAATCTTCATGAAACTTGGTCAGGATGTTTGTCTACATGATATTTCGGATGAGTTCGAAATTGGGTCATGTGGGGTCAAAAACTAGGTCACCAGGTCAAATCTTAGAAAAACCTTGTGAACACTCTAGAGGCCACAGTTTTGGCCCAATCTTCATGAAACTTGGTCAGGATGTTTGTCTACATGATATCTCGGATGAGTTCAAAATTGAGTCATGTGGGGTCAAAAACTAGGTCACCAGGTCAAATCTTAGAAAAACCTTGTGAACACTCTAGAGGCCACAGTTTTGGCCCAATCTTCATGAAACTTGTTTAGGATGTTTGTCTACATAATATCTCGGATGAGTTCGAAATTGGGTCATGTGGGGTCTAAAACTAGGTCACCAGGTCAAATCTTAGAAAAACCTTGTGAACACTCTAAAGCCACAATTTTGGCCCAATCTTCATGAAACTTGGTCAGGATGTTTGTCTACATAATATCTCGGATGAGTTCGAAATTGGTCATGGGGTCAAAAACTAGGTCACCAGTTAACTAGAAATTGAATTTGAGGCCACATTTTGGCCAAATTTATAACTTAGTGTTTGTTTAATTGATGGTTGAATTGTCTTGGTCATAGGTCACTTTAGAAAAACCTTGTGAACACTTAGAGGCCAACATTTTGGCCCAATCTTCATGAAACTTGGTCAGGATGTTTGTCTACATGATATCTCGGATGAGTTAAATTGGGTCATGTGGGGTAAAACTAGGTCACCAGGTCAAATCTTAGAAAAACCTTGTGAACATGCTTGAGGCCACATTTTTGGCTCAATATTCATGAAACTTTGCTAGAATGTTTGTCTTTATGCTATGTCGGATGAGTTTAAATTTGTGTCACTTAGGGTTAACAACTAGGTCACCAGGCCAAATCTTAGAAAAACCTTGTGAACACTTTAGAGATTACAGTTTTAGACTAACCTTAATGTAACTTGGTCAGAATGTTTTTTACATCAAATCTCGGATGAATTCAAAACTGGGCAACATAGGGTAAAAAAAAAGTAGGTCACCAGGGCAAACTTTAGAAAAATCTTGTGAACACACCAGAGGCCTACATTTTTTCCCAGTCTTCATTAAACTTGATATGAATGATGACTGCATGAAAATGTTAGAAAAACACTTTAGATGCCAGATTTTTTGTCATTTTGCCTAACACAGCCATCTTAATCAGGTGAGCGACACAGGGCCATCTTGGCCCTCTTGTTTCGAAAGTAGGTTTAATAAATTTGTTCACCAAATGTATTTCTAAATGTCATTTGTTTGACAGCATAGTTATGCACAACTAACATACTTACCAAACCTTACAAGTTCAATAAGACTCGGAAATACAGTCTATCAATCTCAATGTGCTGTGTGTGCGGTTTCTCACTTTTCCGCATTGACCTCCACCAGCCAACAATAGTTATTTTTCTGTATGAACTTAAATGCCGTGAGTAAAGTAGTTTTTAACATTTTTAATAATTCTTCCCATTAGTGTTTTTGTTTTGTGATCAGAAAGAAAACTTATCATCGGAAAGAAAACTTACCGAGATATTATCACGGACATCTTCTAGCGAGTCTGTTGCTTTATCGATCCACCATTTTAGATGCTTTTTAGTTAGGTATAGCAACAATAACTAAGGACGGCGTGATAGCGTTAAAATTTGGAACGGTCCATGGTCAAAATTTAATTTTATTTGGTACAAACTGTCCCCTTATGACTGTCTACCATTATGGCTAAAATTTAAAATTGAGGCCTTGCGGGGTCTACTAGTTTCCTTATATACTAACTCCACGTAGATTTTTCTTATGAAACCACTGCTTAGAATTGAATTTTGGCATGTTTAGTCACTTAATGGCTGTCTACCATCATTGCTAAAATAACTTTAAAATTGAGTCACATAGGGGTCGTCTAGTTTCCTTTTATACGCTACATAGAAAATTTATTTTTTCTGCCCCTCACCGCGTGGTCATTCGGATTTTCATGTGAGGAAGCCTTCCAGCTGGCTTGCGGTAGATCGGTGGTTTACCCGGATGCTTCCGTGCATTCGGTGTCTTCCTTCACCTGTAATTAGCTGGACGTCGCTATATGACTGAAATACTATCGAAGCGACGGTAAACTCGGTCTAGCCTAGGTTTTGCACCAATGTTAACCTCAAGGTAATGTGTAAGCATTTTTGATCCCTTGAAAACTGAGGCCTCAATATAATTGACTAGCTTAAAAATTCTTTCTATCTCAAACTTGAATTGAAACTTGAATCTGGTGAATCTGGTTGCTGCTGAAAGAAACCTGGTAAAATCAAGTGACGATTCGTTTATGCACTCATGTGAGCGGATGGTCCTCTTTATATCTCAGGTGCTGAAGGTGAGCTTTTGTGATCACCCTGCCTCTGCAGACATAGTGCGTCCGTCAACAACATTCCCTCTAAAACTTAATTCTTGGGTGAACCTCCACAAAATAAACTTGTTCCATGTAGAAACTTGTTCCATGTAGAATTCTGGTTGCCATGACAACGGAAGGAAAAATATGAAAACTATAAACTTTAAATTCATCTCCAATCATCTCCTTTAAAACTTCTGGCCAGATTTCAATATTTTTGTCACTTGTCGCTTCCTGTACCTAATATACCATTAACTTCTGCACGTATAAAGCTTTTATGCCTGCAGTGTCTGTGAATTTAATCCGTGTGAATGACTGTCGAATAGAAAAATAATTCTTTGACGATATAGCAAAACATTTCGTGTCACCAAAACACCCGTAGTCCAGAGAATCGTGTCACCAAAACACCCGGCTGTCCAGAGAATGTTGCATCATAAAAGTTTACCATTTGAAAACATTCTTACTGTTGTTTACAGTTGATTGAATCTGAGCCTGTCATAGCATCATTGATATCTAGTATGAAAAAGAATACTGATGAACATAATTATAAGGTTTCTTATTGTGCAAAAGTATTTTCAATAAATATTACCTATCTAAAGTATTTCTTTACACAAATTCTCCTTTACCGTTTGGTAACTTCTTGATCCAAAACAGACTAAAATAATAACAGTTATTTGACTAATACCGGCAGTCCCGGCAGTCTGATTTAAGAACATACTTTCGTCAAATTATGTCCCGTTGGCTTCCTAGCCGAACTAATCAGAGCCGTCAGTGATGACAATCTTATTTTTTCTTATAAGGAACAATTGCGTGTGTTCACACTTGTTAAACATGAGTTCGAAGTCAATTTACTAAGCAGAAACTATGTTCTTGTTTAAGATTCCTACCGTTGTATTCACCTGTAGGGAACTCATGTGTTGCGTGCAACACCAGTTACTCGTTTTATTTAGTGTCGTACAGTTGACGTGTGTGAGTCACCAGCCACATTCCTCATCTCCCTTGGTGAATTAATATCTCCCCTGGTGAATTAATTAAATTAGCTTTGACTGTTACCAAGTGTTTATTTTCCTAAGTGCATAAATATCGAACCTCTCAACATTATGTCGTGACTTCCGGACACCAACTAAACGTCACCAGCGATCTTATTTAAAAAAAAAAGGCTCTATATATCTAAATATTTATGCAAAATAAAAAGCAACACATTTTTTTTCTCGCCTGCACTTAATAAACTCTTAAAATGAAATCAATTTGAAAGCTTACAAGCCATAAAAAGTAAACCTTCGTCTTGCCTTTACGCACATAGTATATTTTGCACTCCAGTCAACTCCTTACATTATTCTGTGACAAAGGGAAGCCTGTACGAAGTTAGCACCACATAACCAATTCAGGTATATCATACGATTGACAACATGCTCTATCATACGATTGACAACATGCTCTATCAATTCATAAGTGCTGGTAAGTTGCTACAACTACAACTGTGCCATTCACACATATCTAACCAAAGTTGTGTTCTCTACAGCCTTCACAGCAGTCGCCTTTTGCACTACTAACGATTATGGACTGCTGTTATCTTAGAGGCTTACAATGAAGAATAGAAGATAATGGAAATCCCTGTCTGGACAGTTCGATTTAGGCTGTATCATGGCATATGGTAATGTACTGCGAAAAAAATTCTAATGAAAACAAATTTGCCTACAAATGTAAACTTATATGTAACGAATAAAATATGCTTGTCAAGCAGAACGTAGCGAATTATCACTTACCGTGATATGTTAGCTGATGGTCTGAAATACTCACATACTCACAAAATATATCGCAGTATATATATATATATATATATATATATATATATATATATATATATATATATAATATCACTTGGAATGGATATAAAATACGCTAATCACACGATTTATATGTTGTTAGTTCCTCCGAGGACAAATACACAAGGAAATGCAATAGTTCTTTAGATTCGTATAAATGGAAATTTGGTCATAGCAAAAGAAAACGCTGCATTTTTGGCCACAAAGAACATATGAACCGGCATTGTATCTTATAATTTCAACCGAGAGTGACT
>CM037781.1:54457712-54485034 GCA_021229015.1 Solen grandis | reverse complement strand
TAGTACGCATTTTAAATAAAGAACATGGCCGCCAGGGGCGGGGATCATTTGCCTTGTATGAATATCCTCTGAAACTGCTGGACAAAATTTGATAAAACTTGGGTAAACCTTCAAAAAAGTTGCGAAATTAAACTTTTCCATGTAGAACTCTGGTTGTCATGGCAATGAAAAGAATTGAGTCATGAACTCTTTATAAGTCATCTCCTTCAAAACTACTGGCCAGATTTCAAAATGTTTTAATACAGTTGTTTCTTGGTTAACCCTATGCTCAGATGAGCGATCCAGGGCCATTTGGCCCTCTTGTTTATTCATGTACGTATTCTTAGCACCGATTTTTTGACATGGTTTCAAGTTAAAAGAAAAATAAAATAAAAAAATAATATAAAGAACATCTAAAACAACACTGCTGGTTTCGCTATTAATCATAACTTACACCATATATTAATGAAAATAAACACTTTGAAACGATTCCCATGATGGAGGGTGATCCTAATAGGTCACGTTGAGCACGTTATGCTTAGGTGCGCTAATAAAAAAACCTCAGGATCTAACGATGTCTTTATTACTCTTTATTACTGCCTAAAAATGAAGGTCAACACAATTCCTCTTTCCATTGGTTATATCTAACATTTTCGATGAGGTCGAAAATGTGTCATGTGGGGTTAGAAACTAGGTCAACAGGTCAAATATTAAATAAACTTTGTTGACATGCTTGAGGCCACATATTTTGCCCAATCTTCATAAAATTTAGTCAGGATGTTTGTCTACATTATAGTTCGGATGAGTTCGAAAATGAGTCATGTGGGATCAAAAACTAGGTCACCAGGTCAAATATTTATAAAACCTTGTGAACACTCTTGAGGCCACGGTTATAGCCTAACCTTGTTGTAACTTGGTCAAAATGTTTGTGTACATCAAATAAATCAAAGATGAATTTAAAACTGGGCTACAACTGGGTCAAAAATGTAGAAATTTCTTGTGAACACTCTAGAGACCTACATTTTTGTCCCTGTCTTCATTTACCTTGATAGGAATGATGACTGCATGAATTCCAAGTTGAATGCAAATTCAGGTAGGATCAAAATCTATGTCACTTAGTCAAATGTTAGAAAAACACTTTAGATGCCACATTTTTTGTCATCATGCCTAACACGGCAGTTTTACTCCAGTGAGCGACACAGGGCCATCTTGGCCCCCTTGTTACTTTAAAAATTCTCCTTTAAAACCAAAGGGCCTAATTAAATCCCTTTGGTACCAATTGTCACATTATATAATTGCTAGAAATGAAGTTGATCCTTTAAAAATATCCCTAGGGTTTGGGCTTATTAATTTCCTTATAATTATATTCTATATAGAAACTTACAAAAACCCTCTTCTATGAAGCTAATGGTCAGAATTTAATTTCATTTTGCCACAAATGGTCAACACATGGCTGTTTACCGTATTTGCTTAAATAAAGTTCAGCCCTTGAAAAATACCCCGTTTCATTATTCACTCCATAAAGAAATCTCAAAAATCTTCTATGAATTCCTCTTATTTTTTTTAGCCTATAATATATCAGTTCAGAAAGCAGCAATATCAAACTGAGAGACAAGCGGTGTATTCCACACCAAGTTTCGTTATCCTGATACCTGCCGAAGTCTGTTACATTATACTTCGTATACAGGTAGCCTTAAAACGTTTGGCATTATACAAAGCCGGTGCTGTAACGTCCGATTTTCATGCCTCTTGAAATGTAATCTGGGTTCCTATATGATGACTTGTTATCCCCGGCCGAAAGGCGGCGGGGGATATAGTAATAGTCTCCGTCCGTCCGTCCATCCCACATTTTTGTCCGGAGCATAACTTGAAAAGTATTTGAGGTATCAACTCGATACTTCAGAGGTGAACATATCTCATTGAGGAGGAGTGCAGTGCACAAGAATGATAACTCTACCTTTTATAATTTTTGAGTTATTGCCCTTTGTTATTTACTAGACTTAATTTTTGTCCGGAGCATAACTCGAAAGGTATTTGAGGTATCAACTTGGAACTTCATAGGTGGATAGATCTTATTTGGGAGGAGTGCAGTGCGCAAGAATGATAACTCTACCTTTCATAAGTTTTGAGTTATTGCCCTTTGTTATTTTTTAGACATAATTTTTGTCCGGAGCATAAGTTTAAAAGAATTTGAGGTATCAACTTGGAACTTCATAGGTGGATAGATCTTATTGGGGAGGAGCAGTGCGCAAAAATGATAACTCTACCTTTCATAAGTTTTGAGTTATTGCCCTTTGTTATGTTTTAGAATTAATTTTGTCCAGAGCATAAGTTTAAAAGAATTTGAGGTATCAACTTGGAACTTCATAGGTGGATAGACCTTATGGAGGAGGAGTGCAGTGCGCAAGAATGATAACTTTGATATCAGTATATACTTCATAGGTGGATAGATCTTATAGAGGAAAATTGCAGTGCACAAGAATTATAACTCTACCTTTCATAATTTATGAGTTATTGCCCTTTGTTATTTTTCAGGCGTAATTTTTATCAAGGTGACCTTGACATTTTACCTGTAGACCTCAAGATAGAGGAATTAGTAGGTCTTCACATGGGTTTCATATCTATAATTACTTTAAACATCAGTCTTTCTTCTCTCAAACACATCTTCTAAAGAGCAAGCGTTCGGCGGGGGATGGCCATGTCAACATGGCTCTTGTTTTTATTGAAATTCTAAATCATAAATGCAAATATAAACTACACAAAATTATGCCGTTGTTCACTGAATTTGGATCATGTCGCGGGAACAATACCTGCTGAAAGTGGAAGATTTTTTTTGTTATTGTGCTACCTATATCCAGTTGAAGTAAAGTGTTTTGAATTTAAGCATTATTCATACCATTTTTTTTTCTGTAAACAATAGATGCATTACATTCTGATAAAATTTAAACGGGTTATATTAAAAAAATGACATAAAGGTCGGTTCTCCACTTCATAATCATATTAGAAACTTTGAATGAAGGGGTTACCCAGTTCGAATATATTTTTAGGTATTAGCACCCTAATAGTCGCCAATTTTATCAAGTAATGCATACATCACAATAAAAGCTTTTAAAATGTCAAACAATGGAAATCGTAGGGACGAATTGACAAGTTATATAGTTACAAGTTAAAGTTTTTTTTTAGATAATCCTGTTTTACTGAGTTTTCTCCTTTAAAAAAAATTCAACAATAATACATCTTTCTAGCGTGAGTTTTCAGCACACCTGAGCACAGCGTGCTCAAGGTGAGCTTTTGTGATCGTCCGTCGTGCGTCGTCGACAGTTTGGCTTGTTAACACTCTAGAGGCCAAGACAATCTTCATGAAACTTAGTTAGAATGTTTGTCTTCATAAAATCTTGGACAAGTTCGAAATTGGGTCATGTGGGTCAAAAAGTAGGTCAGGGTCAAATCTAGAAAAACCTTAACACTCTAGAGGCCATATTTTAAGGCCAATCTTCATGAAACTTTATCAGAATGTTTGTCTCCATAAAATCTTGGACAAGTTCGAATTTGGGTCATGTAGGGTCAAAAAGTAGGTCATGGGGTCAAATCTTAGAAAAACCTTGTTAACACTAGAGGCCACATTTTTGGCCCAATCTTCATGAAACTTTCTCAGAATGTTTGTTTCCATAAAGTCTTGGACAGGTTCGAATTTGGGTAATGTAGGGTCAAAGGGTAGGTCATGAGGTCAAATCTTAGAAAAACTTTGTTTACACTAGAGGCCACATTTTTGGCCCAATCTTCATGAAACTTGTTTAGAATGTTTGTTTCATATAGTGGGTCATGTGATGTCAAACAGAAGGTCAATATGAAAAATCCGACATATGTTGCTAATTTATTACCAGGTGAGCGATTCAGTGCCATCATGGCCCTCTTGTTTTTTTTTGTTTTTTTTTAGCTCACCTGAGCACTTGTGCTCAGGGTGTGCTTTTGTGACCGCTTTTTGTCCGTCGTCAACAATTTCTTGTGAACACTCTAGAGGCCACAATTTTTGGCCCAATCTTCATGAAACTTGGTCAGCATGTTTGTCTACATGACATCTCGGATGAGTTTGAAATTGGGTCATGTGGGGTCAAAAACTAGGTCACCATGTCAAATCTTAGAACACACCTTGTGAACAGTCTAGGGGCCACGGTTTTAGCCCAATATTCATTAGATTTGGTCAGGATGTTTGTCTACATAATATCATGGATGAGTTCGAAAATGGGTTACGTGAGCTCAAAATCTAGGTCACCGGTTCAAATCTTAGAAAATCATTGTGAACACTCTAGAGGCCACAGTTTTAGCCCGATCTTCCTTAGATTTAGTCAGAATGTTTGTCTACATGATATCTTGGATGAGTTCGAAATTTGGTCACGTGGGGTCAAAAAAGTGGGTCACCTTGGCAAATCTTAGAACACTCTACAGGCCACAGTTTTAGCCCAATCTTTATCAAATTTGATCAGGATGTTTGTCTACATTATATATCGGATGAGTTCGAAAATGGGTCTCGTGGGCTCAAAAACTAGGTCACCAGGTCAAATATTAATAAAACCTTGTAAACATGCTAAAGCCTCAATTTTTTCACAATCTTCATGAAACTTCGTCAGGATGTTCGTCTTGTTTTTGGTCAGAATGTTTGATTACATAAAATTTCAGATGAATTTAAACTTGGCCACATAGGGTCAAAAAGTAGGTCACCAGACTAATTTTAGAAAAATCTTGTGAACGCTCTAGGGGCCTACATTTTTGTCCCAGTATTCATTTAACTTGATAAGAATGATGATTGCATGAATTTCCAGTTGAGTGCAAATTTAGGTAGGACCAAAATCAAGGTCACTTGGTTAAATGTTAGAAAAACACTTTAGATGCCACATGATGCCACATTTCTTTGTCATCATGCCTTACACAGCCATCTTACTCAGGTGAGCGACACAGGGCCGTCTTGGCCCCCCCCCCCCTTTTTTTTGAAAATCAACCCAATTTTTCTTATTAAAATGCATATTTCCGACGGCTTCAGTGTTTACTTAAATACCAATTACCTCCCCTATTTTTAATAATACCTGGAAAAAAAAAATGTCAGTGAAACAAAGCTCCATAGAAATATTACAATCAATTGGTAAGTAATTATGGAGTATAAAAAGTATCAGCTCATTATTACCATATCATCTTAACTCAGATTTTGACGGAGTTATGCCACTTTGTTTATTTTGTACATGTGTTAAGATAGGGGAAACCTCCAGCTTTATTGCAATGCAGGAAAAGCCCCAAACTAGTCCTGGGTCTCCACAACCTTTTATATATGATTAATAGTTCTAAACTGGCTTCAATGTTCATTTATATATGGTTTTCGAGTCATCCATTCTTGTATAGGTTTGGAGGTGATAAGAATTGTTTCATAGTACCGAAGGTACTGAAACCAGGTTTTTGAAGTCCAGGTAGTAGAGTGTTTGAAACCGAAGTTTATGGTTTGAAAATAAAGATTTTTAACATAAGGAGAGAGAGTGTTTTACTCTTGTTCATAATTCGATAGTCTGGTTTTTATGATCATTGGTTGATTCTTATATTTAATTATTTAGTAATTGTTTTTCAAGGCAAGGAGCCAAATAAATCATTTTCTAATCATTTTAAAATTAGGTAAACTATTGTTCTATGTGTTTATACAAATAATCAATAGGCTAAGACGCCAAGATAAAGATTTCATATATGTAAGTATTTGTTTTATAGTTCAGTTAGCTCGGCACACGTTACACTATTATTTACTTTATCAAATGGTATGTCAGAAGCAATAACATCAGATATTGGTTTGAACAATCTCTAATAAAGCCACTCTTTATCACGATATATCTTGCTATAGTAAATTTAACATATATGCACCATCAAACAAGCTATGTTCAAATGAACGCCATGCACACAAAGGGCCTTAGACCTTTTGGGTCAAGGTCGTTGGAAGGTCAATGTCACCTGGCGAGTTGAGCTCATTAATTTGTTTGCAACTGTGAAGTTTGGATGCTAAAGGTGGAAAAGTTCTGAGTTATGGCCAAGGTACAAGTTTTGTGACTAACAAACAGAAGAACAAACAGACAAAATCAATATGCCCCGATCTATCGATCCACGGGCATAAAAATCTAGACCAATGGTTTTCAACATAACTGTTGATATAGATACGTTAGCATTATGCTATTTAGTGTTAACAAGATAATTCGCCATCACTTTCTACATAACTTTGGTTTGTTATGAGAAAAAAAAAGCTTTAATATGAATGCAAATATAGAAGCCATTTCAAATTTGCTGATGCATGTGTTTAGGAAACACATTTTTTTCTCTTTTTGCAAATGTTCGTTTAGAATATTTCTTAAACATTAACTATCTTCACCACAAACAAACGAGATATTCAAAGTGTGAAGACACATCAACCGTGAAATCGACGAGTTTTATAAACGCAAATCACAGTCAAACGCAAATGTGTATGATATGAAAAAGATTTTATAAATAATACGTTTGAAGCAACGCATGTTAATAGATTTTTAATGCATAAGGATTAAGCATTGTACTTGAATATGGAGCTCTTAACAGATCAGTGATAATCGAATTTTCAAGATGTACGTTGTCTTGTAAACTTTTTATTAAAAAGATGCATAGAGACTGTTTTATAATGGAATGAGAATCATTTATTCCATTTTTTAGCTTACCTGAGCGTCAACAATTTCCTTTAAACATCTCCTCCTAAACCGCTGAATGGATTTTGACCAAACTTCACGGGAATCATCCATATGATGTCCTCTATCAGGGTTGTTCAAATTATTTTGATTGGTTGAAAAAGTAGGTCACAGGAGCTTAAAATAGATTTTAAATATGCAAACTTAGGGGAGTCTTTGAAAAATCTTCTTGTCGGAAACCACGATCATGGGTTAAGATAATTGGTATGTAACATGGCCTTGTAGACCAGAACCAAGTTTTTAAATCATGGCTCTTGGGTCAAAATTGGTCCCACCCTAGTTGTCACTTGATTTTGTAGCTTTAACCATCAAAATTTGGACCACAGGTTCAGTTTTTGTGTGGAATTGCGATTATATTGCTGTATTTCTGCATGGATTTTGTATTCAGTATGACTGTGTTATGAAAGGCAATATTGGCAATACTTCTCAGGTGAGCGATTTGGGGCCATCATGCCCCCCCCCCCTTTTTTGCATCTAAATGTATTTTAAAGTATGAATTAAAAGGTCGCTTTGACTTAATTTTGATATTGCTGTAAACAGTGCAAAATAGTCTCATTGACTTTATGCAGAAATAATATCAAATGTTTTTTGTAGTTGTCTAATTTGAAATAAAGGTTTCAAAAACACATATTGGCAAAAAAAAGTTGATTGTGGAGATGGAAAGCGCTAAACCCATTTCTGCAACATCAGATATAAATGCGGGATAGGAAAATACTAGTCAGTGGACATTTGAATAGGAAATAATAAAATTATTATTTGAAGATGGTTACAAGAAGACACCTTGATGGCTAGGTATGTAATAGAAAATATAAAGCACAAGTGATGGTACAATGAACTTAAGATAACACTGTATACCAAATAATAAATGCGGACACAAATATGTGCCTTCACACTACGACGTTTAAACCGACATTTTGCAAACGTCTAGCTTCGCTTGTAAAAGTGGTCGAACGCTAGTTTAAGTTGTACAGAGTTTGCCTGCGTTAATCTAAGTTCGCAAACGGTCGACTGAGAAGAAGGCATTTGTAAACTAACCCGAATGCATAAAAGTTTGTATGCTAGTACAAACATGCATAGTGTGAACCCAGCTAAACTAACGGCCAGCAATGACATGCTGATGACGGTTCGAACATTCTTGCGTTGCTTACAAATCATTCTCAACAAATCATGGGAACAATGCTCCACGATTCATACTAGCAAAGAACTGATAAATAAACTTATTAAAATAAATTAACAAACCAGTATATACAGTATATATCGGAAATCAGAACCCCAAAACAGCTGATTGACACAGTCGTTCACCAATCTTAAATGAATTTAGTTTATATCAACGTTGTCAATCAATTTTGACCAGCAGCGGCTTAAAGGCTGATGATATGTTTTCGACCATCAGCTTATACTTTTTGGTTAGTGATTAGTCGTCAAGTTTGGATATAATATAGTGCATGTCAACAATAATGTATGGTACATATTTATCGTACCTATAAACAACGTTTTGATTTCATTAGATGTTAATTGAAGCACATTGACACATGCAGTAAGGCAGACTAGATCGAACTGTCTAGACAATGGTTATTTTACCTTTTTGCAGCACCAGCAATTTCTCGACGGGTCATAGCAGTGCGTAAACGAGAGAAAATATGCATTGCATGAATCGATAACTGCGAATATTACGAAGCGGTAAACTATGATATACTTCAGCGTGAAGCACGATATTCCTATTTTTATCATTTGCATGTCCATTGTAACATTTATGAATTAATATGGTTTACTTCATCATGGCTGCACTCTTTTTGTTCACTGCTTATATGTTTTGCAAAAATGCAGCAAAAGCTTAACAATAAAATAAACTCGTTCGTTTTATGAAAATCGATTGTGCAAAGAGTACCAATTGGATGGTCAACGGTTACTTTATTTTTCTATTTTGTAAGTTCAGTAAATATGTATGGGTGTGAAAAATATGTTAACTCTCCAGAAATAATTATTTTCTTATCATATATTGAAATACCTATTTAAATGACTTTCTTGTTTTCAGCATACACATCTGAAACCAGTCATGTGTGTACCTTTAATATACTTCGAATATTTTATTAAATGTAACTTTATACAAGCCGTAATGTATTTAAACAATAATGGCATAATGTCAGTCCCAATATATTGGAGATTGGCCAAAAGAAGTGTACTAGATATGCTGCGAATGAGTACACGAGATAGTAAAAAAAAATATATATATATATATAAGTAAGATAATAGTAGTGTACTTCGATCATTCACCAGTCATATATCAATTCCTCATATAATTCTAGGCACAAATTACTTACTCACTAAAATGAATATAAATGCAGAGGATACATGTACATTTTGTAATACTGCCCCAGAATCATTGCTGCATCTATTCTGGAATTATGAAGTGAGCTCTCAGTTTTGGACACAATTGTTAAATCTAATAAAAATTGAAAATATTGATTTTTATATCAGAGGTTCTATTTGGTAGTCTTACTCAGGATAAATGTATAAATAACATACTGCTGCAAGCAAAATAGTTTGTGTATTGTTGCAAAATGAACAATCAGATGCCATCAGTTGAATTGTTTAAGAATAATATTATATCTTATTATCATATTGAAAAGTACAATGCCATAAATAATTTCCAAAGTGCTAAATTTTAAGCCTCGTGGAAAAAATACAAAAACTTATTTATTAATGTTGAGTATCAATAATATGTATAATTATATATGATCCTTTTCTGGCAAAACATATATGCTACAAATCCCTCCCTCTGTTCAGTATAACCACATCCACACACAGTTATATAACTAATTCCTGTTTGTTGATATAGCCATAGAGGTTAAGAAGAGAAACAGTTCTAATCGTACTCTTGTCCTTTACATTATTTTTTCATGTTGAAGAAAACTGAAACGCTTATTTCAGTTTTTAAGTTTTATAATCACTAGCCATAAAGTATAAGCTGATGGTCGAACACATTAATCATTTTTAATTTAAAAGTAATATTTCAATGAATTTTAAGCTTTTACTCAAAAAGTTACACTGTTTATTTTGTTGAAAGATGAACCTATATTTTTTTCTTTACTTTGCATTTATTTTCTTCTTTTTTTTGTGCTTATATGCATTATTATAGGAAATATGTTATCCTAAAAATATGAATTTTAAGAGCTTTTTAATGGTGTATACTTGTATGCTCCTGTGTGTAATTTATTTAAAAAAATCCCTTGAATTTGTCATTCAAGATAACTGCAAAGACTAGGGATATTCACAGATGTGGAAACTATGTATATTGGTTCAAATATTTTGTATTACAATTACCAAAGAGTAACAAAAGCAAATATTCCCTAGTGAATTTCTCCAGAACTCACAGTATGTGATACAAATATAGATCTTACAGGGTTAACCAGTCATCAAATACCATTTGTGTATACCATTTCTGTTGAAAATTATGTATTCATAAATGGTATGTTTGCTTGTGAGGTGTTTTGGGGGATGGTTCCCCGACCTCTTACGCCAATTTCGGGGAGAATAAATGGGCTACTTGATAGCTGAGATTAAAAAAAGTATATCTCGACTCCTTGAGATGAGGTTTATTAAAACAATAAAATTGGTGCACACAGACATTAGTTCAAGTGATTGGATAGCGTAGAGGTAACGCGCCTTACTTTTCACCAATGTGTCCCGGGTTCGATTGCTGATCACTTACGTGAAAGGGAACAGTGGTTGCCCGTCCAGACACGTGGGTTTTCTCCGGGATCTCCGGTAAGTGCTTAATCGTCACATAAGGCTGAACAAATTAACAATAGTTAAATGTCAGCACTGCTTCTTGATTAATTTACATATACCGGAAGACGAGGTTTTGGTATAAACTGAAGCGTATTCAACCAATGTTATTTGTAATGAGATAAGCTAGATCGAAGCGTCCAGACACGGATTACCATTATTTTACTTTCCTCAACAAAAGAATGTCCTCTACGATCACAGCGGTGCGTAATCTGAATTAAAATATACTGCACAAAGCGATTACTGTTGATATATTGCTACGAATGCCAGAAAGGGAGAAAATGGGTTCGTAAAATCTTTATTGTAGCAACTCTCCAGGACTTTCAGAACACATGGATTGATACAGCAAGTCTTATCCGTTAATATGACTTGATGGGATATTTACTTCATTATTGCTGAACGTTGTCTGTCTCAAGCACACGTACGACTACTGATATGTTTTTTTAAGAATATTGTCCAGTATTTGTGCTTATAAAATTATTCATTGTTATCTGGTAGTCACCAGAAAATATATGGAGAAGCATGGGCACAAATAAGAAATTTAAGTCAAAGTTGGTCTGTATTAGTAAATCACCATCATCAGTTTGCTTTTGCGAGGAACTGTATAATCAAGCACACATAAGACAGAAAGAAGTCATACGTGTTTTCAAAATTGTTAGAACACTGGAGGCCAACTTATGCAGTCACTCTCAGGGGATGGTAAATGCGGCTGCCTACAGCCATATGGTATTTGAGAAACATGAAACATTTCTCCTGCGTAGTATAAGAATTTTTGTCATGTTTTACTAAGGAAATGACGCTGTAAATTGTTCTTTATCTAAAGCAAAATTTTTAATTCAGACTTTGAAAAATAAAACGGAAAATAAATAATATGATAAATAATATATTTAAGTTTATGCACTTCTTTATCAAATTTTCAAATAAACATATTTCATAACTTTTGGTTTCTTTAATTGAACACCATTTTGTTAGAGAGGGGGGTACTTGTTTTGTGCAGTACTAAAATTTTACGATTGAAAATGTGCGTGAGAAAATAATGTATTTAGATCAGAAAATGATCAGAAAATGAATTGCTTTTGTTAATCATAACTTCAAATTTATTAAAGACAAAACAGGAGTTAAATGCTCATTGTAAGCTATATTCAGTTATAAACAGTTGCATTCATAATTGTGTTTGTGTTTTTTATGCCCCCACCAAATATGGGGGGGGGGGGGCATATAGATTCCGTCTCGAAACGTGACACGCATAGCTCCGAAGGTATTTGTACTACAAACTTGATACTTCATGGATATATTATTCAGAACATGAACATGCGCACCTGGGTATTTTTTTATCGAACCTTCGTTGAAGTTGACAGAGTTATGGGCTTTGGTTTTTGAAAAATATGGAATTTTATGCTTGTGACGAACGAAACTGAAAATATTTGTAATACAGATTTGAAACTTCACGAATATATTATTCAGGACATGAACGTGTGCACCTAGGTATTTTTATCGGATCACCGTTGACAATGCCAAATTTGACAGATGTTTGAGCACTTTTCGTGTATTGCTATAGTTGTTATTGTTAGAATATGAACATAAACAAATGTTATTTTCTAATAAATTTATTAGAAAAGATACTTCTTCATTTGCTAGTGCAATTTTATGCCCCCCCCCCCCCCACACACACACACAAAGAGACATATAGATTTGCTTTTGTCCATCCCAAAACTGTGGTGACGCAGGTAACTCTGAAGGTATTTGTGCTACAGACTTTAAACTTCATGGATATATTACTCAGGACATGACTTGCGCACCTGGGTGTTGGCCTTTGATTTGGAAAATGAGACGGGTGGGGGCATATGTGTTCTTTGGACTCATTTCTAGTTGTTTTTTAGCCCACCAGAACACAACGTGCTGAAGGTGAGCTATTAGAATCACCCTGCGTCCGTCGTCGTCAACAAAATTGGTTTAAACGACATCTCTGAAACAGCTGAGTAGAACGTGATGAAACATGACATCCTTGGGTGAACCTCCACAACAGTTGATAAATTAAACTTGATCAATGCAGAACTCTGGATTCTATGGCAACCAATAGAATTTGACTTTAAACATTTCAAAATTCTTCTCCTCTAAAACTAATGGTCAGAATTTGAGTTCCTTTGGCACAAATGGTCACCTCATAGTGCTCTACCATAATTGCTAAAATGAAGTTGATCCATTGAAAAATGAGGCCCCAAGGGGGTTGCCTAACTTCCTTATATACTCTATATAAAAAAATCATTTTTATAATTATAATTTTCATAATTAAATTTCATTAATCACAAATGGTCACCTCATGAATGTCTACTAATGTCTCTTGCTAAAATAAAGTTGAATCCTTGAAAATGAGGCCGCTAGGGGGTCAGGTAGTTTCCTTATATAATATAGAAAATTTCAAAATTCTACTTCTGTAAACCAATGATAAGAAATTTCATTTAGCACAAATGTTCACCTCATGAATGTCTACCAAAATTGCTAAAATAAAGTTGATCCCTTGAAAAATGAGGCCGCTAGGGAGTCAACTAGTTTCCTTTTATAATTAAGACAATTTCAAAATTTTACTTCTATAAACCAATGATCAAAAAGAAATTTTATTTAGCACAAATGGTCACCTCATGAATGTCTACCAGAATACTTAAAATAATGACGATCCCTTAAAAAAAAAGTGGCCCCTAGGGGTCAGCTAGTTTCCTTATATATTACAGAAAATTTGAAAATTTCTTCTCTTCTGGAACTTCTGTTCAGAATTAATTCTTGTTTTGCACCAATGATTACCTCAAGGTTTCATACCATAATTGCGTAAGCGTTTTGATTCCTTGAAAATTGAGGCCTCCAGATGATTGACTAAATTAAGTATTACATGTATTTATATTTATCTGAAACTTGAATCCGGTTGCTGCTGAAAGAAACTAGGTAAAATCAGATGACAAATCATTTTTAAATAAGATGTACTCTGTAAATGTACTCTGGTGAGCGATCTAAGGCCATTATGTCCCCCTTATTTAACTCACCTGAGCACAACGTGCTCAAGGTGAACTTTTGTGATCGCCCGTCGTGCGACGTGCGTCGTCAACAATTTGGCTTGTTAACACTCTAGAGGCCGTATTTTTGCCCAATCTTCATGAAACTTGGTCAAAACGTTTGTCTCCATAAAATCTTGGACAGGTTCGAAAATTGGTCATGTGTGGTCAATAAGTAGGTCACCAGGTCAAATCTTAGAAAAACCTTGTTAACACTCTAGGGGCCACATTTTTGGCCCAATCTTCATGAAACAGAATGTTTGTTTCCATTAAATCTTGGTTAAGTTAATATTTGGGTCATGTGGGGTCAAAAACTAGGTCACCAGGTCAAATTTTAGAAAAACCATGTTAACACTCAAGAGGCCACATTTTTGGCTTAATGTTCATAAAACATGGTCAGAATGGTTGTTTCCATTAAATTTTGAACACGTTTGAAGTTGGGTCAAAAAGTAGGTCAATATAAAAAATGCAATTTATAATCAGGTGAGTGATTTAGAGCCATCATGGCCCTCTTGTTTCCTATTAACTTCATTGTAATATTTAGTTGAGAAAGACGGAAAGTTACAAATGGGTGTCCTATTTTCGATATCATTTATATTTTGATACCCTGAATCATACGGATATCAGATCTTTTATTTCAGTTTCCGATGAAAGTCAACACTTTGTCCATAAGCAAAATCATACTGATTTTCAACTATCGACTAATCACTTTGCATTCGTACGTCTACGTATGAGCTGCATTTATAGATAAGGTATACATCCATATTTAACATTCAATAGATATATTTCATGATTTTAAAGTAACTTAAAAAGGCTATTGAATATACATACATTATTACAATATACAAATTTACTCATGTACATTTTATAATGTGTGGTTAGATCCCAGTTTCCGACATACAAAACATGTCGTAAACATGGTACTGGTATAGCTACTCTGCTTGGTGCTCAGGATTGGTTGGATCGGTGTCAGGATAATGTGACTCGGTGTGGTGTCATGCAACATATTCACGGCTTAATACTGAGCTTTGGTAGCACTTTATATGTCTCAAGTTGACATTCTCTGAAATACTGTCGGCGGGACATTAATCCCAAACAATCAAACAAACAAAACATTTCAAAACCTATATTGATATCGAGAAGTTTGTTTTCTAATTATGCTTACCCAAGGAGCATCTGTACTAAAGCATTTTGAAATCTGGCCAATAGTTTTGAAGGAGATGATTTTTTAAAGTGTTCATATTTTGTCTTTCCCTTGCTATGGCAACCAGGGTTTTAAAATGGATTAAGTTTATTGATGTAACTTCTGTGAAGGTTTGCCCAAGGATCATCCCTGCCTATTTTAATTAAATTCTGTCAAGCGGAAGTAAACCCGATTTAGTTATGAACAGTATATACACATGTATATATATTAATATCTTGCATATTATATATATATGATGTGTCATACTTTATGCTGATGTGAGCTAAAAAAAAAAAAGCCGCCAGGGGCGGGGCTAATTTGCCATGAATGTATATAGTGAAAACTTTGAACATCTCCTCTGAAACCGCTGGAGAGAATTTGACAAAACTTGGCAGGGTGAACCTTCACAAAAGTTGCTAAAATAAACTTGACCCATGTAGAACTCTGGTTGCCATGGCGGCGGAAAGAAAAAAATTATGAGGGCCTCTATTGTCCTCTTTTTTCAATCTAATTTGTGACTTATATATTTCATCGAATGAACCTCATACTTATTGGCATATACAAGACTTAAACAATGTGGAAATTATAATATCAAATTTTAATGTTTCTTTTGCTGAAATACATAACCTGGACAAATAATTAGCAGTTTTTGCGTGTTTTCTGCATAATAATACATCATGGTTACATGTAAGATTCTGACACACCATATATATGTAGTATGCAAGAAATTAATATATATACATGCGTTTAAACTGCTTATAACTAAATCGGGTTTACTTCTCGGAGCAGAACATTACATGTATGTCCTCCTCATAAAAGGGGGACAAATATATATCAGAATCAGAATATATTTTATTGACTTATACAAGTACATGTATCTCGTCAAACAATATACACATAAACATACAATTGTAACATGAATGGAAATATAATAGTCTGCATTAATAATCTTATTTTGCCAAAAATTTCCCAACTATCAAATCAAATCAAATGGAGAGTGGATGCTGCAGGATTTACGATAATTTGTACGAAAACATTTCATTTAACATTTATATAATTTAATTTAATATATACGTTTATCTTTTTCTGCTTATAGGGATTTTCATGTTGCGGAATGGGATTCACTTAAAATGTTCGATCTTATATGCATATGTAATATAGCTATGTGAGGTAAAAGCACAGCTTGTAAAAGATATAACAATAAAAAGAAACATTTAAATCATCCCGGTTCACCAAGACTTGTCAAGTTTATCCCAGGCCTGTTCTCGTCACCTCGTTAAATACAGTGTGTACATCTTTATAGTCTATAATTCTAATCATAGGGAGAGTAAGGACTTGTTCCATACTATTGCCAACTTCAAATGATTGTTTTACCGACTATTTATAAAAGACACCCGGAGTATCATAGACACGAGTGGTCAGAGTATTATAAATATTTTAACTTTCATAATAAATGTGTTATTTTCCCTTTTTTACTGAGAGAAACTTGTTCTGATCTACAACATAAAGTTGAATTTACCCTGCCTTTGGCTGAAATATGCAAAAAATGGAGAATATAAGTAAATAACGTCCAAAGACAGATTAACATGGATCTTGTCATATAATCTCAATCGACGTTCAAAGGTGCATAGTTTCCGTCTGGAATGTCAGAAACGACTTATTTTGGTTAATTGGTTTTAAAGTAAGATGTTTGATATGGTAAGTGAATAAGTATGTATCAAAGCCTATTGTAACTAATAGTCTATAAAGACAATACAATACAATGTGCTGGACAAAAAAAGATACGGGGTACAAATAAGGATATAAACACTCATGACAATACCCGAGGGGGAAATAACTTACCCTTCGACAAATATTTATATCCATTTTTATCTAGGACATGGCATGAGTCCAGAAATGATATTTTTTAAACCCCCGTGTGAATCATAAAGAACGAATTTGCCTAATTAAGTAATACCTTTGTAAATGACTTGGTCTTGTAAAGTCATGGGATTCTTTCAAGTCGTGGTTATAGAAATCGCGTGTTTTCTCCATTAGAACGTTCGTTCATGCCGAGATTCCTTCCGATCGAAGTTGTCTTAGACAAGCTGAGCAAATATTTCGCAAAATGCGCAAAATGCGATGGAAAACGGTAAGAAAACTAATTTCACATTAAATATATAAAAAGTATAGTATATTACATCAAAACATTGTTATAGCAACAAAATATCGCATATGTATATAGAGAAAAGTTGGTCTGTTAAAACTGAAGCGAAAAGTTAACATCTGCGCATGGGCAGAGAACTATGAGCTGTAAACATTATAAAAGTTGATATATCCACTTCTGACAGGAGCTTGTCAGGTGCTTGTCAAGTAGAAAAAAAAAGCAAAGCTGTAAAAGAGAAGTCTATGAGTGTGGCCAAAGCAGCTAGATTATTCAACATTCCTGAACAAACTCTTAGGGATACGGTTTTGGAAAAAGTAAAGATTGCTGCTTCAATGGGGCGGGAGACCATATTCTCACATGAAGAAGAAGAGATGTCTGTCCATCATTTATGTGAAATTGCAGAAGTTGGATATGGATTATGCAGGTCATAGTTTAATATGCTGGCAACTGATATGGCACAGAAATTGGGGAAAATTTCCATTGAGAAACGCCTCAGTAAAACATGGTGCTATGCTTTTCTGTCTCGTTGGAAGGATAGACTGAAGGTTGTAAAACCAAGAGCTCTGGTTTAACAAGGGCAGCTGCTTTGACCCGGGAGTCTGTAGACAACTTCTTTGAAGAGTTGGAGACAGTAATGTCTAATTATAATTTCCATGCCAAACCACATTTAGTTTACAACATTGATGAAACTGGACTGCAACCACAACACAGGCCACCCCATTTAATTACAGACAAGATGTGTCCAAAAACACAAAGCTGTTGTCTCACCAAATTCAACAACTGTGACACTCATAGCTTGCAGTAATGCTGCTGGTAGAGCCCTACCTCCATACTATGTATTTAAAGGCAAAAGGACAAATGATGAGCTCAAACAGGGCTCTACTGTTGGCAGTGAATATTCACTATCTGAAACTGGTTGGTCCAATGGATCATTTGAAAGAACATTTCTGCAAGTATGCTCAAACAGGAGCCAGGGGAGACAATGTTGAAAAACTTCTCTTGTTGTTGGATGGGCATGCATCTCATGTATCGTTAGATATAATCAAATGGGCAAGGGACAATGGCATAATTCTCTTAGTGCTCCCACCTCACAGTTCACATGCCCTTCAACCATTAGATGTGGGATGTTTTGTTTCTTTCAAGTCAAATTATAAGCAATATTTACTTTCAGTTAACTGTAAAATGGTTCTTTCATGTTTATGCAGTGTTCAGAACAATATACTGTCAGTTTCCTTGACAATTTTGTAAAAGTGATAATTTTTAGCGTGTTTACAGCAGCAACAGCTGTAGCCAATCAAAATCCACGACTTTAGGTGACCCGTTTTAAAATGGCGGCTCTGTGTATTCATTCAATAAACTTTTGTTTACACTATGAAAGAGTTCAGGGGGTGAAAGGTCATTGGTGATTAAATTGGATTAAGGTATGTAATAAATTATAATGGCACTTTTGTTTCCTTATTCATCTCCTGCTTTTAAATAGCATTCAATGAATGAAATTTCCCCACGACTTTACGTGACCAAAGCATATATGCGAATACATTTACTCTCAACCTCCCCTCCCCGAAATTGATAAATGAATGCAGTATTTTAAAATCCCTTTAGTGTACTTTAAGTCTGTTAAAATTTATTTAATTACAAAAAAAAAACTGTGTATATATTCGAATACATTTACTACCCACCTCCCACTACCCGAAACAGATAAATGAATGCAGTTCTTTTTTTTTAATCACTTTAGCATAATTTAAGCCTGTTTAAAAATATTTAATTACAAAAAAGGTGTTTTTAGCTCACCTAAGCACAACGTGCTCAAGGTGAGCTTTTGTGATTGCCCTTCGTCCGGCGTCCGTCATCCGTCGTTCGTCGTCAACAATTTGGCTTGTTAATACTCTAGAGGCCATATTTTTTGGCCAATCTTCATGAAACTTGGTCAGAATGTTTGACTCCATAAATTCTTGGACAAGTGCAAAATTGGGTCATGTGGGGTCAAAAAGTAGGTCACGAGGTCAAATCTTAGTAAAACCTTGTTAACACTCTAGAGGCCACATGTTTGGCCCAATCTTCATGAAACTTGGTCAGAATGTTTCTCTCTCTCTATAAAATCTTGGACAAGTTTGAATTTGGGTCATGTGGGGTCAAAAAGTAGGTCAGGAGGTCAAATTTTAGAAAAACCTTGTTAACACTCTAGAGGCCGCATTATTTGCCCAATCTTCATGAAACTTGGTCAGAATGTTTGTTTTCAGATAATCTTGGACAAGTTCGACTTTGGGTCATGTGGGGTTAAAAAGTAGGTCATGAGGTCAAATCTTAGAAAAGCCTTGTTAACACTCTAGAGGCCACATTTTTGGCCCAATCTTTATGAAACCTGGTCAGAATGTTTGTTTCCATACAATCTTGGACAAGTTCGAATTTTGGTCATGTGGGGTCAAAACGTAGGTCATGAGGTCAGATCTTAGAAAAACCTTGTTAACATTCTAGAGGCCACATTTTCGGCACAATCTTCATGAAAATTGGTCGGAATGTCTGTTTCCATAAATCTTGGTCAACTCGAAAGTGGGTCATGTGATGTCAAAAAGTAGGACAATATGAAAAATCCAACATATGTTGCTCATTTATAATCAGGTGAGCGATTCAGGGCCTTCATGGCCCTCTTGTTTTTTTTTTGTTTTGTTTTTTTTTGGGGGGGGGGGGGGGGTTGTGTATAAATATCGTCCTTCATCAATATTTTGATAATCAATTTTTAAGACGTTAACTAAACATTATGGTAACCTAGACCAAACCATCCATACACAGATTGCAATTTTTCTTTTAAATTAAGAAAACTCGATCACAAAAAATGCGATCACAAAAGCGTTTCATGGGAAGATACTATATATATATGTTTCCACCACATATTCGATCCGCGTGAGTCATATAAGTCAGCATTCTATTTAAGCTTATTTTCCTTGAACTCCCGCTCTAATAGATTATCCAAACAGATTTTTAAAATCATTTGACAGGTTAGTATGACCTTGTAAACCTTGAATGTACAGTATGTTTATATATGCGACAAATATAGATCGAACCGTCGAGACACACATATACCATCATTCAATATTTGATCATTTTGATATATTAAGTTCAATAAATAGTGCATAGTGCCAGACATAGACCAAACACATTCTTTTATTATTCTTTTTTTTTTTTTTTTTTTTTTTTTTTGTCGGAAAGACTAATCTTAGGACTGGTCTTCCGTGCGTCAGTTTGATGTGTTTAATTGTAGTTGTATAACAGCATATCGCGCTTTCCTTTCTGTTTAACAAATGCTACTTTTAAAAACGCATCTAAGAAACTTATGTAAAATTGGAGATATCTTCTAGCAACTTCTAGTAATTCTGGTTCCTGATTTAGACCAGTACTAAGCGCCTGAGCAAGTCCATAAAGAGTCCTGCCAACAACAGCGTTTGAAACTTGAAACCGTTGGATCTGTAATCATGTGAGCTCATAGGTATTTGACTCGTATGTCCAAAACCCATTTCCTATATAATACATATACAAGGTATGTAAATTGCCAGTCGCGTATTTTAAATCAATAACATACAGTCTAATATGTATAATTATGCTAAAACTGTCCTATACATTTATCTTTCAATTACCGTAAAAAGTATTTCCATCGCAATCTTTGTTTTCGAGATCTTTATTTTTAAACACGGAAAATTACCCTAAAATCCGTTGGTCGTAAGCTAGCGTGGCGGCCGATCTGTCAGACTTAACAGCCGTTACGCTGCTGAACATCATGAGTAATACATAAAGGTAAGTACTTTTAATCCAAACTATTTTATAAAGTGTTTTCCTACCATACATGCCTACATTGCGTGCTTTTCATATTCGGTCGCATCAGTTTTTTTATACAGCACTCTCCTTCCATCTTGTCAAAATCCGAAACGAGTTTGACGTCCGAGATTTTTTCATTCTTTGTTACTAGCGTTCTCATTGGTTAAAAAATATAACGCTGCCTAACAGCTGTTGATTTGACAGATCGCGGGAGAAATTGAAGTGTCATTATGGACGAAAAAAACAAATAACAACAACGTAAAATTAAATGACAGACAACAGTTCGCACTGAGTGTAGCCGATATAGTAAGATGTATTGGTAAAACTGACATTGATATGCTCAACAGGACTCGCATACCCGCAACATTTACAGGTTCAAATTTCACAATCTCTTCGATCTCTATATTATGAAAAACATACCTTAAGCTATAACGTGTATAGATGTGGCTTGTATTTATGTCCAAAACCCGATATATTACATATTGGAAATAAATACCTGTCGATATATGTGTTAAAAAAACAAACAAACAAAAAAAACAACAAAAAAAAAACACACGATTATTTACATGTCTTAAATGAATATTGAAAACTGTTAAATGTGTTGCCTATGACATAATATGGGAGAAATTTATTGCTAGCCAGTTATGCAACAAGGAAATCAATTAATAAATCAAATCGATGAAGATATAAAAATTTATGCAAGCCATCATGTATGTTATTTTTGATGTTTGTCATCCTTATAATATCATTCCTCGTACACATGAAAAATCTTACTATTTTGATCCTGACCTGAGCTTGGGATCAACAACACGAAAGTCAGGCACTCTACCACGTTGCCACAAAAGCTATACTTCTACTACAAATACTACTACTACTTTGTAGGCAAAGACAATTCACCGTTTTTCGGTATTGATGATGGGCGACAGTGTCGAGCACAGTGACGTTCTTTAAAGGATTCTTCAAACTGACGTCCTTATAACAGACGAGTGTTCAATGATAAGTGCCCGGGCTGTAGAATGTATTGAAGGAGTAATTAAAGTAATTGATTAATGAAAAGAAAATGCTAATAATGATGTAATGTTACATGTTTGATTGTTATTAATATATCATCTTATGAATATTGATATCTGAAATAAAGATAAGTTGAATATAAATTGACTGAAATCTTAGTTCTCATCATTTTTTTCTTACCAGTAATCACCTGTTTGATTGTACATAAGATTTGAGCTACAAAATTCCAGTGAAAGTTAAAATAAGTCTTACGATAACATTGATTTTAACATAGTTGTTATTGCAGTAATTCTGGCAACATTTTTCGCTCGCCTGACCACTTTTGGTCAGGGTGAGCTTTAGTGACCGCTTTTTGTCCGTCGTCCACAATTGCTTGTGAACACTCTAGAGGCCACAGTTTTGGCCCAATCTTCATGAAAGTTGGTCAGAATGTTTTTCTACATCTAATGTTGGATGAGTTCGAAACTGGATCACGTGGGGTCAAAAACTAGGTCACCAGATCAAATCTTTGAAAAACCTTGAGAACACTCTAGAGGCCACAGTTAGCTTTACATGCGGTATTGTCTATTCGGTCCGATACATTTATCATATTTTCTGATTCCTTTTCTGTTCTACAATCAATTAAAAAACATGAACTTTTCGAATCCACTTAAACAAGATATTAAACATCATCAGCTATCTTTTTCGAAACAAATTATATTCTTTTGGGTTCCCAGACATATGGGAATTCGAGGTAATGAGAAAGCTGATCGTGCTGCTTAAGCAGCCTCCGATTTAGACGAAGCAGATATAAAAATCCATTTACAGATTTGAAATCTTCCATAAATAAATTGATCTTTTCAAAATGGCAATTTAGTTGGGACAATGCTCAATTTAATAAGTTATATTCTATTCAACCGTCCCTGGTTTTTTGGTATTCATCTTCCCGCGCTGTGCGTAGAGAAGAATGTGTTATCAATCGTTGTCGCATAGGACTTACTCGTTTGACTCACTCCTTTCTTTTAAATCGAGAAGAACAACCTGTGTGCATTCCTTGCCAGGAACCGTATACTATCAAAAATATTTTAGTCGACTATTGATTTCAATCTTATTAGAACTAATTATGTTGGGGCCGCCGTGGCCGAGCGGTTAGTCGTGGACTACAAATCTCTCAGCCCCTCACCGCTGTGGGTTCGAATCCCGGTAGGGATGTGAGGAAGCCTTCCAGCTGGCTTGCGGTAGGTCGGTGGTTCTACCTGGATACCTCTGTGTACTCGGGGTCTTCCTCCACCTGTAATTAGCTGGACGTCGCTATATGATTGAAATACTATCGCAGCGACGGTAAACCCCAATACAACAACTAATTATTTTAATGTGACATCAGTGTTAGACCTTTTTAATACTGTTTCTGTTGATACCTTGATCGCTTTTATTAAAGACGTTGGTATATATAACAAGCTATGATTTTACATACGTGATATATTAAACGTATTTACCCTCCTGCTGTGCGGGATTCACTTGTGTATGATTTTGTGACTTATCGTGATTTTGGGCGTTTTTATACACCGTATGATGTCTTTCGACTGCTGAGGTGTCTCTAATTCAATATTCTATTCTATTCTCGAAAAATTTTGTCATCTGTCATAAAGTTATTTTAGATTTATGACCATTGGGTGGATGGAAATGACAAAATTAAGTTGCCCGCTTTCTTACTCCAGTCATCACCGGCCACGGTAACTAGACTTGTTGGCAAGACAGTAATCTTGACCAAGTTCGACAACCAGACAGACTGATAGATAAATGACCTTTGAATTGATAAAAACTAATAAAGAATTAAAACTTGTTTTTTGATTGTTTGACAAAATATTACCATACGTTAACAGAAAGTTCAAAGCCACACTACATGTATATCTGAAATTTAGGTAACCAGAAAGGATTCTTGACAGTGTCCTATATTTTCTTCCAGATCTTAATTTTTTTTTTTGTGATGACTGGTATAAATTATTTATGAAGTCCGCTAAAAGAGACTGAAACAAACACTGAAGAAGCATTGTTGCGCAATCAGTCTCTTGCACTTTTCTGGCAAAATGACTCGGAGTCTAGTAAATAAATACTTGTTCTATTGGTAATCTGCAACCTATTACATCCTTTTTATGCCCCAACCAAAAATTGCCTTCGTCCGTCATGAAACTTTGTGACACGCATAACTCCGAAAAAATGTGCACTACAGACTTGATACATCTTGGATATGTTATTCAGGACATAAACTTGCGCACCTGGGTATTTCCATCGAAACGCCTTTGAATTTGACAGAGTTATGGACCTTTGTTTTTGAAGAAATATGGAATTTTATGCTTGTGACGCACTAACTCTGAAAGTACATGTATTTGTACTACAGACTTGATACTTCATGGATATATTATTCAGCACATGAAATTGCTGACCTGGGTATTTTCATGGAACCCCCCGTTGAAGTTGACAGAGTTATGGGCCTTTTTTTTTAAATATATGGCATTTTATACTTGTGACGCATGAAACTTTGAAAATATTTGTACTACAGATTTGAAACTTCATTAATATATTTTTCAGGACATTAACTAGTGCACCTGGTTATTTTTATGCCCCCCCCCCCCCCCCCTCCCAAAAAAGAAAGAAAAAGTGAGGCATATAGATTTGCCTTTGTCCGTCCGTCCATCCCAAAACAGAGGCACGGGTAACTCTGAAGGTATTTGTGCTGCAGACTTTAAACGCCATGGATATATTACTCAGGACATGACTTGCGCTCCTTTGTTTTGGAAAATGCGACGGGTGGGTACATCTGTGTCCTCTAGACACATTTCTAGTTATTATAAGTATCTTACATTACGTATGAAAGAGCAATGTTTTTATTCAAGTATGATGTATAAAAATTGAAATTCAGTTTGTAAAAGAGAACATAGAGAAACAGGGACGCAAAGTTGAACAACCACACCGATCAATCATGTGCATGATTCAAAATGACTCAAGCAAAGACTCATTGGGTTTGATATATTTATATGTATTATTAGTATTTTTAGGGTTTTCTGCCTTGCGCAGAAATACTTTTGATATTTGAACATATTGGTATGAACATAACTGGTAGACCAATTCGCTGCCGTTATATTGGTGTTTTAATTTTAAGCATCAACTTAAGATTAATTAAGTTAAAGGTAGAACACAACATGAACATATTGTTGTTGCTTTTTCGAAGTTAAACCTTAAATATTTCAAAGCCGTTTTAAGTTCTCATTTAGAGCGAGTGAATTTTTTTGGAATTATAAGGCGATTTCAGCGGCATCAAGCCCTTAAAATGAGACGTTACGGTATACAAAAAAGTTACTGAAGAATAAAAATGTATGTTACACAATTTTGCGTAGACCTCTGAATATCTTCCAATACATTGCTCCGAATGTATGATCATAACGATTAAGTAATACCATTTAATGTTAGGTTTGAAACAGTGACCATACGCAGAAAGCCCACACTTTGTTCCAACTTTTTTTTCTGTGAGAAGTGGAGTCATTTATAGAAGAAAGGAGGATTTATGAACTCGCAGTGTAATACAAATGTACATATGCGTAAATTTATGAGAAAAAAAATCTCAAGAGGACAGATTTGACGCCATTTCTACCAGCTGTTGACCTACAACTTGGTGCCTCGCAAATTCATCGGGGGAACCTTCGAGAACAACAAAAACAATTTAGTTATAATGTTATGTTGTGAGATGTTCAAATGTTCCATGTTCATTTTAAATTCATCAACAAAACTCTATGAAAAAAAGAAAGAAGTGTTAAATAAGAAAGGAACCTTGTATACTTATTTTTCATATAAAGAGGACTTATGAGTTTACTAGTTACCAAATTTTGGCATATTGTGGTTCATTTTGAAGAGCCAGCATCATAACATTATGATTGTCCGGCAAAGCAGTCGCCTTTGAATACAATGATTTTGATTTCATAAGACGTCATTTAACGAAACATATTTCATCTGTTATCAAAGTTAGTTCGTCCTCTACAGCTGTCAATTTTTAGTGGCTCTTTTTTTCACAGATGATGCGTCAGAATGGGTACATGAATATGATAAGGTTTGATATGGTTTGCAGAGCTTAAAGCCCAAGAGACCTTTCGGAACAATCGAAATATATTTCTTATTAATTTCATTAATAGATCCCTCTGGAATAAAACTTTTGGCCTTATAGGAGTATACGATTTTAGATTTATCTCATTCCAAAGATTTGACACTCAGCATATAAGGGTAGTTGCAGCACTGGTTTGCCCGGTGTCAGGATAATGTGACTTGGTGTGGTATCATGCCACATATCTACGGCGTGATACTGCACAGTGGCAGCACTATATCTGTCTCAAGTAGACATCGTCTCCAAATGACTGAAATACTGTCGGTGGGACTTTAAACTCATCAAACAAACATTCCAAAAATCGTACAGATTTTATACTTATGTTTCATTAGTACCGATTTATATAAACACTTGATAACCTAGGTGTGTTATCTTTCTCTGTATTGGAGAAGTAGGGACTGCTTTGCCGGACATTCATTTTACTAGGAGTTAAAGTAGTAAAAGTAATTTCCAAATTAAAAAAAAAAACATAGCACTGTTTTGTTTTGTTAAAAATAAAACACTGTGATTTTTCTCAGTCTATATTTTTTGCTGGAAATTTTATGGGATAGTCTGTGTAATGAACAGAGCGGGGAGAGTATCTTCGCAAGTCAGTGTCCCTTATAATGTTTAAACACAAAATCTATTCAACCGTTACCATACCAACAATCTCATTAAAATCAGATTCAGTATGACCACATCGTTTAGAGGGTCGTCTCAAATTGACATTTGTATAAGCCAATCAAATCGGCGGCTACGGAATCGTTCGGTATATCAGGGGGAAGTAACTGCATCAATATCACAATAGGGTAGAAAGATGTCTTATCGGCCGGGTAGCTCATTCGGTAGAGCATTCGCCCTGTAAGGTGAAGGCCCCGTGTTCGAGCCCCGGTCAAGCTGCACATTTTTCTAACCCTGTAAAAATGTTTTACTGAAGACAGTTAGAAACGCGCTATTTAATTGGTTTAAAATCGAGCACTTGTTTATGCATATAAATTTCTTAAATGATCAATCTGACGTGACCCTTAATGCGATGTTGTCAGATCCTAATCGCGGATATTAGAGGAGTGCAAATTAGAATATGATTTTAATGAGATTGCATTATCAACCCATTCATAATTTATGCCACTGTAAAAGAAGCTCCGAATAGGTTTCATTTTTTTTTTTTGTCTTTTCCTCAGTTCAAACAAAACTGTTAGCTCAGCTTTTGCATAATTAATAAAGCTGGTATTACGCAGTCGGGTACAGTTTGACATAATCTTAAACTGTAATTTAATTCAGTTGCGCAATACTGCTGTGTGGCAGCTAAATCTACGTAACAAAACCGTACCCCAGTGAGACAGGAAATATAGTATCGTTCACTAGTTGACCTGAATCAAAATTCATTAAACAGTGTTATTCGAATATCAGATCCATGAACCTTACATGACATTAAGCAAATGTGGCATGTATTGATGCGAATAAATATGAATGTGTAATATAACGTAGCACGCAAGAGTCCTTAATTTTCCA
>CM037781.1:54440041-54457612 GCA_021229015.1 Solen grandis | reverse complement strand
ATTACTTTCAGAAAACGTGCAAACTTGAGAGAAAATAAAAAGTGGTCATACAAAAATATAAATATTGAGGTTGTAAATTATTTTAATTACTTGGGTGTTGTTCTAAATTAAACTGGATCTTTTGTGTTACATAATCAATATGTGTATGTAAGGACTTAAGACTATAAATTTTATAAATAAATAACAATATGAGTTATAGGGGCACATGGTGCACCTATACTACTCAGTGTAGCCTAACAGAGCAATCTCTTTCTCCTCAAACACTATTGCAGCTCAGATTCTGCAATTAAGTTCTCGAGTTAGATTCACAAGTCTTAAGACTAAAAATTATTACATTTCAGAAACGTGCAACTTGAGAAATAAAAGTGTCATACAAATATAAATATTGAGGTTGTAAATTATATTCATGTAATGATGCTGTGTACGGTGAGTTAGGAAGGTATCCTTTGCATGTAAATAGGTTTGTAAACATTATTAAATACTGGTTACAGATACAGAATACAGATAATATTATTATACAACATGTCTATCAAAAAACACTAGATGACTGTAATAATGGCAAAAACAACTGGCTTAGTAATGTAAAGAACTGTTATGTGGTTATGGTTTTATGTATGTATGGGATCAGCCACATACTATGATAAATGTAGATGTATTGCTGTCTGAGTTTAAACAAAGAGTTAAGGATAATTTTATTCAAAAATGGGTTTCTGATGTTCAAAATAACAACAAATTGATATTGTATAAAAACATAAAATTGGATTTTGAGATGGAAGATTATTTGAAATTTGTTACTAATAAACAAAATAGATTTTTCCTTACAAAAATTAGAATTTCTGCACATTTCTTGAAAGTGGAAACAGGAAACAAGTAAAGAAGATGAAATCATTTTATTTTGGAATGTCCTTTGTATACTGAAATCAGGAAAAAATTTGTAAATAAATATTATATTACGAGACCTAGTATGTTCAAGTTAGTTCAGTTGTTTAAATCTTCAAAAATAAATATTTTAAAACTGAGCAGGTATATAAATGAAGCGTATAAAATTCGCAAATCTGCTCAATTCGCTTAACTAACTTTTTTTTTCCATCCTCTTATTTAATATTAAATTAATTGTCACTTTATTATGGTGATAGTTTTTTTTTTTTTTTTTTGAAATTACATGTATATTGTTTTTGTATCAATATGAATATATTGTGATTTATATTATGTATGTTGCACTTTCTGTCACGTGTATCAATATTATTACTTTTGTAGTTATTGACATGATGATGAACTGTAACAGTTTAAATCAATAAAATATTATCTATTTATCTTAAATGTTGAGAGGTAAATTGTTCAATAAATATCAAAGGTAAACCAATACAAAATGATCGAGTAATTCTACGGGCGACCGTGGTGTCTTGCATGGTTTATGAGTACTCACTGAGGCGTATTGTGCACTTTGTGTGGTGTATATGGTAGACTCACTTTTCTTGACGACGCGGCGTCAGTATGGAGTGCTTTTTAAATTTGGCCATTGAGCCGCATAATCAAAAACGGGAGCAACAACTGTTATTATTTTAAAAACATTGAGCCTATTAGCTCCTGTACTTTTTTTTCAGTCGAATTGTGTTCAACACCACACTATACATTTATTAACAGACTTTACTGAAAGAAATCAGATTCCACAAGCGCTGAGTCGACAAATAGTCTAGTCATTACTGTAGTCATCATGATGTTAACTTTATAAAAGGTTAAAGGTTAATCTGATTCGGATTTGAGAGAGAAACAAAACGAGTTTTAATACTATGCGTAAAATAAATTTCATAAATACTCTTCAAGTTATCAAATTGATTAACGAACATCAAATGTTTGTCAGGTGACACGTTCATCACCAAATGTAGGGATAAATTCAGTCATGCGAAGTGGAACGATTATATATATATATATATATCAGACGCATGTTTATTTCCCATTGAACAATGTATGAAATTTTACAACATGATGTAGATTAGGTGTTCGGGAGGGGCTCGTTGATAAAGATAGGTTAACGTCTCAATGGTCTATTCGATTTTGAATTGGTTGCCCTTCCACCGGACACTCGGTATGCAAGTCGGGCACTCCATCACGTTGTCAGAAAAGCTTACTCTATAGCTTAAACTTCCAGTCCCATTTCATTTATCTCCTTTATACACACATATGGATGTATGAAATGATAACGTGCTCATGATACATTATGATGATGCATTATATTTTCGTGTTGTCAGTCATTCATTCGATTGGTTTCTGATGACGGTAAAACATGTACTTACGCAACCGATGATGATGATGATGATGATGACGTTGGTGATGATAAAAGTGATGGTGATGATGATAGTGGTGGTCGTCGTCATGGTGATGGTGGTCAATATAATAACGAAGCATAAGCTATAGTGTCTTACCTGGTCATTTATACACTCGCCGACCATCTCTATAGCTTCACAAGGCATTATTCCAAGTAATATTGAGCACATGACACACAGACCACTCATCCACGGCAGCTCACGAACCACGTGTCCGCCCTTCCTAAACCAAGGGTGGGAGAACCCTGGTCCCATGTCGGGTGTTAACGGAGCCCCGTATCGATTGCCGTGTTTGTGGTAAATGACACAAATGTATATAATCACTGCCATGTTTAACCAAGCATTTCATCACATCAAGTTAACGATTATTTGAAGAAATGGAGCGGACAGCTGTACGTACATACTGTGGTTAAATCATGTTTCAGATGTTGGAGGTAGACAGTTCGAGTCCTCATGGTAGATTGTCCGGCGCGACTAATTGGTTGACCATAAAGCATGTTAGTCATGATGTTCCAATGTGGGGTGTTGAAGACGGAGAAATTTTCACAAAATTTTTGAATGAAAAGTATGGGCTATTCGTTTGATTATGTTACACTAACATTTTCATCTCTAGTATATGGCCAATTACAATGTATCTAAAAAAAAAAACCCCAAAAAAACACAAAAAAAAACCAATCAAATCAGAAGGAACAACAACAAAAACAAAAAGAAGCGGAGATTATTCTCTTTTTTTTCTGAACTGATATTTACTACATGTAATATTCTCAAGAAAAACGAAATAAACAGTCACTGGTGTTACTCGAACTACATAAGTTCCCTACCTGTTCTGCCTTGAAAATAAAAAACCCGAATGTGAGAATTACTTTAAAGAATTTAGTATCATACACTTTTGAGTCATCTAAATGTGACAATTACACATTTGTACTCTCGGAGCTGTGATTAGTTATATTAATATAACACTATCTATTTATTACGGAATACCGTTAGGGCCATCGCCACTGGCTGAATTGTTAGGGTACCCAATACACGACAGTACGATGATGATAATGAGATATCACGATGTTACGACGACGATAACGCGAGACCACGATGATGATACAACGATAGCACGATGATGATACAACGATAGCACGATGATGATACTGCGAGAACACGAGATGACGATGATGATAATGCGATATAGTATCGTGCTATCGTCATCGTGCCATCGCGGTATCACCATCGTGCTGTCGTGTTGTCGGCCATCGCGGTATCACCATGCTCGAGTTTTGTCGAAAGTTTTTTCTTTCTTTCGTATGTCGTATTTTATCATCTTTCGCACTTTTCTTTAGTTTTTTTCATCATCGTGCTCCCCCGGGTTATTTTCATCGCACTTTTTTTGGGTACTATCTTCATCGAAACTTTTCTTACTTTTTTTTCACCATCATTTTTATCGTTTCCCGGGTTTGAGCATGCACGAAGAAATGGAACACCCCTTTACCCAAGGCAAAAAATTTGGGCGAAAAAATAAGCTCAGCAAGCAATAAGTTTCAGATTTTTTCCCCCCTGACCGAAATTTTCGCCCAATTTCCCCTTTTCCTATTTTCGGGGTTTTTAAAGGGGGAAAAACGGGGGAAATTTTTTAAACCCACAACCCTATAAGCAATATTTGGAAAAAAAATTTGATAATATTTGTTTTTCCAATTTAAAAATACTGGTTAATAAAAACGGCAAAATTTTTAAAAAATTCTTTTATATTTTAAAGGTTTTGTTTTTAAATATGATAACTCCCTTTTTGTTTACCCCAGGAAATTTTTTTTTTTGTTTTTATTAAAGGAAAAAAATAGTGGGACTGTAAAAAACTTTTTTACAGTAGGGTTTTTTTTGATCAATAAAAAAAGTGGGGGAAAACCGGCCCAAAAAGGTAATTAACTACATTGTAGTTATATGGTTATTTAAACCCTTATTAATAATTTTTGGGAAAGTAAAACAACAAATTATCAAAAAGATAAAAACATTATTAAATTTTAATTTTATCAGACCCGATCAGATCAGAAGATATTGAAAATAATATAAAGGGGCCTTTATCTGACTTTTTTATAGGGCCCAAATTATAATATTTAAAATTTTTTATTAAAATTTCCTTTAAGATAAATTTTTTACAATTAAGATATTTTAAAAATTAAATTTTTTTACAATATTAAAACAAGGGGTTTCCAACTTCAAATTTTTTATTTAGGTTTCCCCTTGAATATTTCTTTTTTTAAAAACATGCAAAAAAAAAATTTAAATAAAATAAGCCTCTACGAAAAAAAAAAAAAAAAAAGCCCCCCCTTTATAGCCATACATTGGGCTATTGATTGAAAAAAAAAATCAATGTGATCCCATAAGACTAGGTTTTGGCATGGAGCATGATTTTTTAAAAGCTACAAAATTTAAAAACCAAGTATGGGTCTCAATCATATCCCGGTCAGAAGTTTTTTACCGAAATTTTTATTTTTTATATAGTCCCTAAAGGGAAAATTTTGCCGTAAGTAAAACCCTATAGATTTACTATTGATCGAAAAGCAATCAATGTGACCCCCATTATTCGAAAATTTTAAAAAAAAAAACAACATTTCATTGTAAGCATATCCTCTTTCAAAATGATCTGTAATAAATCATCCATTTTTTTCGAGGGGAAAAACGCAGACAAAAAAAAATTGTCTGCCCCAAAGATCCCGGAAGGCGACAGTGCGATGATGATAACGCGAAGCCGTTTATGATTTTTACGAAATCACGATGATGATAAATACGACAGACGATGATGATTTGAACGACAGTACCAAAGATGGGTAACGCGAGAGCCGATGATGATATCGAAACCCCGATGGTGTTTGTAGACAGCACGATGATGATAGTACGACGTACGATGATTTTATAACCGCCCAGAGCACGATGATGTTTTACGACAGTACGGGTGTGATTTTAAGCGAGGGGGCACGATGTGATTCTACGACAGACGATGATGATTTAAGCGAGAGCCCCGATGTGATTTCTTTCGACAGTACGTTTATGATTTCTACGACCCAAAGATTTTTTGATTTCTCGACAGGGACGTTTATGTTCTACGACGAACGGGTGATGGGGTATTGCGAGGGGGACGATGATGAAAACTACGGGCATACATGAAAGATAACGCGAGGGGGGGGAAAAGGGAAAAAGCCCACAGCACGATGGGGATTCCGCGATGGCACAAAGAGATAGCCCCCGATAGTATATCGCATTACATCATCGTGATTGTTTTTCTTAATATCATCATCGTTTCATGTACTATCATCATCGTGGTCTCGCGTTTTTTGGCGTTTTTGTTAAAATCGTGATATCGCCCTTTTTTATAAAAGTACTGCGTTTTATTGGGTACCCTAGCTGAGGCATAAGTTGTGTGTGTCTCAAGTAAAGAGGTTTGAAAGGAGCTGCAGATCAGCTGGGGTAACTTAATTTTTGCCAGATACCAAACTTAAATAAAACAAGCATTCTGAAAGTCCCCTACCGGCAAAAAAAAACAAAAAAACAAAACAAACAAAGAAACAAACAAACAAAAAAAAAAAAAAAAAAAAAAAAAAAAAAAAACAAGTCACTATTTCATAAAAACTTTTGATAAAAGTCAAACGACAATAAATATAAAAAAATTAGGAAAACAGCTATTTTAAAGAAATTTTCTATGTCCAATGCCCGTAATTTCACTAAAAATCAGTGGACCGGAAAGAAACTAGAACTCAAATACCAAATATCAGATCAACATCTGCAAGCGTTTAGAAAAAAGTCTGGAAAACTGCTATTAGTAAAGAAATATTAAATGTCCAAGGCCGTAATTTGTCAAAAGTCAATTGACCGGAACGAACCTCAAATTTGATCTGTAACTCATGGTGGTTGTCTCACATACCAAGTTTAAATCAATATCTGCAAGCGTTTAGAAAAAAGTCCGGAAAACATGTGTGTGACGGACGGACGGACTGACGGAGTGCAAACCATAGTCCCTTCGCGATGCCGGTAAGGGGACTAATAAGAACTATTTTTGTTTAAGATTTGCCTTCTTTTGATTTAAATATGCATATAGATATAAATCTTATAACTGTAGCAAGAGAAAAGGGAAAGTAAGGGAGGCGATAAGCTAATTGTTAGCAGTCCATTGAAACAAATGGTGTGTTCATCTTTTCTTGTAACGATCTTATTGTGCAAGGTTAAAGCGGGTTTATATCATTAGGTTTTATTGGCATTGCTTAAAAATTTGTTCCCCGTTTATTAAATTTACTTTGATAAACAAAAGAAATGCGACAATCCTGTTCTCTCAGCGCTATCAGCGCTTTAATTTGTAATCAGTATGTGAAGATAATTATGCAAAAGGTTGGCTTCAAAAGTCAGTGAGTGGCTCGGAATTAATTTCGGATAGTAGATATACAGGTTTCAGTCATTTTATAGTGTAACAAATACCCAAAGAGGTATGTGAGGTCGATAGCTTGATGTGATTGTTACACGGATTTGTATCGGACTTCAATCTTTCTGCATGGGTTATTGTAACACCATAAAATGATTGAAACCTGCATAATTATTTACTAATCAAAACTATCTATGAGCCACTTTTACATCAAAACAAAATATTTTCCTCCGCATGATCAAGTATATATATTACACAAAATTGATTTTTCAACACCTTTGTTTAATCACACTATAACAATGTTGTAGAGTTAAATACAATTGTTCGATCATATTTACAATATTAAGAGGTTATTCGGTTTTCAAAGTAGAGAAACGGATCAGGTAGAGTTATGGTTCTAAGTCACTGTTCTTCAGTTTAAAAATGAAGTTTCAAGTCAATACCTTTCATAGTGTTCAAGTTATGACCAATGTTAAAGTTGCTGACAAACAAACAAACAAACAAACAAACAAACAAACAAAACAATATGCCCCCGATCACAGATCTCAAGAGGCATAAAAAAGGTATAGAGACGACGTCACACGAGACAGGATGAAAACAAGGAAAGATATGTTTGTAAAACATGTGATGTGTATGTCCCTCTTATATGCTGTAATAAATACATACTGATTGTGTATCATTTGACTTCATAACATCTGCATGTGACAAATTGGGAATGTACCTATCCTTGGATACTAGTCTTATTCATCAACAATGTAAAAAAAAATAGCTAAAATAAATAAATTTGGGTATGGTTTTCATTAAGTAAGTTCATCATATATAACCTTATGACCTTGACCTTTGAGGTACTGACCTCAAAATCAATAGAGTTCCTCTGCTAGAAGTAAGCATCAACCATACTAAGTTTGAGCCAAAAGAAGTACTCACAACGAAGTTTTCACTTGGAAATAAAAACTTGATTAATAGTGTTTATGAGAGTTTAACATGACTTTGTAACCTTGGCATTTGAGGTACTGACACCAAAATCAATAGGGTTATTCTGTCAATAACAAGCAACAACCATGCCAAGTTTGAGACTTAGGTTACAAGGGTTACTTAAAACTAAAGTTAACACTCGACATGAACTCTTCGAAGGGGGGGGGGGATACAAACATACGCCACGGTTTATCAATTCTGAGGCATAGAATCTTGATTTGTCAGTAAAAACATTAAAGTTCAGATGAGCAACGAATATATAAGAGAAAATTTGAATTTGTTAAAGGTCGTTTTTTGTCAGTTTATTGTAAGTTTTGATCCTGTGTATTTGCAAGTCCTTTCACCATAAACATTGAATAAATCAACATCGTTATTTTGTAAATGTGGTCGAGTATGTTGTCATGGCTGAAGGAATACACTAGATTTTGTCACGACAGTCGATTTATGACTCCCTAACAACCCGTTTTTAGAGATAAAATTGATATAAAACCGACTAATTACATCATTCTACATACAAGATTATGTTCCTAGCCAGACTAGTTTACCTTGAGATATGTAATCAACAAAAACCTACTTGCTTTTACCTGATTATACATGCATGGCGTTCAGATTAACAATAACAATTAGGATCTTCACCGTATATCATTAACACCGGAAATAACTACCAGGCGAAGCGAGAGAAAATGGTTAAAATGTATTTTGCAGGTAGATCCTTTGATATTTTACTTTGCATTAATAAAACATCATAGAAAAAGATCCCATGTATCCATGAACATTTATTTATTTCGCTCATTGTTGTTTAAGTGGCACAATCGGAATACTTCAGCTTAAAATGTGTCCCTGGTACCGAGGAAAACGTTGCTAGAGATAAGAATCTTATTTTAAGGAAAATGAATGTGTATGTCTACAGCTTAGCTGCCGAATCTAAGCGTATGTTCACGTACCAAACATTAAATGTATCCATGGCATGATGCATTGTGTAAGAATTAATTCGAAGACCAACATACACAACTCTATATGGCGAATACTTTTTATGATGTATTTTGGTGAAATGTAGTGTCAGGATTGCCAGCACCCGAGGCCAGGAAAATTCCCTGACTTTTCATTGACTTTTCCTTAACCCTTTTGCATTTTCACCGACTAAACCACCATTTTATACGACCTCCTCCACCCGAATTAGCCATCCAAATCCTCCCATTATGTTAATTGTATTCAAATTTGACAAGTCACACCCATAAACAGTTCAAATTTCACACACACACACTACTAAAACATAAGTGTTAACATTGGTGGTTTGAATCAGTGACTGTCATCAAATCATATATAAAGAATACAATATGAATAACAAAGTTATTAGCGAAATGGCTAGTTATTAAAATAACTAGAAATGTTTTTGTTCAAAATTAGTAAATAAAAGCATTACCAACAGCAGGATTTTCACCATCAGAAATATTATTCCCTGACTTTTTAACAATCTTATTTTTCACTTTTTTTTTTTAGAAATTCCCTGACAATTTACTGACCTTGAAAAAATATTGAATTTCCCTGACTTTTCAAGTCTGCTGGCAACCCTGAGTGTGCGGCGAATAGCTTTTGTTGTTTTAGTGAAATACCTTTAAAAGGGTGATTATTTTTAATACACAGTGTAAAACAAGGAACCTCAAGTTAAATCACCATTATAGAGCATACCAATTTGGACAGTCCAAACAAAATTCAATTCTTAATAAATACGGGTCCTGCTTTATAACAGTCTTCCTAAAGGAAATAAAACAGATAACTGAATTTGATTCTACAAAGTTTGTAAATGCTTAGATGTGTGCTTCTATGGAAATAAGGTTAATTTGTAGAAGTATATTTGCATCACATTTAATCGAACAGTTCACATGTAATATATGAAGTAAACCTGACATGCCAACATAGAACCCTTAACAATTATTTAATCTCATATGTATATTGTCAATAAATAAAAAAAAATCAAATATTGTGGATTGCCACCAAACGTTGATACAGTGAAACCTCTTTACAACGGCATTCATTACTAGTATAACAACATCCTCTTTATAACAGCAGTAATCTTGAAAACTAAAGTGCATAATCCTTCTGTATCTCTATTCTTTACCATGACAATTTCTTTATAACAAGAGGGCCAAGATGGTCCTGAAATCACTCAACGTAGAAATATTGCCTTCATTGCCTGTACAAGTAACTATACCATTGAATACAGAATCCATGAAGAAATATAGGAAGATCATTTCAATTCAACACACCAAATAGTATTTGTGGCCTAAATTTGGAGGTTAAAAAAAAGGTCACTGGGTTATGATTTAGGTTATCATGGGTCAAAGTTCAATTCCAAACACCAAGGCAAAAAAAAAAAAGAGTTCCGTTTCTGGTCGCCCGACCGATCCTCTGTTTTAACGACTGACCCAAAAGGTTTTTTTACCTTTCCGCCATTGAAAAAATATTTCCTTTTTTTTACCTTTCGTTTCATGTAAATAATAATAATAATAATAATAATAAAAATAAAATCCCGACCTACCGACCCTCTATTTTATTTGCTGGAGACAAAAAACGGAGCTCATTTTTGGACCGTAGGTCCAAATTCGAAGGCCATAGCTTAAAAAATCGAAAGAATGTCACTGGGTCATGATCAAAACCACCCAAGGTAAATTTCACACACAAAACTGTATACTGTGATCCACAACTGAAGGTCATGGCTTCAAATATAAATCTATGTATGCAGTGAACATTGTGCGTGTCCAATTTTGACCCCCGGGGTCATGATTTGAACAAACTTTGTTAAAACCCACTAGACAATGGCACGCACCAAATATCTACGCTCGAGGCTTAATTGTTTTAAAGAGAAGATTTTTTTAACTTTATACATGTGTAAGTCAATATAAAATCAAGTAACCCCTCCGACCCTCGGGCAGGCCAATTTTAACCTTAGGACCATGATTTGACTTGACTTGACTATTTGAGTTTACCTCATATAAAAATCAGAATGACCTGCCGGGATTCGAACCCACGCGGTGAGGGGCTGAGTGGACCATGATTTGAACAAACTTAGTAGAGGTCCACTAGGCCCTGTCACACACCAAATATAAAAACTCCAGGTCTTGTAGTTTCTGACAAGAATATTTCTTTTAATTCTTATGATAGTCTATATAAATCAAGTGACCCATGGGGCAGACCAATTTTGAACCAAAGCCATGACTTGAACAAACTTGGAAGTGGTCCATTAGGCAATGTTACAAACCAAATACATGTACCTAAACCCTAGGAATCGTGGTTTCAGACAAGAAGAACGTTTTTTTTTCTTCCTATGAGTCTATATCATCGTCGAATACCCACGGCCGACCGATAGATCATCTGTCATCATGTCATGTCATGAAACGGAATAAATCAGCCAGTGGTTTTCGTCGATGAGTCTAAATAAAACCAAGTGAACCTTTGGGCGGAGCCAATTTTGATCCCAGAACCATGATTTGAACAAACTTGGTAGAGATCCACTAGACAATGCTACAAACCAAATATCTAAATTAAAGGCCATGTGTTTGACAAGGAGATTTTTTCTTCAAGTTTTCCTTATTTAAATGATTAATCTTTGTAAAATCAAGTGACACCTGGGGTGAAGTTTATTTTCACCCCAAGAGCCATGATTTGAGCAAACTTGGTAGAAATCCGCTAGACAATGTCACACACCAAATATCTAAGCACTATGCGTTGCAGTTTCTGACAAGAAGTTTTTTTTAAGTGTTTTCTATGAAAGTCTATATAAAACCAAGTGACCCCTGGGGCGGAGACAATTTTGATTTAACTCCAGGCCTTGTGGTTTCTGACATGTTTTCCTACATAAATGTAAAATCAAGTGACCCCTCGGGCGGGGTCATGATTTGAACGAACTTGGTAGAGGTCCAGTAGTCAATGCAACACACCAAATATCTGAAGATTTCACTTTTAAAATATATGTTTTATCTCTTATGACCCAGAAATGCAATTGCCCAGAAGTATTTGAACAACTTTGGTAGAGCTTTATGCAAGGCACATCACAGGCACGTATATCAAGTTTGGCCCAGGGTTTCAGAGAGATGTCATTTGAAACCATTGTGGACGATAAACAGACGCAACTGGTCTAAAAGCTCAATCTATGGTAAAGCAGTGTTAGCCACAGAGAATGAGTTATAATGGGACAAGTTTTTTTAGTATGCTTGATAAGGAAAATAACTTGTTCAGTAATATTTGTTTATTGGTTTATTTTGTCCCACCGACAGTATTTCAGTCATTTGGAGACTACCGGTATGTCTATTTGAAGCCATACTGCAGTATCACGCCCTAGACATGTGTGGCATGATACCACACCCGGTCACATTATCCTGACACCGGGCCAACCAGTCCTGCAACTACCCTTATATGCTGAGCGCCAAGCAAGGGGTCTATACCAGTACCATTTTTTACGACTTTGGTATGTCGCGAAATCGATCACACGACCTCCCGCTTCCGAGGCGGACGCTTTAACCACTCGGCCACCGAGTTTGCGTGATAATTAAAATAACTTATTCAGTAATACCCGTAAACAGTACTTTTTCTGTGCAACTAAAGTACATTCCCTTGTCAACGTGTTTCAAAAATGGCTTCCAAACTTGATGTGGAGGAAAATGAAATTATTCCATTCAACAGTAAACGGCGATATTTGTTCTGTGTTTGAAGTTAAACAAACCTTCACAAAAACTGCTAAAATAAACTTGATCCATGTAGAACTCTGGTTGGCATGGCAACGGAAAGAAAATAAAATGAAAACTTTAAAAATCATCTCCTTCAAAACTACTGGCCAGAATTAAAATCTCTTTAGTACAGCTGTTTCTTGGATAACTCTCTATCAAGATTGCTGAAATATTTCCGATCCGTAAAAAAAACATGGCCACCAGGGGTGGGACTAATTTGCCTTATATGTATATAGTGAAAACTGTAAGCGACATCTCCTCTTAAACTGCTGAACATAGAATATGAAGTCTGTTCGATCAAACAAAATATTTTTAAGAAAATTCTCAGCTGAAAAGGGGCCATAACTGTGTCAAAAAATACTGATTTCACTTAAAGTTTAACCTTGTTTTATTTTTTATTTTTTTTTATTATTACTTTTTTTTTTATTAATAATTGTACTTAAATAATCTAAATCTGTTGAGCCTATGATGAGGTATGTATTTTAAGCACGTTCTTATTTGAAAAGGGGCCATAACTGATTTCAGAAATTACGAGTATTGGGAAAAGTCGAATTTGGCCTCCAATTAACTGACATAAATAAGTGTATGTAAAACTAATCAAATCCGTTGAGCCCATCATGAATTATCGATCGGACAATGTATTGTTGGCAAAATCTTTGTCAAAAAGGCGCCATAACTGTGTCTAAAATGAAGAGAGAGGTACCATTCTTAAATGTGACTGATCCACTGGTCTTGCTCTACATTCCTACAAAACATCATCATCGTGCCCCGTGTTCTCGAAAATACTTAGGTACAATCTCAGACTCAGATTTGAGCATCTTCCTCAAACCACTATTGAAACTAAAGGGCATAGTTTGAGTATAAGTATGAAAATCATACTTAAGTACCATGTTTATTTTCGAGACCTACAGGCCATTTCTGCAGTGGTAGCTGAGTAAACGAAAAATATGGTAGACGGTAGAGCTGGGAATCACGGGTTGGAACTACCACGGTTTACCGTGGTTTTAAGGTAAATACCGCGGTACGTACCATGGTATACCGCACAAAATATTCCGGGACTTGCGGACTATTCCATATATAACTAACAACATCAAAGTCATGCTCGTCGCCGTCAGCCTTTTTTTTTAATTTCCTTTCAATGTTATTATTGGTAATGATTATTATTGGTAATATGTTAAAAAGTGTATTTCTAATATTAAAATAGAAATTGATACTTTTATATCGTATCTAAGCAGGTTTTTGATGTTGTTAAAAATAAAATTATCATTAATGACAAAATTGTATTGAAAATTTGTACTCATTCAATTCCATTATACGGAAACCACCGAAGTACCGGTATTATTCAACATTGTACCGGTTCGTATCACAAGCTGCATCGGACCACGGTTAAACTGTATACCGGTTATACCGCGCACCAAACTCCTACGAAGTGGTCCCCCTCTGCTTCGCTGCAGAGAGCGTAGCTCTGCTAATCAAATCATTGTGAGGAGTTTGACCGCGAACCTCTAGTAGACGGACGCACGGATTACGTGTTTTCTGCAAATGCATTAACCATTGAAGCACGAGTATGTTTCATCACCCCATAGGCTTTTCCACGATCGAAGTTAAATATAAGGGTTGCCCTCAATAAACCGAAATGGTTACTTTTAATACACGGCGCATCAGCGCCGTGTATTTAAAAATGCTTTGGAGGAGCACATGACCTATTTCCGCATTGTCACAAAGTGGAAAGCTCTATTCAAATCAAGTCTTTTCGCCCAATATTGTTTCGAAACCAACAAATTTATTGACCTGACAGCTTGCAGTTTTGATTCGTGTAAAAATACAGTGAAATCAGAACTAATCAATTATTTTAAATCATGTATTGTTTTCCTTTTGAAAAGTCCCGTAATTTAAAGTTGACCTAGGTGTTAAAGGTTAAATAGTGCGACGAGACGAAAATCTATAAATAGAACCATAATGTCAGCAGCTTTTAAAAATGTAAAGTTTTACACTTTTCTTCCCTATTTTATTTATAAATCCAACTGCTTTATTGTTATAGTACGCGTAAATTGTTCAATCGTTGAATTTTGCATTTTAAACTGCCGGTCGCCCTGTGGGCCAAACCAAAAGTAAGCATAATTCAATTTCTGAGTGCTGTCCGGTAAAAACAACAACAGCACATGGAAACATTGCGATAGAATCTGCTGATGTTGGAGGTTTAAGTTCAAGATAAAGTATTATTTAAGTAGTTTTTTTATGGGCTAAAGCGAATAAGAATATGATTGATGCCTTTCTTTTCATGGATGCGCCTAGTATTAAGACAAACACGCGCTCTAATTCCCGCCATTTTTTTCAGGACAACCACCACCACCACCAAGATATCTATGGAACGTTATGGAAAATACGATGCCCAATGGTCTCTTTAATTCAATTGTTGTGATCTACAATTTGGCACAATGTAAATTAATATTGCTGTAGATGATGAAGCTTGAGTACAAAATGACAAAAGGTGTTCGTAGAAACCCCAAAAATGAAGAACATGTCCTTTCAATACCAGAAACGTATAAACAGAGATTGGCAGCTTTCCGAAATAGCGTGCCCTATTGCGTGCCTCGGGAGTTAACGAGAGCGCGTCCACCTCTACTGATTTTAAAGCTAAAGTGAGTTTAGATGAAGGAAAGAAGAATACGGATGCATGAGTTGAGTACTTTTTAGTTTAATTATTATTAAGAGAGAAGGGGAATAAAATCAGATAGATAACTGGTCTGATATGACAGAGCGCGGCATGAGAAAACGTCGAGATACATGACAGCCTCATGTACATGCAGGATAAACCCGTGATTTATGGTTATGGTCTTGTTCTTTTGACTGATGTTGGAAAACATGTAAATTGCATCTTGCCGTGTGGTCGATCAACATCACTGACGTTTGTTTATGTCAAATACTCGAATAAATCATTGACTAAACGAAATAACCATATAAATACCATATTATTTTAAATATCCATAGGAATATGTAATTGGTTTCCAATCTCACCCGGGTCTCGTTGAAATTTTGTTGTCCGGGCGCGACTTCAAAAGATTTATATGGGCAAAGAATAAGATCTCCGTGGCTGAGAGGGTAAAGTCGCTGACTTTAACACTCACTCAGCCCCTCACCGCGTGGGTTCGAATCCCGGCAGGGCCGTTCGGATTTTCATGTGAGGAAGCCTTCCAGCTGGCTTGCGGAAGGTCGGTGGTTCTACCTGGATGCCTCCGTGCATTCTTCCTCCACCTGTTATTAGCTGGACGTCGCTATATGACTGAAATACTGTCGAAGCGACGGTAAACTCAAATAGTCATAGTCAGTTACATTACACTTATCAGTAAAGCATTTAAAATTCAATTGTATCGCATCAACAGGTCTACACCGCCTTACCTCTATTTCACTCATACACATATTTAAGAGCACACCTTTCTTTTTACGCCGTGATATTTTGCTGCTTAAGCATCTTTTTTTTTTTTACTTGTACAACTATAATGAAGAGTTTAAAAATGATCTTTTTTTTTCAATTAAATTTGGATATTTTTTCCTTTGACGAAATCAGTATCTAACCTAATTTATGACCAGATAATAACTATGTCTGTTATTCAGACATAAAATTAACCTGAATAGATATAGTAGTGTATACGAAATATGATATTTCACGGTCTAGAGTGAAATTGTTCCACACTGTAGTTAAGAGCATGAAATGACTACACCTCAGCAAGACCGCGTGAATATCGACAATACACACGTAACCTATATACAGATATCCGCCAGTTTAGCTCCGACTGCTATGACTTTCGCTCCATTAAGACAATATAAATAAATCATTGCAGTGCTAACCATGAAACAAGTAAAATCTTTTTTCAAACGGAATACATGTATGTAACTCTAAACGAATACAAACAAAAGACGGAGTCTTTTTATCAAGTATACGGCAAAAACAGAGTTTTGGATAATTACAAATGTGCTTGAGAATCGTCAATTTAAAAAAGTAAAATGATATGTTAAGTTAAAAGTGATCAAATAATAACACACAACAAACACAAAATCAGTCGAGACTTTGTTACATACAAGCTAATGAATAATTGATGGAATGTTGTTTTGTTATGGAAACTAGTTGTACTTTTTACCGCTGTCGCTGCATCAGCATTTCAATATTCTAATAACAACAGGTGAAGAAAGACCTGCGTGAACAAAGGCATTCGGGAAGAGCCATCGACCTAGCGTGAGCCTAAATCAAAAATAGATTTAGGGGAGTTATATTGCATTGGAGAAAAGAAATGGACAGAAGTGAATGCGACGCGTCGCGTCTTAAACGCAAGGTTTCCTTCCGGAGTTTAGTAGAAGATTTAGAGACTAAAAGTGTTAATTCTAAAGATCAATATGAGGGTGTAGAAATATCAGAACTTTTTCCAAGTATTGAACCGAAGTCAATCTTGAGAAATCCCCTTAATTCTTCAAAAAGGGTCTCGAAATCTTCAGAAAGAAGGAAAACACAAACTCCACGATCATTTAGAAGTGAACCACGACCAAGAAAACGACACAAAAGATGGTCGTTCAAGCCTCCAACCGAATCTCTTGCGCATGCGCTGTTGCGATCTATGACGCACAAAGAACCGGAAGTGAATTCGAAGGCCTTACCTAAAATTGTTGTGTTGCCTCCGTTGGGACAGGATAAAACATCGGATAAAGAATCAAGACATGACAGGAATTTGAAAGTGTCAAGGAGCGTGTTTCTACCAGAGATCGGGACCCAGTGTGTGTCGAAAATCGACAGTATTTGCGGAATTTGCCGACGGAACAGAAGAACCGTGCCAGCAGCTGGATTTTGTAAATTCTGTGATGAGTATCTGTGTCAGACATGTGTTTACAACCACCGAGCGCAGCTGACAAAATCACACCGGTACTAGTGTTTCATTGTAACATGTGTAAACAAATGAACATATTAAACAGAAAGGGTTCTGGTTTCTGTATCAAGTGTAAACATTTTTACTGCTGTGTTTGCGTCATTCTCCACTGCGGACAAACAAATCATGACGTTCTCGAGGAAGGGGATTTACTTGACGTCGTTGACGCCATGATTAGGAGATAAAAATGCTGACGCAAAAATTAAGTCCAGTGTATGCTGCTAGTAGGCAAAATG
>CM037781.1:54413484-54439941 GCA_021229015.1 Solen grandis | reverse complement strand
AAGTGACCCCTGGTGCGGGGTCATTTATCACCATAGGGCTATGATTTGTACAATCTTGGTAGTGGCCCATAAGATGATGCTTCATACCAAATATCTAAGCTCTAGGCCTTATGGATTCATAGAAGAAGATTTTTTAAGATTTTCCTATATAACTCTATGTAAAACAAGTGACCCCTGGTGCGGGGTCATTTATCACCATAGGGCTATGATTTGTACAATCTTGGTAGTGGCCCATAAGATGATGCTACATACCAAATATCTAAGCTCTAGGCCTTATGGATTCATAGAAGAAGATTTTTTAAGATTTTTCTATATAACTCTATGTAAAACAAGTGACCCCTGGTGCGGGGTCATTTATCACCATAGGGCTATGATTTGTACAATCTTGGTAGTGGCCCATAAGATGATGCTACATACCAAAAATCAAAAGGTTAGGCCTTGTGGTTTCGGAGACGAAGATTTTTTCAAGTTTTTCCTATATTAGCCTATGTGAAATCAAGTGACCCCTGGGGCGGGGCCAATTTTGACCCCAGGGTCATAATTTGTACAATCCTGGTAGAGAGTCATAAGATCATGCTACATACCAAAAATCAAAAGGCTAGGCCTTGTGGTTTCAGAGAAGAAGATTTTTTAAATTTTCATTTTTAAAATCTATTTTTAGCTCCTGTGACCTAATTATGCGATGGACCAGAACCATTTATACAACTTTAGTAGAGCTTCATCCAAGGAACATTCCTGCAAAATATTTTTCAAATTGGCCAAGCCGTTTAGGAGGAGATGTTGTTTGAAGCAATTGTTGACGCCGGACGCACGGCACACTGACGCACGGACGCACGGACGACGGACGCCGGACAAAAGGCGATCAGAAAAGCTCACCTTGAGCACGTTGTGCTCATGTGAGCTAAAAACAAACTTTGGTAAGGTCATTATTTTAACAACTTTTGTAGTAGTTCACAAGACAATTCTACATACCAAATATCCAAGCTCTAAGCCTTGCAGTATTTTAGGAGATGATTTTTCTATTTTTCCTATGTAAAATCAAGTGACCCCTAGGGCAGGGCCAATTTTCACCCAAGGGCCATGATTTGAACAACTTAAGTAGAGATCCACCAGACAATACTACATACCCAATATCTTAACACCAGGCCATGTGGTTTCTGATGAGAAGATTTTTCTAGGTTTTCCCTATATAAGCCTATGTAAAATAAAGTGACCCCTGGGGCAGGGCAAATTTTGACCCTAGGGCCATGATTTGAACAATTTTTGTAAAGGTTTATAAGACAATTCTACACGCTGTAGGCCTTACAGTTTTGCAGGAGACGATTTTCTAAGATTGCATTTTAAAATCAATTTTTAGCTCCTGTGACCTACTTTTTCAACCAATCATAATAATTTGTACAATTTTGTTAGAGGACATCATAAGGATGATTCCTGTGAAATTTTGTCAAAATCCCTTCAGCGGATTAGGAGGAGATGTTGTTTAATGGAAAAAGTTGATGCAAGACGCACGCACGGACAGATGGACGGACGACAGACGCCGGACAAAAGGCAATTATAAAAGCTCACCATGAGCACGTTGTGCTCAGGTGAGCTAATTATCTAAGCTCTAGGCCTTATGGATTCATAAAAGAAGATTTTTAAGATTTTCCTATATAACTCTATGTAAAACAAGTAACCCTGGTTTCATAGGAGAAGATTTTTAAAGTTTTTCCTATATAAGTCTATGTAAAACAAGTGACCCCCGGGGCAGGGCCAATTCTAACCCATAATTTGAACAACTTTTGTAGAGATTCACTAGACAATGCTTTTAAAGTTTTTCACTATATAAACCTATGAAAAATAAAATGACCCCTGGGGCGGGCCAATTTTGACCCTAGGGTCATGATCTGAACAACTTTTGTAGATGTTCATAAGACAATTCTACATACCAATTATTAAAGCTCTAGGCCTTACAGTTTTGCAGGAGAAGATTTTCTAAGATTGCATTTTGAAAATCTATTTTTAGCTCCTGTGACCTACTTATTCACCCAATCAAAATAATTTGATCAACTTTGATAGAGGTCATGATAAGGATGATTCCTGTGAAGTTTGGTCAAAATCCATCCAGTGGTTTAGGAGGAGAAGTTGTTTAAAGGAAAAATTGATGCAAGACGTACGGACGGACGCCGGACAAAAGGCGATCACAAAAGCTCACCATGAGCACGTTGTGCTCAGGTGAGCTAAAAAAAGGGCTGCAACAAGAGGCCCAAGGAGGCCCTGGATAACTCTACTATTCTATCAACAGATTTTAAAAATTACAGCAACGTACCAAGCTGTAGAAGTAACATGGGCAGGAGAGACATTTGCAATGTTTTCTGAAGATCCTGCTTGTTTCCTGCTCCTGAGGTTGGTTCCCTTCAAGTCTTTAGGGTCAACTGCTCCAAAATTGTAGACGGTTGCCTTCACATTTTCAAGGTGAGCTAAAGACACAGAGGCTGTGTTCAGCCAGCTCTGAAAAGTAAAACAAGAGGGCCATGATGGCCCTGAAACGCTCACCTGAGTACCATTGCTACAACTGATTACAAGGTTTTTAAACAGACAAGAATTCTGATATAACTCAATCTTAAACATATTAGCCCTGACAATATTATACACCAAATATATAAGCACTGGGCCTTATGGTTTCAGAGGAGAAGACTTAGTGCGGGGTCATTTATCTCCAAAGGGCCACCATTTTGAAAATCTTGATAATGAACCATTAGATGATACTACATACCAAAAATCTAAGCTCAAGGCCTTATGGATTCATAGAAGAAGATTTTTTTAAAGATTTTCCTATAGATTTTCCTATATAACTCTATGTAAAACAAGTGACCCCTGGTGCGGGGGCATTTATCACCATAACCATTAGATGATGCTACATACCAAATATCTAATCTCTAGGCCTTATGGATTCATAGAAGAAGATTCTTAAAGTTTTTCCTATATAAATCTATGTAAAACAAGTGACCCATGGTGCGGGGGCATTTATCACCATAGGGCTATGATTTGAACAATCTTGGTAATGAACCTTTAGATGATGCTACATACCAAATATCTAAGCTCTAGGCCTTATGGATTCATAGAAGAAGATTTTTAAAGATTTTCCTATATAACTCTATGTAAAACAAGTGACCCCTGATGTGGGGGCATTTATCACCGTAGGGCTATGATTGGAACAATCTTGGTAATGAACCATTAGATGATGCTACATACCAAATATCTAAGCTCTAGGCCTAATGGATTCATAGAAGAAGATTTTTAAAGATTTTCCTATATAACTCTATGTAAAACAAGTGACCCATGGTGCGGGGGCATTTATCACCACAGGGCTATGATTTGAACAATCTTGGTAATGAACCATAAGATGATGCTACATACCAAATATCTAAGCTCTAGGCCTTATGGATTCATAGAAGAAGATTTTTAAAGATTTTCCTATATAACTCTATGTAAAACAAGTGACCCCTGGTGCGGGGGCATTTATCACCGTAGGGCTATGATTTGTACAATCTTGGTAATGGCCCATAAGATGATGCTACATACCAAATATCTAAGCTCTAGGCCTTGCAGTTTTGCAGAAGAAGATTTTCAAAGTTTGCATTTTTAAAATCTATTTTTAGCTCCTGTGACCTACTTTTTCAACCAATCTGAATAATTTGTACAACTTTGATAGAGGGCATCATAAGGATGATTCCTGTGAAGTTTGGTCAAAATCCCTTAAGTGGTTTATGAGGAGATGTTGTTTAAAGCAAATTGTTGACGACGGACGGACGCACGCACGCACGGACGACGGACGACGGACAAAAGGCGATCACAATAGCTCACCATGAGCACGTTGTGCTCAGGTGAGCTAAAAAAGACATATAAATTGCTACATTGTATGAAATGATTTTCTATTCATTCAGGTTCAGCTTGCTTTTATGTAGGTTACAAGGTTAAATAATTGATACCATGTTTTGAGTTCACGGTTTCCAAAAAATGAAACAAAATCTAAAAGTCAGATGGTAAGTTCATGGACGTAGGAAAGAGAATGTGTGCAGTTATGTTCTAGTCAACTGACCAAATAAACATAAATAACACTGTCATCCTGCTGAACTAGTACCCGTTAGAAATTTTTCAACCCCTGATGTTGTTGTTAAATCATTGACGTAGATATATGCCATTCATATAAATTCATCCTTAATTACAAATGTTTTTTAAATGAGGAAAGAATCAATGCAGACAATTTTACCTGTCTAAACTTGAGGGGTAATAATTATTGAATAGACCAGCAGATTTCCAATGATCAAGTCACATTGACAAGAACATATTTGGCAGTGTACAAATGCCCTTAAGCTGATCACATAAAAGAATTGAAGCACTTGAGAAGACGGGAAAAAAAAGATTGATTGACTATTAAATTTATGTTTATATATACAATGTATATATATATTTGTTAGTATATGTTAGTTTGCATCAATCAGAATATGATCCATTGAAATATTTGTAAAAGAAAAGCATGATTTTGGTCCAGACAAAAAATAATGATTTGAGCTTAAAAATTATTTTAAGGATATCAGTCCACATGACAGGACAATTAAAAGTTTGGACTATTGCACAGGCTGGTTTTAGTTCCATTCTGGTCCTATTTTTACTACCTGTAAACTTGCACAACCATGATGAGACGTAATTATAGAACATAAAATTATGCTCTGATGTCACATTTACTTCTCTCTATTTGCATTAGAAATTTAAGGACAAATTCTATAATATGACAGGAACATATGTTTAGGGTATGTTACAGTTCAAAAAATGTAAAAATGGCAAGAAATATGTGATTCATAACTGTAACAGTAAAGCAAAGGGTTCAAGGTTTGGTACAGCAGCGCTTTTTTTGTTTTCAAACTGAGACATTAAAAAAAATATAATGGGGAATGGGTGTCATGGTCCATTGGTAATGAACCTAACTGCAGATCCAAAGGTTGTGGATTTCAACCCCATTGGGAGAAGGATTTTTCATGACCTAAGAACTGGTCAAACCCAGGACCCATTGAGAGTAATTAGTAGACTTACATATGTTGCACAATCTCATTAAAATTGGATTTAAAATCGCTAACTGAATCTGACAACATCGTATATAAGGTTGTCTCAGATTGGCCTTTGTATAAGCCATTCAAATCGTCGCCTATACAGAATCGTTAGGTATAACCAGGGGAAGTACCAGCATCAATATATATGAACAAATTACAAGATGGCAACACCATGGTTTCAGCCACTGTGATAGAATACATGCCTAAAAAGCTGTATTCTTCGATTGACATTTGTTTTGTGTGTGGATTTTCTTTTTGTGAAATATTGGTAACAAGTTCAGGGTGAAGAACTGATATTAAAAGGTTTGAAAAGCGCTATTTGATTGGTTTAAAATTAAGCCTATATAAATTACTTAAAAATGCCAATCTGATGTCACCCCAAAAGCAATTTTGTCAGATCCTTATCGTATATAGTAGAGGAGCGCAAATTAGGATATGATTTTAATGAGATTGATATGTGCCAAGAACTTTTTCTAATGAAAAGCTCATTTTATAACGACACATTTTAACCAATTTGGTAGGTTTTAAAATATTTTGGGGCCATTTTAACTATTCTGAGTGGTGATGGACTAATATGACTTCTTGGGGCCGTTTAATAAATTTGGCACGGTTTTAACTTGGTTCCTTTTTTTAACTTCGGCCGTTTTAACTGGATGCCGACATTTTCTGTCTGACCAAATACTGATACACTGTACATAACTCTTTATTCATCTATATTTCACGTGTTGGCATTTGTCAGTTTAGTGAGGTTGAGGTCTGCATTTTAGTTCTTGATTTGGCATGTGTTTAATCCCGAGAAGATTGGGGGGAAAAAGGTGCGGAAAAAGAAAATTACTGTAATTGTAACTTACGGTCTTTGCTATATTTTTTATCTGGTCACATTGATCTGGAAAGCCTTCTACGTCAAAAGGGTCCTCTTCCATGTTTGAAAACAAAACACAATCTTACAAAATTAGTCAAATCAAGTGCATGTCAGCCATGATAGTTTACATTCACTACCATTATTTTTGCAGTACAAAAAAATTAATTGGATAAGAAATTCCGCTTATTGGGTATTTTGCAAAAATTGACCAATCAAAAAGGCTGTCCCTTGAGATATTAATTGATTATCACGCATGCGCGTTCCTAATGGTTATATGTAAACAACATGGCGGATCTACTACTTTGTAAACATGGCATTTCCGAATGTAATTTGAGACCCTTTAAATAATATTCATTTGAAGTTTCAAAGCCATAATTTTCATTCGTTAAGAGAATAAGTAAACTAACTTCGTTCATATTACACAAATGTCATTTATACTACTGGAATTTGGTTTGACAGATTTGTTTCTAAAGTTTATTTGCATGAAGTGTATGATGGTGGGTTGTATTACCGTGGTATTTAGCTTTCAGGAATAAGTTACGAATAGAAGAAGAATCATTGACATGAAACATTTATCTTTCAGGAATCCTCAACGTTTCATTGATAAAATAAATGATTGTCACTTCTCTAGCTCATATTTCCTCTTGATAAAAATATTGACAATGTAAACACTACGTAGTATATTTCAGCACATTCTTGGTAGGGTATTACCAATGCATTTATAAACTTCAACCTTAGTATTTTTTTAGATCCAATATCATCATGATAAATTTTCTGTGACGTCCATTATGCTGTCCTGCAATATTTAGAATGATTTTTAATTATGTTGTATATATTTATTCTTAATTATTGTTTTGAAATAATTCAGGTAGAAAATATATAAAATTTTTCATAGAATTTTGGTTGTTATAAGGGCATTTTAGAAGAAATGCAAAATCTCACTTGGAAGAAGCTCATACCTAAGCTTTAAAATTTTGACAGATAGCACATTGTATGTGTTTACTTTTAGTATACAAATGATATTGAGGCAAATTTCACGAAACCTATATTCTTGTTATTTCTGAATACCCCGGTAATATACAACCACCGGTAATACCCTACCCGAGTATATTTAGTCAAAGACGATTTTAGTATGACAGCCAGTTACAATAATAAAAATTTGCAACCAACGAATTACACCATACATTATCATTACATTCATTGTTAGTTATACACATATTATGCAGTACAAAAAACAGCATTATCACGAAGAATGTAGATTTAGGCAGTGTAAATGGAAATCATTATGTTGTCACAGCCTTAATTTTATTGTAGATGTGGGAGAAAATCAGAACATTTAGAGAACGTTTTTTACAATTGTTACATTAAACTGTGATTAATGTGCCTCTTAGACACACTGTTAACATTAATCAGGAAATCACTACATATAAGTTTCTAATTATGACGCACAGTTTCCATTAAGATAGAAATCTTTTAATCATTACACATACAGATACTATACTATAAATAGATGTCTCTTTACATTACTGTGGCTCCCTTGGGACCTTTTCTTGTCCAGCTTCTTGTTTTCGTCAGCTACCTGACTATCCAGTGCTGCTTTTTTTTAAAGTCAGTGAATTAGCCTTTATGCTTTCCTGACATCCTCCTTATGTATATATATCTTCCTTCAGGATTTTATTTGAAGAGGCAACATTATTCTCATCATGTGATGTGAAGGGCAGAACAGTCCTTTAGAATATGTCTACCCAAAAAACTGAGTCGCCCATGAGTGGGCAGAGGGAGGATGCAACTCCGATGAGTGAGAGAGGGACAATGGAAACACCAGCCAGTGATAGACATAGTGGTATCCTCCGAAGAGAAAGCACAGGCTTCCTGGAACAGGACAATGCATTTGATGTAGAGCTCACTGAGGTAAGGGTAGACTACTGATTATTTCACAAAAAAGGGGAAATATTGTCATTGCTAAAAAACTTTGCAGTTATCCAGTTGAAATTTTGGTCAATGTTTTAATAAGTCTGTTTTTGACATCATCATATAGAAGTGCAATCTATAGATAAGATTAAAAAAAGGATAATTTTTCTGTTATTTAGATTTTGAAACATATACTGATGGGCAAAAGAAACGCCCCATTCCATGTTCTCGACAACGCAATTGTCAACGTAGCATTCGTGACGTCGCCTGTACACATGGATACACCTGTCGGCGTTCCATAAGTTGAAATGCGACTCGTCGCTGAACACCACGTTCTGCCAACGCTGACCGCGATGGTTGCGGGCCCAGATCAGACGTTGGTGATGGTGGCGTAAAGTTAGAACTAAATCCACGGTAGGGTCTACGGCAGGTAATCCCGCGTTCCCTCAGTCGTGTCGTCTTCTTACCGTATAAAGACTTATTGGGCGACCATGGTTACCGACTACTAAACGCGACGTCGATTCTGCCGTCACAAACCTGTCACGCAAATGACGTTGACGTATGAAATTATCTTGTCTAACAGACGTCACACGAGGTCTTCCTGAACGTGGCTGATCGGCAAACGTCCCCGTAACTCTAACACATCGAACAAGACGCCGAATCGTCGAACGCGAGACATTAAAACGTCTGGCGACTTGTTCTTGCGTTCACCCGCATTCGAGCATGGCCAAAACGCGAGCTCTCTCTTCAGAATTTAGCCTTGGCATTCTTAAACACGAATGTTTAATCAGAAAATCCCTGAAATTGTGATTGTCTATCGACTAGCACATGTAATTGTGTAAAATGTGATCGATTTCACCACGTGGTAAACATACACGAGGTGCACGTGGAAATCATGAGCAGCCACCGGAAATGGACATCGGGCTGAATAGAAGCGCACAATTTTTTCTTTGCCATGATTGTCGGTCAATGTACATGTATACAGACTACATTTCACTAAAATTTCAATAGGAATGAGGAAAATAACGCCAAATTCCTTTGGGGTGTTTCTTTTGCCCGTCAGTATAGTTTCAACTTAATATATTATTTGTTCTTGAAGACTTTGATCATTTTCTATTACATACGCAGGTGAAGTGTGTGTGGAAGGAAAGCTAAAAATAAAATATTCTAACATTAATATACCAATAACCTTAATATACTTGGGCAGAGTATCAAAAGATAGTAGTAACCAAGAATGGAAAAAATACAATCATAATTTTATTTCTTTTATGACAGATTACAGAAGACCCCAATCAAGTCAATGTTCACCAGTTTTATCCAAATTTGGAGCATCAGTTCATGAAAAGTCAGTCATACTTTGAAAATGACAAATCGAAACAGGTAATATTCATCAAGTAATGAAGAATTAAATAGAACATAATATGTATAGATTTTGTATCAAAATAGTATATATTATATAACTAAAAATGTGAAAAAAGTGAATTTGTAACCAGGTCAAACTCTTCGTCCACTGCCCTGAGCTTGAATCAAGCACAGGTATGTAAGTCTGACACTCTATCATGTATCTACAGAACTGAGCTGCATAGCAAGCAAGGTGTAAAATTCACTCACTGGCTCACGAGTGAATATTATTGTAGGGCACGAGTGAAAAATGAGAACATTTCTTTGTTATTTTCTTGATTTGACTATCTTATATTTGTGAAGGATTAGTGATAATTTTAAGATGTATTCACCAAATTAGCAAGGAAATACAAGTGTCATGTTTTACCTATATTTCATTATGAATATTCAACACTAGCCAGAAATGTGTATTTGTTTTTTTTTTTTCCACAAAAATAGTCACAAGTGTTAATTTAACAGTCTTGATAAGGTTATATCATATACTTGTATATTTGCCTTTTTTTAGCTAGCATTAGAAGATGACACTTGGGGCCAGAAACCAGGAAGTGGTATGGAGCTGGTTCCCCGAGATATTGTAAGCACGACCACTGCCACGCCCTTCTCAAAAGAGGACGAAAATAATTCTTCAGATCCTCAGGTGCGTTCTGTCCAGATAACAGTTTTTTTTAGTTTTATCCTTTTATATCATATTTCTAAAAAGCAGCATTAAAATGAATTGATTTAGATATAGATTTAGTTGTCTGTATAGAATATAGAAAAAATATACTGTAGTATTTCTTAATTTCTTGCTATCTAAATTTTGTGACAAGCATGCAAAGGTTATTCGATTTAGTCAAAAAGTGTGTACTTCCAAAAATATTTTGTGAATTCTTACATAATATGGTGTACATCACAAAATCCTAAAGTCGCAAAATGCTAAATGCATGAATGTTTGCAAAAATTAGATTTGCATGAAATTAACTATTACCACAGTATGTTAAATTTATCTTAAGTAACATTTTACATACATAGCATGATTCTTATTTAGTCAATCCATATGAGCATGTTTGTTCTGTCCTGTACTTTTTGGTTACAAAATAAATTGCAAAATAACAAAATAGCTTGGAACTGTAGTCTGCTCAAATACAAACAAATTCCAAGGTTTCATGTAGTGCTTGAAATAACGGCTCAGCTGCTGATGGAGATCCTATATTCTGTGGAAAGCTTATATTTTTCTCCTTTGACTGACACATGTCCCATAGAAATTGAAGAAGAAATGAAATACTTATGGGTAATATTTTATTTTCAAGCAGAGACAGTGTTGAAAGTTTTTTATTGGTTTTGATGCCTTTAGTTGTTGCAGTCACATGGTATTGCCACACTGTTTAAGATGCAACCAAAATGTGCTGGACAGATAAAAACATGCTCATATATATAATTTATCAAATTTAGATACAGTTTTACCCCCTCTATACCAATAGTGTAAGCAATAGTACTATCACAATATTAAAATGTATATGTATCTGTAACAGTGGTCATGATTAAAAAATGAAATAATAAAACATAAAGTAGATATAGAGAATGATTGTTAATTTTGCTGAGAGGAAGAATTTTATTTCACAATGAGATTATTTATCCCAAGAATGATGAAACATCTTAATTGGCAAGAGATTTAAAGCCTGTCTGAGTTTTCTTTTGCCACAATATGAATTCTGAATTTAAGTAAATTGTCTTTTTTGCAATAATGATGTTACTTGTTGTTTTCTCTATACTGAGACATTTTATCTGTTGATTTTAGTAAAATAGCCACACCCATCATTATTATTATTATTATTATTATTATTATTATTAATTGCTGTTTTCTTCTATTGTTCCTATGAACAAATATTAATATCTAGAATTTAGAAAAATAAAATTATTCCATTACACTTCATTTACATATATGTTCAGCAGGACAAAAAATGAGAGTATATAAAAATGTTACATTTAGTCTAAAGGAATCATATTTAGTGCACCTCATGATTTATATTTCTCTGTTAAAGATCAAAAATATACTTCATGGACAATTATCTGTATATTGATCCCAGATTCATGAAAATAATATAAGTTTATTTAACAATTTTGTCTGTACAATACGGATGCATAGTTCAATACAGAAAAAACACAGGACTTAATATATTGTATGGTCACATGATTTAACAAAACATCTCTGATTGGTTGTAAATACTTAGGTATAGAAAAAAAAAACCAATTTTAATTAAAATTTTAATTTTTTTTTTTTTTTTTTTTTTTTTTTTGCTACCAAAAGACAGTTTTGAAAACCAGGAGGCATATGATGCATCCTTAAGATATATAAATATTTCACGATTAATGTAGCCTACCGTATGATGTCATTTGTATACTGCAATTGTGTCTACTTTTTTTGTTCACTTTTTCTGAGAATTGCACGCATTCCTGTATGTGCATGTACCTGGATACGCCCCAGGGACCTGTTTCACATAAATTTTGTTAAAAAAAAAGATCTTAAATATGTATATTTTTAACAAATGTCATATAGTATTATCCATGTGTTTTGGGTTTTTTTCATCACAAAAAGTGATGAGTTTGTATAATTGGGGCACATTTCTCCATATTTCATTGTGTAAATAAGAAATGAGTAGTATTATGTATGATAACATTCTTATAAGTTATAACCACCATCAAATTAGTTGGTTCAAAGTTAAGTGAAACAGGCCCCTTGTGATTAAGATGCCAGTCGGGCACTTTTGTCTAGTGGTAACGTATCTGACTACGGATCCGAAGGTTGTGGGTTCAAACCCCATGAAGGGGTAAGGATATTTGCAAAGTACTGGTTAAACCAAGGAAACGTTGATAAAGATTAATATAAGTTGTAAGAACTTGTTTCCCAGTCAACGTAAAACAAATAAGTAAAGTAGTCTATTAAGATGCCAATACATGTTAACAAAATTAACATTCGTTGGACTAGATTAAGACCCTTATAGAACCTTTATAGTTAGCCTACTACTTGGCATGCTGGAGACTTAGTAGAGCAGAGGAGAGTAGACAGAGTAGGGTGAGTGGTGGTCTCCTTTGAAACATATAACAATTACCTCCCCTTCTAACATACCCTGAATTATCTCCCCCTTTATTAACTTGAATCCTTCATATTTATGCACCTATCAATAATTTGTTGCAATGGGAGGAAGGGCAGATAGGGCACCTATCCCCAGAAGATATAATGAAGTGTGTTAATTCCAATCCTTGAGCTTTGGAGGATATTAAGAAATGTGTTATAAAAATCCCATTCCTGGAGTTTGAAGTAACCCAAGTGACTGTGATGTGATCCTGGTATCAGAGGTCCCTTGTATGGAGTTAAGTTGTATCATTTGAATTTAAAATCTGGCATATTGTCTGTTTCTCTACATCCTGGACTGGAAAATGTAGCTATAAGTCTATTTCCAGGCTGGTGATTCCCTCTACCTGTCAGTCTAATGATTCTACATTATCTCCCTTTATAGAACAAAGCATTGATATGTACATTACGTACATATATCAGGTTAAGGGCAAGCTGTGATACTCTTTTCAGTGCATATAGAAATGGAAGCAGATGGAAGAGTTTTCTAGTCAGCCATTGACATATTTCTTATTAAAGAAGTCTATCAATCAAGGAACTGTTTTCAAACCTTTTTAATGTCCATATTTCCTTTTTTTCTTCCTCTCTTTTTATTTTTTGAATGTAGGAAAAAAGCTAATTGTATATTGTAATGCTGATTTAGAATTTATAGAACTCAGTGTATTAATGTCCTTATACTGCTCTCTATTTCTCTAAAATAACAAGACTTTGAGCACTGGGAAAAAGGAGAAAGAGAACCTTGTAAGGATGACATGTTTTTGAGAATTACATTATAAAATTGAAAATAACTAATTTATTCATAACAATAAAGATAATATACATCTTCAGTCATATAATTTCAAAATTTAATATGATTGATAATAAATCAGGTATAAGTTTAGGACTAAATAGTTTAAAATTTGAATATTTTGATTTAATTTAAAAAAAATACGCAAAAATTCTTACAGCTATCAGAATTTCTGATCTAATTCTTGCAGTTTCAGATTTCCTCTAAACTACCCACTATCCCATTCTAAATTAATTTTGAAATCTGTTACCCATTCTAAACTAATACCTTTTCTCTCACTTTTTTTATAAAATAGATCATTGTTTTTTTATGGTAATTAATATAAAACACTGAACAATGTTTGTATAAAACTGTACGATGTAACGGTCAAAATAGTCTCTACAAATGGCATAATTTGCATTTTTTTAATTTTATTTTGTAAAGAATTTGAAAAGTAATTTAAACATTTGCATCATACTGTTTACTATTCAAAAGGTATAATTGCATAAAATTTTATTTTTTCAGGCAGTTTTTTTTTTCAAGATTAAATTGCACAACAGTCATGTATTTGAATTACATTCATAATTTGGAAAAATATAACTCTATTTATTATACAGATTTGAGTTTTATATGTAATAAACATTCTAGACAGTAGCTGTCCACAAAGCTTAAAGAGATTTGAGAAATATGGGTAACTGAATTTTGTTATTGTACATATCACTTGGCATGTTTAATGCCAGCAGTAAGTATCAAGTTTTAATATCTTTTTAGACATTACTGTGGTCAAATAAACCTGGAAAACCTGGACAAAAATCAGTTTATCAAACAGTATCATTGTCAAATTTCAAACATTAAGGACGCATTAATTTGAAATTGTAGAAGTCCCAGCAGACTGTGGAAAGCAAAGAGACGATATTTAGCACGGCCGTAGATGAGAAAAAACTTCAGGAGGCCATTGATCGACAGAACCAGAGTATATTCCAGACGGAAAAATGGGGCACAGAAAAACCTAAACAAGCAAGTATGAAGGAAATCATGGAGGAATCTGCAGAAAAACAGTGAGTATAGTTTCATACTTTTTTACCCTTGATTTTCTTGTTAGCCTGTAGTTAACATATTTTATTATAATCTCACCAGTTACATTTGAAATTTGTGTTGTCTTCACAAATGAGTACAATTTATAATTGAACAATTCAGCACCAACCACAAAATTACAACACATACATGGTTTACATAGATACAAGTTGGGGACCTATTAATCTAATGACAATAGAATCTACTCACAAATATTGCCATATGGACTATCGCTATATCCTCTGTCTGATATGGAAATTCAAATTGCTATAGATCTATTCTATTACTTAATTTTCTAACTATATTTCATCTTTTTCTTAACCCTTTCCCTCATATAGACTCATTTTGACGCACTCAATAGGTACCACATAAAGCCTGATCTGCAGAAAACCATAGTTAAACCTTACCAAATTTAATTACAAAATCCTCATTTCCAGACCACTGAGGAGCAGCGAACAGCATAAAACCTGATCAGCCTGCGAGTTACTCGCAGGCTGATCTGGTTTTATGCTGTTTGCATCTTGGTCTTTTCATGGTGTCCTCTATGAGGGAAAGGGTTAAGGAAGTTAAAATCATCTCCTCTTTTCATTTCAGTTTTGCCAAAGCTCTTCAAATGAAGGACAAGGGAGATCACCAGTCCGTCATCATGTGCGTAAACAAAGCCCTTGGAATCAAAGGAGAGGAAGTGAGATTCTACATAGAAAGAGCTGAGGCCTATATAAAACTGTGTGACTTACAGTCGGGCATTTTGAACTATAAAAAAGTGTGCCTTTTGGACCCGTCCAATGAACAGCATTATGACAGACTGGCTTTCCTGTATTATTTCCAAGGGCAGTCCTTATTTGATCAGAGACTGTATCCTGAGGCACTGGAAGCTTTCTCTCGTGCTGCGGAAATGAAACCCGATAATGTTGGATATCATATACGGAGGTATGTCTTTCTTGCCCCGCAAAAAAAAACTTTCAAATTTACACTTAACTAAACTTGTAGGTACTCCAATTTCAAACTTGCAGGAAAAATTCTTTCCAAAAATTTTCTAAAATATGTGCCTCATCAATATTAAAAGTGTGTACCAAGCTGACAGCTGCTTAAATGACTTTGATGCATAATCAACCATGCAAAAACCAATAATTGCATACAGCTGTTAAAAATTTTGTGAAGTATACATAATGTCTCTTATTACATGTTCTAAAAGACTAGGAGAACTAATATTACTATGTATATTATAAATAACCCTTTATCTCATGATTATTCATATATACACATTTATGATGTGATGAATATAAATACACCATACTGAACACAATGGGTTTTTCTTTGCCATGCAGACAGTAGAATCTGAGCTACAATTTAGTATGAGCAAACAGAGGACAACCTGATCAGACTGCTCCTGGAAGGAATTGTCTGATATGTATCTGCTATGTTTGTCTAAGCGTCAAAACAAGTTTGTATGAGGTACAGGGTTAATGGTCTTGGTGTCATGCTCCAGTCTTCAATGAGTATTCTAGTATTTTAGATTCCCAGTTTATTTTAATACAAAAATCATTCTGGCTTGATGTATGTAAACCCTTATACATTACAGCATCACGTGTCTGGCAGCCCTACAAAGACACGGGGAGTGTTTAGCTCTGGTTAACAAGAGGCTTGAAACCGACAACGGAAATGCTGACCTGTACATCATGAGGGCGCGGCTACACGAAATGTTCAGAAATGTAAGCTTGAGTAATATGCAGTCATAGGGTATCATTTTAAATAAATCAATGTTCCACTGTAAAGTCATATTTCTTTGAGGGTATAAATTTCTCTGAATCTACATTTAAAGTAATTTGGGTAAAATTATTCATGGATTAATATTATTGGAAAATGTGAGGTATTCTAAATAAACAATTTTCATGGGGGGTTAATATTCATGGATAAAACAATCCATGAAATTAGCAAAATTTATTCCCCATGAAAATAAGTGATTGCACAGTACAATTTTACTCATGATATTGCCCCATGCTTTTGGTATCCATTTATGATCTGATCGTGAGTTTATACTAAAGCTGTCACCTTCAGTTTTTTTTATTTTCTCTTATTACAATTTTTATTTTTTTAACTTTTAAAATTATTTATTTTACATTGATTGGGAAACAAGATCTTACAAATATTCCAAATCTTGCAACAGTTCCTGGGTTGGACCAGTACTTTGCACCAGTAAAGGCCATGAAATATCCTTGCCTCCAACTGGATTCAAATCTATAACCTTTGTATCAGCAGTCATGTTAGTAACCTCATTCTTTTACTTTGATTGGGTTAAATTGATTCTTTTTACAAGGAATGTGTCATCTTTTGATTTTCAACTTAATTAAGCTAATAACAACTTGGAGTTTTGATCTTGCTTTTTTGGTCAAAAGTAGTCATAAAATAATCTTGACTATTGGCCTTTTTTGACAGTAATCAATTAAATTATGATCAAAGTAATAAAAAAAGCAGGGATTAGTGATTAATGTATGATTAAAGAATAAAGTTATCAATAATCATGGTGATTAATGATTATGATTACCCCATGTCAGTTTTGGAAATTACCACAGTATCACAGAGCCCATAAATAAATCATTTAGTTGCCATACTTATAAAAGTATGGTTAAACTGTGAACAAAGGCCATTTAAGGGAAACTGAAAATCAAGGCCTTAATCTATAGATGGCTGATTTTCAGAGGTTAAATTTTTATGAATTCAGTGTTGGGAATCTTAACAGTGGCCTTTATTCACAGATTAGCTGTTATTCAGAGATAACCACTATTAAATACAGGATTGACTTTATTAACTTTTTCTATTGCAGACGACACTGTGTTACTATGACGTGAAGGATGCCCTAGTTATTGACCCAGAACACAAAGAGGCTCTCAAAATGATGGACAAGCTGCAGTCGGTTGCCAAGGAGAACAAACGGCAGGCAATGCACCTCAACTTGCTCAGTAAACACAGGGAGGCCCTGCAGAAGATCTCTATTGCTATAGAAACAGACCCAGCAGTGGCCGACTTTCATGTACTCAGGTATGTAATTTTTCTGGGCATATAATCTTGATACTATTGAATATTGATAATAAGTATAAACATAAATGTATGCATGAAGAGAAAACAGAAAATACCAATTGTAAATATCTTTTATGAGTCTATATCTAAAGATAATAATCATGTTAAACTCTTTATGTTATGAATTTATGACAGTTTCTTGACAGGGTACAAGACTATTTATTTCGGCTGAGATAAGTCATGTCAGCCAAGCTGCTAGGTGAGGGTAACATGATTTTTTTCATTTGGGAATTAATAGTGATAAAAACTGTATAAAGAATTTCTTATACTGCAAAGTTCAGTCCAGTTTCTGCGTTAATAAATACTGATGATAGGTCGTATACATATACCCAGTGTACATGACGTTTTGTACACGGCTTATTGACCAATCGAAGGGAAAATTTGACATTGAAGTTTAATAATGTACTTGCGATGGTACATGTATAATTATGGAGAAATGGATTATTCTTTATCATGCAAACAGGGTAGAATCTGAGCTACAATATTGTATGAGAAAACATAAAGAGTAAACTTATTAACCACTTTCTTCATCATTTACTAAAATATTTTCAGTCCCAAATATTTTCAGTCTTTAACCTATTGTTTTAAAAACATTTTTAACAATATTCATAAAACTCTTCTGGAATGAAGATTTATTTAATAATAATAATACATCATTAGTTATTGTTATAGATATTCAATTAGACACAATTTATATATCCTTCTTCAGGGGTGCTTTACATCGGAAGCTTGGAGATTATAATGCGGCAATTGATGACTTCCTGTTAGCGTTGGATAAATGTGATCATAACGAGGAGAGTCCTGTTTATGTCGAGTCTCAGAGACAATTACTTCTCACTTACAATGATTTTGCGGTTGAGTGCTTCACAAAAGGTTTCTATGAGGAAGCCATTATCTTGCTAAATAAGGCAATCAAGGGAGAGAAGCGGGAAAAGGGCCTGTATATCAACAGGGGAGGTAAGCATTTTATATTCAACCCTCCCCACCTGCCACTTGTTTTCAGAGCTTTTTAAATTTAATGACAGGCTATCAAATAGCTTCATGGGAATAACTGGTAGTCAATGGTTGACCTGGTTAACACAAAAGAACACATGGTTTTATTTGTGATACTTTTCTTAAGGAAATGACCTAGCCATTCAGAGTTTTCCCTTGTAATTTTTTTTTCTTAAAATTAGCCCCTTGATATACATAGATACAAGAGACACGTTTTTCTTATCAGGGAAAATCCTAGCCATGAAAGGGAAATGATTCCTTAATATAAGGGTAAAGGCATGGCTTAAATTTGAAAACTGGAAAGGTGAATCAGTGTACATTGTACTGTCCTGAGACAATGGGACAATTGCATATCAGTTAGTCAAGGCAATGAAGTATATACGGGTATGAATCTTCTACAGTGATTTCACTAGTTTTGTTATGTCACCCATTTAAGGTTATATGGTTTTGCAAATATCTGTTCAGTGGTCGGTCCTCTTTGTTTCTGATCAACTAGAGTACACTTAACCCTATATTTTTCAAACCAGTTTTTCATCAAGCGTAGTAGATGACCCCAATTGATTTTGTGGTAAAAGGTCATTGTCAGAGTGATTGATAACTTGAGAATGCTTGAATCGGCATTTCTCAAATTTGATAGGGTGTTAGCTAGGCCAGGACTAGTAGATGGCTTCTATAAATGACAATGGTCATCCCAGATTAGTTCTAAACAGTCAGAGTAGTTGACCTATTAAAATCTCACAGTAATTTGCTTGTTGAAAAATCCATATTGGCCTTGCTTCTGACATGTTGTGCAGACAGCTTTTGAGTTTGTTTTTTTCCATAACCTGAAATAGATTGTTTTTAATCCTTATAGTATTGCTTTTTGAAATTATTTTCTATTTGGTCAATATTCAAAAGCTGAGTTTGTCTATATTAGAAGACAATGGTTCACATTTTCACTCATTTTTGTGTCACATACTGTAAGCAGAGGTGACACATAGAGATCACTTTTCCGTCATCTGTCTGTCCATCACACTTTTAACGTCATGCTTTAGCAGGTGACACATATGTTCTAAAGAATGCTGTTGTTCTAATCTTTGCTACTTCTACTATTTTTTTTTTTTTTTTTTTTTTACAGAATTACATTGAATTCACCTTTTCAATTCTTTTTAGATTGTTTTTTCCGCCAAGAAGACTTCAACTTTGCGCTGCAGGACTATCACCAGGGGCTGGAGATTGACCCGAAGGACGATACAATCAAGTCTCGCATCTCTGTCATACACAACGAGTTTGGGGTAAATGCATACCAGGAGAAACAGTATTCTGTAAGTCCATTTTTCTTCCTACATATTTCATTCTATCTAGATGTATCCAAAACAGCAAAGTCTTAGCATTTGAACATAGCAGCCTTACAATGTATAACTGGTGGCCAATCAATAAAAAAGAGAAGAAAGTGGACACTTATCAGAGGTGACTGCTAAAAGGAGGTCAAACGTAAAACAAAGTGCTAGTTGAGTAATATTAATAGAACGTATATGCATTGAATGCAAAGTTTCTGCTAAAAACTTTAAAAGCTTGAAAAAAAATGTGTTTGAAGAGGAAACCAATATGAAGATGAGAAGTCAGATAAGGTCATTGACAATGCCTTGGCAGCAAAAAAACTATATCTGCAAGCTGTGAGAAAGTCACAGGCTAGAAAAAATTTCCTACATTATGTCATTTTCAGGTCTTGTCAAAATCACCTTATTAAAATGAGCATTCCATGAATATTGTCAAACATATTTGCTATCATTCTTATCAACATTTACGCTACCCATTGTTTATCATTGAAATGTTTAATGTATACCCGGTTCTAAAATTGGTCCACAATCTGGAAATGACGTCGTCATTTTGGCCCACGATTAATTGATTTTTAGCCCTTGATTTTTCAATGGCTCACGATCTTGTTCCAGCCCACTATTTGAGTCTTATATACATAGTTGAACCTGTATTAGCGGCCACCTGTATTAAGCAGTCAATCTGCATTTTGTGATCAGTTTTAAAATTATTAAACTAGCATTTGGTACATGTTTAACCTTCATTTAGTGGTCATCTCTATTAAGCGGTCACTTTCTATTGCTCCCTTGACTGGGCGCTTAGGACAGGTTTGATTGTATTCTATTCTCCTTATCAGTTGTTTTGGCACTTAAATAATTGAGACAGATGTGATGCTACAGGACTGCTATGTTATGTTATAGACAAGTGGCACGATACCACACACAATTGAATTACTTTTGAATTACCTTTACAGCCATTCTAGGAACGTTTAATTTTTTCAGTATCATGCAAGGCAGCAAACGAGATTTGCAAGTACAATATATTCTTAATTGCTTTCAAAAGTGTGAGTGCAAATGGTAGATGGTACCCTGATTTTCATAGGATGAGGAGTTGTATAGAATATGTATTTTGCTATTTACAGGAGGCAGAGAGCCGCTTCACGCAGGCAATAGAGTATCACCCCAAAGTAGGCCAGTACTACATCTCCAGGGCTCGGGCAAGATACATGCAGGAGGTAGGTCAGAATCTCTATGTAGAAATGAAATATTTTATTTGAAAAGAAACAGATGAGAAAGAGTGAGTAAAGGGGAGTATGGTATAAATGATGAAAAAAAAATCTTTTTATGTTGATTTAGAGGCAAGTTCTTACAACTTATACAAATCCTTCTAGATGATTCCTGGGTTAGACTAGTACTTGTATTTTGCACTTTTGGAGGTCCTGAATGATTTTTGTACCCACCAGGATCTGAAAGCATATAACATTGATATCCACTCTTTTATAGTACCACTGGACCATGGGGATTTTTAATAGATGAAAAAAAAAGTTAAGTGGGATAAAGGAAGAGGAGAAAAAACAAACAAGAAGGAAATTGATAAAAACTTTCTGTGGACTAAGAGAGAAAGTTGAGATAGGGATGTCAGATAAGTAAGGGAAGTCTGTGTGAACAGAGAGAGAAAACAAAAGGAAGGAGAGAGAAACCTCAATGAATATACATGTAGATGCATTCTGATGCAATGGCCAACAGAGCAGACCCAGATCAGACAACTCTTTTGGGAGAGCTCTGTCTGATCAGGGTTTCTTCTGTTAGCTCATACAATATTGTAGCTAATATTCTACTCATTCTGAATGAAAAAAAAAAATCTATTGTTTCATATACCAATTCAAGTTTCATCAAGACATAAATTTGTGCAAGAATATTCCTGAGGTAAAGGGCCAAATAGATAATAAAAGAACAAATGGATAAATAGTAATGAGAACCTGAAAATCTAAAACCTGATCTGCCTGCAAGAAGCCTTCCATTTGATCTGAGTTTAAATTGTGTTGACTGCATAGGTCATTTCTTGAAAGCCTTCATGGTGTTAAATGACAACAATGTAACAAATTGTCGTATTTTCCACAGAATATGACAGGAGCTAGAGGCGATTTGTTGATGGGACTGTTACTGGACCCAAACAACGAGGATGTCATCTCAATCTTGTCACGTTTGTTCCCTGGGAAATCTGTTGGTGATGTACTCAGCAGTCGGGCAGCAGAAAGTGCTAAACTTGCCATCAGAAGCATATTTGCTCCCCCTGCACCTGTTGTAGATGATGATGATGGAAGTTCAGTCAATAGGTATGGTCAAAATCATTTCCACATATTTACCACAACTTTACTCTATAATAAAAGTGCTCCCACCCACCTTCTAAAATAAACAACAATAGAAAATGAAGTGGAAAATCAAAAGTTTAAAATACATTCATAAATGGACAGATTTCATAAAAAAAAAAAAAAAAAAAAAAAACAATGAGAAGGAAAGGTGGTAAGGTATTATTTGAAGTTCTGTTTAAAAAACATTGTAGATACCATATCATGCACCCTTAATCATTTACTTTTTATACCCAAGCATAATGACATAGTGGTATATAGGAACCACACTCATCTCTTCCCATCCTGTGCTAACATTGCATGAAGTTAATTAAGTAACTGTTGTTGATAATACATTCACAATTTTAGACAGTTTTTTAATGAACTATATGAAAGACGAAGCAGAAATGTTTTCTTTCAGAATTAACTTTTTTTTTTACTCACGTCAGTGACTTGATATAATTTAGTTGACAGCTATGTGGATGTTGCCTCTGCACTGTATATACTGATTTTTAAGGAAAGTAAAAAGTCCCATAGGACAGGAATCCAATATGTTAAATGACCATTTTCAGCGAGGGAGCTACAGATGCAGGAGAGGAGGTATCGGTCAAACTTAATGTAGATGGTCAGTCTCAAGCCTCAGTTGGAGACAGTGAGGAAGGTCAGTCCATGTGGCGACCCGGTGCTGTGTCTGACTTCCGATTCATGATGGACGAGCGAGAGTTTAACGTGAAACTGGTGGAAATCAAACAGGAGGTTGGTTGGATATATATTTTTTTATCTGTGGAAATGGAGCACAGTTGCTTATAATACTCTGAAAAAGCTAATTCACAGGTATATTTTTTTTTTTTTTTTTTACTTAATAGTACTAGTACTGATATTAGTAGAAATAGTACTGTTCATATGTTACATACTGTAGCTTTACTGTTGGTTTAAATATATAAATTTTTTAGACACAAAAATGCTTTTAGAAGAATGATCTCTTTAACCCTTTACCAAATGAATACACAAACAAATTTATGACTTGATGAATATTAATTTACTGAACTCTAAAATCAAAGATATACGAGACATTTGATTTTTCTTTGCCATGCAGATTGTGTAGAATCTGGAGCTGTATTCATAAAGCTCTCTAAAAAAAATCCCTCAGTGTCTAAGATTTCCCTCAATTATATAAAACACCTTAGGAGATTTATTCCAGTAATTTTTATCCTTTAAAACTAAGGAGCTTTATGAGTACTGCCCAGGAGAAACAATATTTTATGAGCAAACAGAGGAGAACCTGATCCGACAGCTCCTGGAAGGATATTGAGTTGTCTGATCAGGGTCTGCTCTGTATGCAAAGGCATCAGAATGAGGCTATAGGAGGTAAAGGGTTAAAAAGAGTATGGACTTAAATGAGTAAACATAAACCAGCTGGTATTAAAATATTAGTAAGGTTAATATTACATTTTTTGTTACCCCAAGTTTCTTTTTTCCCTTCAGTATATGTTTTCATACTATTTACTGTTTTAATACAAAATATCATTCATGCTTTTTAATACCTTGTAGGTAAATACCAAAGTAAAGGCAGCATTACAAGACAGGAGGTCACTCAAGTTTGATGGACCCAGAATGCAACCCTTACCTCCGCCCAACCCAAAACCCTCTTTCGGAGGCCGAGGAATCCGTAGAGAAAAAGTTATTCAACCAGTAGGGAAACAGAAATCTTATAACTGGAAACAGTTTAATATGGGAGTTGGCCTTGGTGGAAATTAGTGGATAACCATGGGAAAAAAAATCCATAAAAAAGCATTTATATGTGAATCTTGATGAACCTTAGTACTGTAAAATTTAAATTTCATTGACGTTAAATATCGCTGATTATGTACCTAAGGTAATTTTATGGGTACACTTATTCGTGAATCTATGTTCTAGAAAATGAGGTCTATATAAGATACAAGTTTTTGTGGGGATAAATATTTGTGGATAAATTTTTACCCTCCACAAAATCGCCGAAAAAATAAGTATCCCACGAAATTGATGATTTCACACTACATGTATTTTTCCTCCTGAATTATTTTGGTACATTCCAATTTCATTAAATTTCATTCTTAAGATATGTTGTTTCCGTAGTCATCTTTTTTTTTTCAAGAGAGATATTTTAAACACTCTGGCTACTTTTTTTTTTTTGTTCTTTGTAGGTGATTTAATACTCCTTCAAATCCAAAACAGTGTAAACTGCTGATCATGTTAAAGCATTATAAATATTTATTGTAAAGTTAATATTCATATTTTCATGTTATTTAAAAAGAGTATTGTTATATTTTCTGGTACCTTTTTCACTCTTTTATGAGTAATAGTCGAAAGTAGAAATACCAAAGTACTTGTATAACTGACAGGGAGGCAGGTTCACTAATTCATAAAAAAATAAAAAATAAACTCTTTGTGTTACTGTCATAAGCTACTTAAGGTACATGTTTATACAATGCAAAGCCATTTCAATGCTGTTTTTGGGGTCGAATGCTAGATTGTATCATAACTGTGTAGCAATGGACAAATTCCAGATTTGGGTCCAAGGTCAGATCTATTTTAACACTGATGTTGGGGTTACTCTGCCATCCCTTAACAAATAGTAATATATTTAGGATCCATTGTTTAAACTGTGTTAGACTTGTGTCCAAATTTTATTACAGAGCATAATGTGTATATGCAAAATACATCTTCAATGAATTTGTCAAAATGACACTATTATCTGATATTTAGAGATTTTACATTGAGGTTGTGTTTAGCCTAGGGATAGACATGGTTGTATTATACAAAAAGCTGAAGGTACAGGTAGTGGTGTAGTTAATATTGCAATGATCAACAAGTGTCCTTCTTCATGATATGGTGCTTACTCAGTAGACATTTTTGTGAAAGACATTTCAAGAAATGTAGATGCTTAATATAGTCATAGATGTATGCGCTGCATATTTATTACATCATTGTGCGATTTTATTTGCTGTGAAGGAAACCAGGCCCCATGCTCACGAAAATTAAAACTAAAGAATGATTTTCATACTCAGAAACTCTATATATTATATATACATGTAGTCATTAGAAACTCTTAAGATTTGAGTACGATACTTGAGTTTAAAGCCCGAGATCATACTTAAGTATTTAAAAAAACTTTGGTCTGCACAGGTATTTCATGATTTTTAAAGTCAAGGATTCCTAAGTTTTGTAGGAGTACTATTTTGCAATTTTGAAGATTCTTTAGAAATTCTGTATTTTTTACACTCAATGTGGATGAATAAAGAAGTGATTTCTTAAAAGATTTACAGGGGAAAAAATGTGAAGAAAATTCATGAAATAGGGCATGTGTTAAGATCTACAGCTCTTGTGATGTCATTAGACTCAGTAGGGATTTTTCAGATTGTAAAAAAAAATACTCCGGAGGGGCTGCTTTTTCAGTTACCTCAAAATGGATGCTTTTCTCAGTTCTATTGAAATTTAGTGAATAATAGTGATCAAGACCTTTCTGCCCAAAACACAAGCTGTAACATCTTTTTTTATCATTTTAAAAAAAAAGGAGTAAAATCAAGATATTAACATACATATTACCATCAGTTTTGTATACAATGAATTTTTGAGGAACTTTTAAATAATCCGAAATGAAAATATAGTGAACTGTTAAAGGTGCACCACCCTTTTTTGTTCAAACATACTTCCATTATTGTCACAATGACAGTATTTCTGTCATATATTCATACTGCTGAGAAATTTTTGGCTTTATTTATGATACATGTATATTGCTTTCAATGAGTTTTTTTAACAGGTGCCAATACTGGTCAGACTTTGTGTGTTTATTTATGTTTGTTACATATGAGGAATGTCTGTGATATGCAACAGTCCATGAAAAAAAAATATCTCGGTATTAAAAAAGAGTATAACCACTACACTTTTGTTATACCGAGTTTTTTGTTGTTCTAAGATTGACAAATGAACTACCCTGCGTTCAGATACCGTTAAGTCCCTAACATTAGCATTTGCATCCCTGTTGTATCGTAGCTAGACAAATGTAAGCAGGGAACCAAATCCCTAACAGTTGCAAGTGTTATGCTTAACTGAGTACAGGGCTGGTTTCACCTCTAGAATCTATTATATAGATTTTGACCAGAGTCAAACAAGTTATTTTGAGGGGATGATAAAACTATTTTGTTACAAAACCAAGTGATATGATTGTTATGTATTTTCTGTGTGTTTTAAGAATGTCTTAATGAATTTGTATTTTTAATACATCTATGTCATACGCTAAATATTTGTCATTTCTCTCTTCCCAAAACATTTTTGTTTGGTTGAGCTAAACCCTCACCTCCTATGAACAGTTTCTGATGCCTTGGCAAACAAAGCAGACCCAGTCCCTGAAAGGAGCTGTCTGATCAGGGTCAGTTGTTTGCTCATTCATTACTTTCACTCAGATTCTACAGTTTACATGGCAAAGAAAAGTCCATGGTTTCCTATACCATTTTAAGCTTAATGAATCTTAATTCACATGCATGAATT
>CM037781.1:54363384-54413384 GCA_021229015.1 Solen grandis | reverse complement strand
GACAGTGTGTTCAACATTGATTTTATTTTTTAGAAATTTTATTATGTTTAATTTATATATCTTACAGTACATGCTTCACACACACACACACACACACACACACACACACACTTAATAATAACAAAATATGCTTTTACAGTTGTTTAATGATATTCTAAGATTACATGATATTCACAAAACAAGTCCAACATCCACCAACATCTGAATTTTAAATGAGACACCTTTATTCTAATTTATATCTGCTATTAAACTGCAATCTGAAAAAACGTAACAATGATCATTAAATGAAAGTCATAATAACATGTTCAAATCATCAAGACAAATGAATATTTGACAGATATATAAACTCAAACCCAAACAGGATACATGTACCATAATTCCAAATTCAACACTATTAGGTTAAATAACTTCATATTTTTGTAATATTTTAATAATTATCATTCAATCACAGTTTTGAGTTTTCATCACAACTGTCACTGTAACTGAATGATGGTTTTAATGGTGCTGATTTGGAATATTGTTTCTGTCAAACACAGAATGGTGGCAATCTAGTGAGCCTACTCGATAAAGTATACTAAAATGCACCCAAAACAAACTGACAAACTGTAAACTCAGGAAAATGAGCAAATATCGCTGAGGTATTCCTGTAAAATGACATGATTCAAAATACCATTCGTTATTCCGATCGTATTATTCAACCAAACGTGTGTTGGGTGGCGAAAAGGCGTTGCATTCCTTGTGATTTTTTTCAATTATGTACATGCCGGTAACGTCATGGTAACCAATACAGTGAACAAAATGAAAGCATATTTTGCAAACTAATTCAATAAAAATGAAGTTTACTGTGATATATATTTTATTTATGCCGTGTTTGCGACAAAAAAGTGATACGCTCAGTCTACGTTATTGTTGATCAACCCTCGTTTTACACAGTGACATGTTTTATAATAGTTATACAATGACATGTATTATATGAGTTTTTATACAAAATGACATAATTCCTTATAATAAAAATCACACAATGCCTCGCTTTATATAAACGAGTTACAATACAATGAAATGGTTTCTGATGTTAGTTATTGCACAATGCCATGATTCCTTGTAATAATTATTTTACAATGACATGGCTTTTGAGTTTTAAACAATGATATTGTTCTTTGAAATCGCTATTTCACACTTACATGGTTTGAGTTATTACAAAATTACATGAGTTTTTATACAACGACACTGTTTCTCATATTGCTTTATCTATAATTAAAAGAACGGGGTCTGATCGTCGAATATGTAAATTAAAACAGGATTTAAACGTGACCTGTTGGTTTTTTTATCCTTTGCTAGGTTACCACAGCTGATTAGGTAACTTGGTGGGCTCAAATTCCTCGATCAATTTCTTGATGAATGTTTCCCGACTGCTACACGAACATCCACGACCCCATACGACCATTATTGACTTCAACCGGATAATCATTTCGATATTTGCTCAACAATCCCAACAGATTCACGATCTCCACGCGATATATAACATCTCGTTTAATATGTTAATGTGCACTGAGCTGAAACGCCCACATGAAACACTTCATTAAAGCTAAATTTAGCGACATTGTTTATAAGTATCTTACACGCTTACTAAGTTTTCAACAATTAACCATACCGTCAGTCAGAAATAATATTGATAATATTATGGATAAACACATTTTTGTGAGAAATTCAGCCGGTATGTCGGCTTTTGAGGCGACAATATTTCGGTCGGTGTTTACTGAGGTCGGGGAGAAGCTGGATCCGTTAACCATTGCATCAGCTCTTCGTCGGTCAGGAAATTTTGAGGAGACATTTATGTCTGAAGTAATGAGTGGAGTACGAAGTGGAGAATCTCGCAGGGTTTTGGTGACACATATTGTTCAACATGTACCTCAGCATGTATCTTTTATGGAAGTAGTTAAATGTTTGAATCTATGTGGTTACCAGAGTCGCTGCTAGATTATACCTGACATTAATTAAAACCGAAGGTGGAACTAGTCCTGTGAAGAGAGCATCTACTGACGATAGAGAGAACAATGATTTGTTTTTCTTTAGATTGAAAACTCTGATATATGATGGTCAACTGAAGAATCCTCGTAAGTTTTTACGATACATGGTTATTCGTTATAAATCAAAGTTCAAAATCGAACTAGATGAAACAAGAAAGCAACGACTTGCTGATAAATGTATAGCGGTTCTCGGAGCAGAAATTTACGCTTATTATGACTCTGTAGGTTGCAAGAGTGAAGTTACACAAGACTTTATGCTTCAAGAAATGTTTGAAATGTGTCCTCACACAAGTAATCCTTTACTGTCCGATGTGATGTACTATTCACGCCATGCAATTTTGGATACAACCCGGAAAGATTATGCGCTCAGGGAAAACATGTTGATGCAAGCAAGAACTAGATCACACACAAGTGGTGCGTGTTGGGAGATAGTTGATATGATATATGTCGAGCTTATGGCAAGAGTAGATACACTGGAAAACAATCCAACAGCAGAGAACCAAGAAGCTGTTTCATTTTGGGGGAGTATAGGACTACAAATTCTAGAGGATTTACCTTTCCAAGTAAGGACAGCATGGAGAAGAATGTTCATACTTCGCATGGCTTTTGGACTTCTTGGAATAGGTAACCGAGCTAATATCATTCCTGATTGTACAGTACATCCATCGCATGTAACACTTGCACAAAATTTATTCGCAAAAATTGATGAAGAATGGTCAGGGATAGATACTCGTAGGGAAATGTTTTATGCAATCGCTAGAGCAAGAGTTAATGAGCTACTTAATTTAAATCAAGAATGTCTGGTATACTTAGACAGAGCAAGTTATCTTGCAGAATCCGGAAAATTCTTAGCAAAGATTCCTTTTATTGAAAAATTCCGTAAAACTGTACTTGAATCTGAATCAATCCGGATGGCAACAATCCTACAAAGTGTAGAGAATTATGTAAAAGTGTTCCCATTTTCTTTGACAACAGACGTAGAGGACAACAGCATAACACAACTAAAAGCAGTTGCTACAAATGGCGAGGACTGCAAAGATGACATTATGCATTCGAATGAAATCAAAAGCGCTTTAGAAAACGATTCTTCCCAGACAAAAAAGAAAGACATAGAAAGTAAATGTGACTTGTCGTCTGGTACCATTTTGTATAACCGTTTAGAACCATGGCACAAAGAAGGCTATAATTATGTTCAATCACTTACTGAAGTAAAACAACTAGTAGCTACAGAGGTTGACAATGAATCGATGAAGGGCCTAATAAAACAAGCAAGAAGCACTTCTTTAGTCGATAATATTTGTTCAAGCAGAGTGAACAACAGCTTTTGTGATTTTAACAGTGTTGTTCTTTTCGAGGACAGAGGCGAACCAGAAGGAATATCACATGAAGAATATGTTTGTAATACACCAACTGACACATCACCTTGCTATATCATGGACAGCATTGTGACTGCACCAGAGGACCTAGAAGATGATTTTGATGATGAAGCTCTTTTTGGAGATGGAACACATGTTTGAAACAGGGTTCTTTGTATCACAGATGGCATAATATATATTTTGAACACAAAAGTAATGCACATTTTATTGTTATCCTTTAACTGAAGTCATTTTATCAGATTTGTTGCTGATATCTGATATACATGTACTATGATAAATTGGGAACTTATGTATGTGAAATTTGCGTACAATAGATTGTAAGTTTGAGAGTTTAGCATATTTAATCATTAATCATTGATATCAACAACTGCGTTTTTATATAAGTTAGGGATAAATAATATGGTTTTTAATGTCAAGTAAAGGGTGGCTCCTAGTAAGGTACCGTATGTTTATAACAGTAAAACTGTGACTTAAATTTTGATAATGTCTTCTTGTATTGAACATTTAACCTTTCAACTTTGCACACAATACTTGAACCTTATACCTGGAGCTTACGTCATCGGGTGGTGTTAATGCCTAGTAGAGTCGGTCTGCTGACATAGGGAGTAGTATACGGACAAAAGCTCCAGGTACGTTTAAATAACGTTTATATGCCAATGAAAAGAGCAGTCGATAATATATTCTCGTTGTTATTTTATCTGATTTTAAGCTACTTCCTCCTATTACTGTAAGAGTGTAATAAGGGAACAAAATGACATTTACGTGGATGATCATGTTTAAATTATATGATTGGGATCAACGTGATTGTCTTTCTAAACCACGTGTAACTGACCGTAACTATTTAAATAAGATTGGCAACTCGGGTATGGATCAACGGCGTTAGATTAATCCCATTTTATTGTGAATATGCATTTTGCACTGGGAGAAATGGACCTTTTCACTGTTTACAGATGTATTCAAATTGGCATACAGACTGTCCAATACCATAGAATGGGATAAAACGGGTAATCAATGGCAGATCTTTATTTTCTTTAGTTTGTATGTGAGCAGTTGTCCTAGACATGAAAGGGAAAAGCGAGGCTTAAATTTCCATTGCTAAAACTATGGGTCGTAGAACACTTTAAGTTACTCTTACCGAAACATGTTGATGTCCACATTTTTGTGTTGATATTTTTATGATTGGTATCTTGCTTGCTGATATAAGGTTGTTTGTTGTTAGTTTCATTTTCTAACCTTTATTTTCCTATTTATTTTCATCCTTCGAATAAGTTTTACGAGTATCATGGCACAGACATTTTGATTCCTTATCATATATGTTAATCACCCTTTTAACATTTCGTCATGTTTTGTTTTTTTATTATTATTGTGTAAGTTATATTGAACTAGTTTATCATTATATATTTGTAAGGCCAATTTTATTTTCTCTCTTATTCATATACCACATGAAAATATGGAGTTAAATTTGTGAAAAACTAATTACATTATATTAATGTTTGATAATGCATTTTGTATAAATATTTGTATCATAATTACCCTTTTTTATTTTTATTTTTCTTGACACTTTTACTGTCTTTTAAGCAAATTAAGATGATGGGAGAGTCCCTGTTACATAAAATTTCAGACACTTTTATATAAACATATACATACATATACATAGGCATTCAACAAAAAAATGATTACCATTCAGGATTATATAGTACTACGTTGTATATGACTTGCCAAAATATTAACATCGTAAAAAGTATATATACTTATAAGTTTTACTATTACAGTTAAACACGTATATGTGTCATTTGAACTATTATCAATTTGTCTTTTTTTCCTTTTTTTTTAATTTAAACTTTTAAACTGAAGTTTGGGACATTCAAATAGCTAATGAAAATCGTGTCCTAAACGATTTCATGTTAAACATGTTCCTCCATTCATTTGTGTTCTATTCCATCTACCTGTCTCTATTAGCAATCTTTGATTCCTAGTTCTGAATCTAATCTTATCATATAAAATAATAGTGATATTGGTGCGGAGTGTAAATAATTTTCGTGTCCAAAGTTAATTTCAAATACTCTACAACATAATCTACTACTTGAATTTTCTATCAAAGAATACCATCCATAGATCTAATAGTTTTTGCTTCATTGTTGCCTAAAACCATTTATGATTTACTTGTATGTTTTTATCATGCTGTTTTTCCCAAATGTTGGTTAAACCATTTTCCTAAAAAATATATGTATTTGCAATCTTCTATATTCTCTTGCAATATTATTTCATTGGGGTAAATGATTTTACGTAATGTGGAATTAAATTTAATCATTACATATATTATAATTATTATTATTAAAAGAACATATTCTTGACCAATATGAGATGTTGGCAATACCCCTGTTTCACAATAAAGCATAAAACTCTTAGTAGAATATTTTAATTTAAGACTATGCTTGTTGTTGTGTGGATATAGAAATGCCTTTTATAATTGTTTTACTGCCAAGGAAGCTATGCAAATCATTTAAAATTAGGGAAAATAATATCGGATAAAGATTTTCACCATTTTTCCTTATAATAGCTATTATATAATGGCATGTTTAATATTAGTAAATACGTAATGGCATGTTTTATATGAGTTATTACACAATGACGTGGTTACTTTTGCATAATTTATTACGGAATGACATGATTTTTTTACATGAGTTATTACACAATGACATGGTTTCTTTTACACGAATTATTACCAAATGACATGTTTTATATGAGTTTTTACACAATGAAATGGTTGCTTTTACATGAGTTATTACACAAAACATGGTTACTTTTACATGAGTTGTTACACAATGACATGGTTTCTTTTACATGAGTTATTACCCAATGACATATTTTATATGAGTTATTAAACAATGACATTGTTCCTTATAATAGTGTTACTTAATGGCGTGTTTTACATGAGTTTTATTACAACATGGTTCCTTTTCAATAATGTATTACATAATAACATGTTTTATATGAGATATTACAGTATGACATGCTTCCTTAAAATAGTTATTATATAATGAAAATGTTTGACATGAGTTACTACACAATGATATAGTTCCTTATAATAATTATTACATAATTGCATGTTTTATATGACTTATTACTCAATGACATGTTTCCTTTTAATAGTTATTACATAATGACATGTTTGACATGAGTTATAACACAATGATATGGTTCCCTTTACATGAGTTCTTACAACTCATCTCATCTCAAGCAAATCGGCAACAACGTTGCCGTTGACCAACATAAATATACAGCAGTGCATGCCATTTACGAAGAATATCAAAGACATTCATAATTCAGGGAAACAGATAAGCAGCGTATTTGCGTAAATACTCAATTAAAAATGCATATCACGCAATTTTTTTCACGAACATGCGTAGCAATACGCAATAATATTCCTAGATACCCAATTAAAAAAATTGCGATGCCTGCGGTATGCATTTCAAAAATATCCGCCGCGTAATCCTAACTCATTCTTAAAAGTAGTTCTGTTTACAATATGATCAGCATTTGGAAACCTTCGGCTAATACCAACACTATCCAATGACGTCAGCTAGCATGATCAGCTGATCGGTATCATTGCGCGGATGCCTAATTTTCCGGGAAAACCAAAATGTCTACTCGTGGACGACGAAAAGTAAAAAGCAAGCAAAGAAATGTGCTCACGTCGTACTTCATGCCTAAAACGGCGACGCAAAAGGACCAAGCACATAATATTACGTCCGGTATTCTAGATGATCTCATCTTGGGAGTCATAAAACGTGATACTGCAGAGGCTGTCGTGGAGGGAATCCTGTCGAACATTATCGATGAAATTGACTTCGATAAGGGAAAAAAGCAACCCGCACACAAAGGTTTTTATGTGTTCTTTTTAATGAAATTTGCCCTTGTGAATTTGTTTATATTACTTGGTCCGGCTCTTATCCATCTATTGTCTGCCAAAGAGTAAGATAAAAAATCTGGCTGTCATTACTAGCAAGAAAGTGAATGTAGCGAATAACCGTAAAAGAAACGAAAGCATTGTTTTTAAAACATAACCTTGTCAATGAAACATGTTTCTAATAGTACTTTCAAAACGATTTTGGTCCGTTTGATAATTTCACTTTTAAGTACAGCAGTTATATTGCCTAGTTTTTACTTTATTGTTTAGTAAATCTGGTGGAAGGAAAGAACATGACATAAGATCGCTGTATATATCCATATACATTTAAACAAATAAAATGTTCCAGAACTTTACTGACCGTTGATATTATGTCATTTTTTTATCAAGTGATATTTATTTATGAACAGAGCACAAATAGGTAGTAATGTTCCTTATGTGATTAAGCAAAAATATTGTTGTTTTTTATTTTTTTAATAAGTACTCGGTGCAATCAAGGTTTATGTACTTCAAAGCTCAATGCCTAGTTAAATAAAACCTTTTTTCTAAATCTGAATAGTGTATGTTGTAGATACCAATTATGGTTTTTATACAACGGTTTAGAGAGCTCCGCTTTATTGAAGGCGGTGACTTCTGAGGGCAGTTTTGGATTTCTCTACAGAGCCTGCATGAACTTTTCTTTTCATAATTATTGTTACTTTTTGTAGGACATTTATATTTGTTGACACTCATTAAATGTTGCCATTGATATTTTTCAGGAATGAAACTTGGGAAAAGTACTGTTGCTGACTGGAAGTCCCAGCATCCATGGCTTATCATCACTACAGCTGTGGATGAAATGAGACTTAGCTGTTCTATCTGTACTCAGCAAAAAAGGAAGCTGAAACTGTGTAATGTGTTTGCTGCTGAGGGTTCCCCAAACATTCAAAAAAATGCAATTGTACGGCATAATGAAAGTCATGAACATAAACTTGCATGTGGGGATTTGGAGAAAAGCAGTATTGAAGAGGAGGAGAGAGATTCCGACAACGCATCTGAGGATAGAATTACAATAGCTTCAGAAGATAAAGTACTTTTCAATACTGTATACTTTGCTGCAAAATCAGAACTCCCATCATCAACCATTAATGGTATGTTGAAGCTGCAAATAGAGAATAGAGTTGAAACTAAATACCAGAATCTTAGTTGGGACACTTTGACATCTATTCAAACATCTATCAGTGACACTTTAAAGGGTAACATTGTAAATGAGATTGTCCAGTCAAAACATTTTGGAATTTTACTAGATGAAAGCACAGACATAGGAAATGAGAAAAGGCTAACTATTTGTGTTAGATATTTGAAATCAGGGACACCTGTCACTACTTTCTTGTGTAATGTACCAATAGATAATGGTTGTGCCCACACAATAGTGAATTGTGTGATAAATAAGCTAGAAAAACTAGGACTAGACATTTCCAAGTGTGTCTCACTAGCAACAGATGGTGCATCAGCAATGATGGGAAAACATACTGGTGTTGGGAAGCAGATTGAGTCAAAATATGCACCATTTTGTATACAAACCCATTGTGTAGCACATAGACTTAATCCTGCTTGCAATGATAGTATTAAAAAGAATGAATACTTAATAAAATTTAGAGACAAATTTGAAGCTCTATATCACTTCATGAGTGGATCAAGCATAAGAGCACTTACACTAAAAAAAAATCAGAAAGTTCTTCAAGAACCTGAACTAACTATCAAAGAGCCACATTCTATCCGTTGGCTAGGTTTGAAAAATGCTGTTGAAGCCGTCTTTGAATCTTATGCTTCTGTAATTGCCACATTGTCAAAGTTTGCACAAGAGAAACAGCCAGTTGCAAAAGGCCTCCTGAAATATTTCAATGACTACAAAGTGGCACTTGTAACTGCTTTCATGTTTGATGTGCACACTGAGGTTGGAAGGTTGTCTTGTGAATTTCAGAAGCAAAACCTTGTGTTTAGTGAAATTGGTCCATTACTTCATGGAACCCAGGGAGAACTCAGCAAACTTGAGACGGTTGATGGCCCTGGACTAAAAGTCATGAAAGAAGACATCAAAGTGGAAAATGAAGAAGCATATCTTGCAGGGGAAAAAATGGCATACCAAAGAACCATGGATTCTGAGTTTGAGCGGTTAAGGTGTGAATACTTGATCAAAATGCGTAAGAACATGAAAGACAGACTAAAAAGAGGTACAAGCATTTTCAATGATTTAAGTAAAGTTTTTGAGCCTGAGGTTGTGAGTGAAATCTCCAGTGATGAATCCAAAGAAGCTTTAACTAATCTTGGAACTTTCTATGGTTATCCTAAATAGGTAACTGTTGTGCATGGGAATATGGAGGAAGGTTAAGAAGAGGAGCACAGAGAAATACCAGAACTTTTAGACCCAGTAAAGCTTGTTGATGAATGGCCAAAACTGAGGTGTATGATTGAGGGATCCTACAGAAACCTTTCTACAAAGACCTTGTGTAGAAGGATAATTATGCTACACAAAACTGTACTGCTAAACCTATCAATTCTTGCAGCAATTGCATTGTGTATGCAGTTAACAAGTGTTGATTGTGAACGAAGTTTCAGCACCCAAAATCGCTTAAAAAGCAAACACAGGGCTGCACTGGGAGCAGAGAAACTTGATGCACTTCTAACCATCAGTATGCTTGGTGCTGACTTAGGAGCTCAAAACCTAAATCCAGCCATAATCAAGTGGCTAAGAAAGAAACGAAGGAAGTCAGGGTTATTTTCAGCTTACAAGCCCAGGGATAAAAAAAACAAAAAACATTATGATGCTGATACTAGACCTGTTTTTAGTATGACAAGTTTGAGAACTTCATGCCATGTTTTGAACTTTTGATACTCTAATGTTTTAAGATTTTGAAGAAACATTGTCATTGTCATGAATACTTGTTAACAGAGTTACAAGATGAACTCTTAGACTAGTTCAAATTTTGAGACTAATAAAACATATGTTGTTTGATGTTTTAAAACTTTGGCTGCTGTTACAGTTTAACTATGAATGCATCTTAAAATCTTTTGGAAACATTAAATTTGTTAAGATCTGATTAAAAAGGGATTGTTATTTGGTCTCTTAGTGATCTGTTCAGTAAAACTTTGCTCTCTTTTGAGAAAGTTGAGCTTAATGGGATCCATGGATGTCAGTCTTCTAAAGTCTTTTATTCTAGTCCTGAAAAATCTTATACAGCAATCTTATGAATTATGTTCAATTAATTGTTAAAGACTAGTATTAATAAAGGGATATCATTGATGTTACTGGCTGTTAATATAGCTAAGCTTTGTTACTCAATTGTTATCATATTGATAGAGTAATTTAAGTCAAATACTCAATTGAAACTGATATGATAGGGTAATGGATTAAGAATACTCAATCGCTTATGCTTGGTACTCAATTTCTTCTGAAACCATGGGGTAATACCCAATTCACAAGAAAAACTTATCTGTAACACTGAATAATTAATATACCAACTTAATTTTTCTTGTATAATATTTTACATTACGTTTATTATCTCTAAATGTGTATGTTTCGACATTAATATGTATATAAGTTCAAAATCTACCATCCATTGCACTTTAAAAATATTTTTGCTAAATTTAATAGTATGTGTTTTGGATTCGACCTCATTAAATGGAGAAATTATTTATTGTAGGGAATGACATATATCTAGACAAATATATAGTATGTAAATCTCTATATTTTGGTCATTTTAGACTAAAATGAAATTCTGATTCAACTTGGCATTAATTGCAGTAAATACAGAATCTGTTTCCTGCATTTTTATTATGTCTTCCAGTTTCATTAGCCAAATTATGAGATCTTAATCGTAATGTTGTTAAATATTTTCTTAATGAATCTTTTTTATATTACTTGAGTAAGTTTCGAAACAAAAATGTTCCTTACAATAATATGCTAATTCAGATGAATTGTTAATATAATCTCTCCATTTTTGTTTATACTGATCAAACATTCTTTCTTTAATTGAAGGATATAATTTTAGATCTACAGTTTCAAGATACCAAGGGGGCCGCCGTGGCCGAGCGGTTACAGTCGTGGACTACAAATCTCTCAGCCCCTCACCGCTGTGGGTTCGAATCCCGGTAGAGACTTCGGATTTTCATGTGAGGAAGCCTTCCAGCTGGCTTGCGGTAGGTCGGTGGTTCTACCCGGGTACCTCAGTGTACTCGGGGTCTTCCTTCACCTGTAATTAGCTGGACGTCGCTATATGATTGAAATACTATCGCAGCGACGGTAAACCCCAATACAACAACAACAACAAGATACCAAAGATTTGAACATCCTAAATTATCTAATGATTCCTTAATTCTGTTTGCCCATGTTTTATTATTAATTAGAACGGAAACTATCAATTGATTAAAGAAGGCTTCTTTTACAGAGCTGATATTACAAATTCTTATCTTCATCCAATACTTGACAGATCTTAAAGCTGTTAATGTCGATAATGGTACTCCCATTTCACATAGTATTGCTTGATTCAAAGTAGTTTTATTAAATCCTAGAATAATTTTGAAAAAAAAATCTGTTGCTTATCCACTTCTTCCGACTTGAAAATCCTCCACAGTTTCGATCAATACATAAAATTGATGAAATGAGTTTATCAAATAACTACACATTTGTACGCAAGTCCAAGGAAATTCTCCTGAACAATGATGACAACTGATTCAAAGCTGTAAATGCTTGTTCAGATAATGTTTTCACTGCAGACCTTAAATTACATTACCTGTTGTAACAAATTTCACCCCAAGATAATAGAAATGACCTCCTTCTTCGATTTTAACATTATTAATAAACCATTTAGAATTATGCTTATGTTTCCATTTTTCAGAAATACATATTTTAGTTTTACTGATATTAGTTGTAAGACTCCAACATGTTGAGTATGCATAAAAAGCATCTAAATGAGCTTGAAGACTAAACTTATCTGTCGTGAAAATCGCAATTTCATCAGTGAAAATAGCAAATAAATCGGTAATTGATTTAAGTCATATTCTGTCAAATTATAAAATTCAATTAAAAAAACAATATCATTCACAAACAAAAAGTAGTGAGAGACTTACCTTGCTTCAAACCAATAGCAGTATCGAAATATTCAAATAAACACTATTTTGAGACAATGTCACACAAGCAGAAACATGAGAGTACAATGATTTTAGCATACTAGTATTTACAACTTTCACCCGCTTCTATAAGTTTAAACCACATTGCATCTATCGATATCGTGTCAAAACATGACTTGTAATCGATAAACGCACTATAATTATTTATAACTTGCTAAACAGTTTTGAATAATAATATGCTAGGTAAAACACAATCACAGTACCTTCTCTCTTTTGAAAAACAAAATATATTGTCATTTAGAATATTTTCGTTTTCTCACCATGTATTGAACCTATTTCTTAAACACGACGAAAAGATTTTCGCCATAGAATTATTAGAGATATACGAGGGTCACCTAGAAATGAATGAGAGTTGCTTAATTACGTAAAAACTACAAGTGTTACTCACAAAATCTTTTCATAGTCCCTCAATATAATTTGCCGCGGATGCTATGGTCGACTCCCATCTTTTTGGCAGATCCCGAACTCACGTTGCTAGGCAACCTTTGTTGATGTCCCTAACAACAGAATTCACGGCGACATATAGTTCATTCAAATCGTCATATGGAACTCCTCGTAGTGGTTCATTAAGTTTTGGAAACAGGTCGTAGTCGGGGGGGGGGGACTTAAGTCTGGCGAATATGGCGGGTGATTAAGAACTTCCCAGTGGTACCGCTCGAACACGTCCCTAACAACGCCGGACTTGTGCGGCATGGCGTAATCATGCAAAATTAATAACGTCACCTGTAATAGTTCCGGTCGTTTGCGGCGTATCGCTGGTCAAAGAATTTCAAATACCACTCATAGTACTCTTTATTAACCGTGCTAACATGTGGAACTCTGTGTGTTGTCAAAACGCCGTAAATATCGTAAGCGAATATCATTAACATCTTTGGACAGTTCATACTGCGGCGATATTTCACAGGTCTTGGCGAGTTTGGAGCCATTCAGAGCTTTGTCGTTTCAATTCTGGCTTAAATGACAGGATCCATGTTTCGTCGATAGCAACCACTCCATTCAGCATCATTTCATAACTCTGAATATCTATTCAACAATTCAGTGCAAATTAGAACACGTTTGTGTTTTTCAGTTTTTGAAAGTGCGTGCGGCACCCACTGCGCGGCGATCTTTCTTCGATCTGCGTCAGAATAACATAAACGGAACTCTTACGTATCCCCGATTCTACCGGAAGAGGGCTTCTTGTAAGACTCTTGCCATCCATTATTGAAATCCTTCACCCATCTACAAATAGTGCTTAATCCAACTGCACATGTCGGGTCAACATCCTGGAGTGCATTAAATATTTCAGTCGCTTTCTTTCTGCGCCTACTCTCTATCTTGATATACGCATAAATTTCTTCTCGCGCCAGCACGAACGCATCCTCTGCCATTGCGTACCTCGGGGCTGGCCGAGCGGTTACAGTCGTGGACTACAAATCTCTTAGCCCCTCACCGCTTTGGGTTCGAATCCCGGTAGGGACTTCGGATTTTTCATATGAGGAAGCCTTCCAGCTGGCTTGCGGTAGGTCGGTGGTTCTACCCGGGTACCTCTGTGTACTCGGGGTCTTCCTCCACCTGTAATTAGCTGGACGTCACTATTTGATTGAAATACTATCGCAGCGACGGTAAGCCCCAGTACAACAACAACAACAACATTGCGTACCTCGTTAATTGCTCGGTAAAGTTCTTCTTCCTTTTTCATTGTAATGGCTAGCAAGTATTTTCTGATTATTATGGCCATATTTAGACTTCCCAACGTGCGGGTCCTATATTTGCCGAAGAGATAGCATCGGAAGAGACAGTAGTTGGATACAAGCGAGTCCGGTGCGATACCCTTACTCTTTTTGCGAAAATATCTCTTGGTTCTTTTTACGTGCCCGGTGTATAGCACCGATACACGGGAGACAAGTTCTTGGGTAAAACCAGTACTGAGTACTCCGAGTTCCCATAGCAACCCCATTTTGCCCAGTGCCAGGCAGGGGTGCATCTGGTGCCAATTTTATACGTCTTTGGTTTTAGGCGATCACCGGAGGAAGTGGAAGTGCCCCGGCTGGGATTCGAACCCAGACCTCCCGAACGCAAAGTGGACACTCTATAATTGAGCTATTACGCAGGTTTTAGGAAAATTTGGACAATATTGGCTTTCGACCATAGATCGGGATACTCTCTCCATACTGAAATATTTTAATATAGACTTTAACTAGGTATGGAACAATAAAATGCTTTTCATCAATAAAAAAATCAGGTGAAATGTTATCATAACCTCCGCTTTTTACATTTTTTTCATTGATGATATTGTTTTAATTATTTCTTCATCGGTGAAAAGCGTATCGAAAACATCGATATTTATAACGTTTTTATCGTATTGATTATCATCATGTTCGTTCATATTATCATGTTTGAGTAAATTGAAAAGTGATTGATAAATTCACTCTATTCAGATTGTTTTGACCACTATCGTGTTGCATTTTCATTTTATGTATGTACCATTTTTGTTTTTTATACATACATTTACTTTTCTGCTTTTCTTTAGCATACTTTTTTCTACTAATCAACATTAATATTTCATTTTCCTCACTAAAATTGATTTTAAAAACTCGTTTACAATAAAAAAAAAAAAAAACTTTCTGCAGCTTTCATTGAACCATGGTACATTTCTTTAGATTTTATATTATCTTCTTTTAACTCGCATTTTATATCCGAACTGTTTGTTAGAAAGATCAGCAATAAGCAAGTTAAGGTATAATACTATCGTTTGTATTACACGTATCAGTCACAAAACCATCGACTAATTTATCAAATAATAGTTTATTACAATTCAAATTCTGTAATAATTCTACTTTTTTGTCACTGTCCATAGCAAGTTTATTAACATGAATAACAGCAGATTTTTCAACGTCGTGTGACGAATCAGATTTATATAAAATAGAAAAAATCCCTGGACAATTATCAGAAATGACAATATGTATATTATATCCTTACATAACTTAAACAAGCGATTCCGAACTTTTAATTATCGAACACCTATCTGTAACTAAACTAATATTGTCAAAATCAAGATATCAACAAATGTATTTCAGCCGAAGCTGTCAACAAAATCATGTTCTCCTACTCTCCCACTGATATCACCTACTAAATATATATCTCCCAATCACTAAATGAAATTATATCATCATTTAAAATACTGCACAAGTCACATTCATACAAATCTGATCTATTATTTTATATACAATGGATTTTCAGGAAGTATATATCTAAGGCACATGAATATATTCCGTCCAGAATCCACTTCACTTCTTAGCAATTTAAACCAAATAATTCATTTCTTTCTTATCTTTCACTAACTGTATTTATTTGGTACGTTTTCTCTGTACCAGACAACAATGCCATCGCTATTACGCATAGTTTTCGAATTATATTTAACTCTTGGACAATTAAAATCTTTAAATCCCTTTTTACCAGCATCAAATATTTAGAACACATATTTTCTATTGAAAAAAATATATTATAACTTTACATGGCTCCTTATAATAGTTATGACATTATAAAATGTTTGACATGAGTTTTTACACAATGACAAGGTTCTATAATAACGTTGTTCCTATAATATAAATTCATAATGACATGTTTGGCATGAATAAATACACAATGAAATGGTTCCTTAAAATATTATTACATAATAATATGTTTAAGGATTAGAACGATTGACATAGCTAATATAGTCCTTAAATACAGAACTGTAGTATGGCAGGTCAGTGAAATTTACAAACTGTCAACTTTAAGTATTTAAATTTCATATGTGATAGAACAATAATATTAAAAAAAGCAGAAATAAACAATATTATATGATCAAGCACATGTGGAGGTGAATATAGATATAGCTAGCTATAAAAGATATGTTAGACAAAAAGAGTGAAAATAGGAAATAAAAGGATTGAATAAAAGTAGGTTCTGAAATTTACATCTGTCACTGTATTTATAGAATTAAATAAAAACAGACGTTGGTTTACATACATAGGACATGTAATGATACGTTGTTTCAATCTGTCCACAGTGACACATGGTGAAGGAACTTTTCTGTCGCAAAGGTGTTTTTTTTTTTAAGGAATTACAATGAGACGTGAGTGGAGAACCTTAATTACGTTTTCCATGGTAATAATATTTTTGGAGCTGGCTTATTACGGTTTAGATAATTTCTAAAGCCGAAAATAGTGTCAATAAGTAATACAACATCTGGAAGTGAATTCCACGTTTGAATAACAGATGGAAGGAAGGAATTCAATTAAAAATAAGTACGTGTTCTTAAATTAATAAAATCAGAAGAGTTTCTGAACGATCTTGTAGAGCTCTGACCAACGTTTGGTGGAATTCAGATAAATAATTAGGACACTATCCTTTTAACTTTTAAAAAAAAGTTTTTGTTTTGTCCTACGTGTTTCTAGACTTTCCAACCCAGCCTCATCGTATAAATTTCGAATAGATACTAATCTAGAGCAACCTGTTCATATACGTGCTGCTTCATTATGTATTAGATCAAGTTCTTGTTTTTCTTATTCGGAACAGTTTTCCAAACAACATCAGCATACTCTAAAATAGGTCAATCTATTCATTATATTTATTCGAGACCAAGCCTTCGTTTTTACATTATAAATTTGGTGATGCTAGATGCCATCATTGGATAAAATACACCAAAATGCTTATGGAATTCAACAGAAGGAATCGGGGTGTCATGCATGTAGATAGGATGATGGATTAGTTTGTTTCTTTAACGAGAAATTATAAGATATTCTGACTAAGAGGGATTAAAGTTAACGAGCCACTTTCTTGCCAAGGCTGAAATTTTATTAACATAATTTTGAAGTTTAATTGCCGCGTTAGAAGGAGAATCAACAACTATAAAGACTAGTGTCATCTGCAAAAAGGTTTATCTGAGATTCAATTTCATTGACGATATCATTAATATAGACTAAAAATAAAATAGGGCCAAGGATTGAACCTTGAGGCACGCCTGCTTTCATTTCAGACATTGATGTAGAGGCGCCTGGAACAACAACCTTTTGATGTCTATTATGTAAATCACTAGAAAACCACGACAATAATTTACCTTGAATGCCTGCTTGCTCAAGTTTGAATAGAAGACTTCGATGCCATTTACTTGTCAAATGCCTTGCTTATATAAAAATATAACCCTTATTGCAAGACCTTCATCTACTGAGCGACAGAATATATTATATAAATAGGCAAGTTGATTTACTGTGGAATCCCCTGGCATACGCCCTGATTGTGATGGGGTAAAAAAAAATAACATTCTTTGGAAAATTAAATAGATGTTTAAAGATGATCTTTTCAAAAACCTTAACCATAGTGTTCAGAAGTGAAACTGGACATTAGTTAGATGGGTCAGTAGAATCACCCTTTTTTTAAAAAAGCACACACATTAGAACATTTCCATTCGGAGGGCATAGTACATGCCTCAAGCGATGCATTGAATAAATCACATAGGGGTTTGGCTATTTGGTGCGATGCTTCGATTAATATACGATTGTTGATTCCATCATGACCTGAAGCTTTACCTCTGGATACTGTTTTAATGACATCTTGTACTTCGGAAGGTTCTATAACTATATTGGAGAGATTCGGATGATTAACATCTATATCTAGTTCCGGAATAGTGTGATTTGAATCATCAATATAAGTTTATTGTACGAAGAAGTCATTCAGAATTTCGGCTTTACTGCGATCATCAAAAACTAATTCGCTGTTCAAAGGATTTTTTTAAAGGTTTGATACTTTGTGAGGAAGATGGAGAAATGAATTTTTAAGGACTTGCCATCAATCCTTAGATGATATATTACTTGTCTTTAACTTGTCTGCTAGTGAGTCATAATAAGATTTTTTTTGCATTTCGGACAACAAAAACAATCTGCAATCGCCGGAACTTTGCCCAGTAACGGGTAACATTTAACATTTTAGCAATTCTATGCGCGTTTTCGCTGCCGAATTTTTAGTTTAATATCAGAATTAATCCATGGTGGGTCTAACGGACGTATTGTTATTTCCTTGTAAGGAAAGCAGTTTAAATTGGTTTCACTAATATGTTTTGTAAAATTTGATGTATAAACATCTTTGTCAGCGTTTCTAACAACATTCCAATCAAGATTAAGTAGCTCATTGCGCAATTTATCGTATTTCAAAATTTTGCGCTTGTAGGATTTTAGTAAAGGTTATTAGTTATATCACTATAACGCTATATCATGATTCCTTGTAATAGTTATTTCAAAATGGCATGGTTATAGTTGTAACCTGGTTTCTTGTTTGAGTTATTACAAAATTACACGAGTTTTTTACACAACGACATATATATTTCATATAAGATCTACAAATGACAAGGTTTCATATATGAGTTTCCTTATCTAAAATTAACCGAACGGGATCTGATCGACGAATATATGTATTAAAACAGGATTTAAAAGGTAAACATATCGCTTGACCTTTTTTTAAACTAACGCTGGGTTCCCACTGCCGATTAGGTCAACTTGATCGTCGCGTTCGCCAAAATTCCTGAAGCTAATCGACATTTACGACCCCCATATGACAATTCATGACTGCAACCTGACAATCAATTCGATATCTTCTCAACCATCCTTACACATCTACGATCTCCACGCGATATCTACTCGAGCAGTTCGACCTCTCATCGACCCAACATTATCTATCTATCTTTTATTTCTTTTCGGTAGGTCTGTTGTTCAATCGGGACTCTCCTGTGTACTAGGGGTCTTCCTCTTACCTGTAATTAGCCGGACGTTGTTATATGACTGAAATACTGTCGCAGTGATGGTAACTTCCAAAACAACAAATACATTAGTGTTTAATTTTGGTTGTGTGATAAGTCAATTACAATAAATTACAGAACTTTTGTGAAAAATAAACAGTCAACAACTGTATCAATAAATATATGACATATATGTCAAATTTTAAATTTGTTAAACAAATATGGATGTATATTAACAATACTCAAGGCATCGCAAATGTGCAACTGTAATATACAACCTCTTTATTATACTATTTTCAACACCAACACGAAACGCTCTTCACCGAGGCACTTGACATGTTTGCTACTTCAATACACAACGTTTCAAATGTATGCTACCACAATGGTTTATTATCCATATTTAAGATGTATTTGTAAAATGCTTATGGATAAAACCCAAAATTCGAGGAATTTTACTACCATCTCTTACTCTTTATTGTATTTATCTTCCACAATTCCACTGCTATTTTTCATCTATAGTAAAAACAAATGTAAACATAAAATGAAAAAGAGTCGCCAAAACTAAATTACCTGCGTTTATCATTAATCATTTAAGCTACATATGTAAATGTAGGTAAATATCACATACGGTTTGGGATTTTCTATTGTCAGACCCAAATCGATAATTATTTTGACGTATACTTAACTAACGGTGAACATTTATATGGAAATTGTTAATTTGGTAATAGCTCCGCTGGGATTTCATATAAGCCATATTTAGAAACATGATATGATCATGTTACAAGTTTGTTAATATCTTAAACGCTTAATTGTTCGTGCAGATACAATGTGTTTTGTGATACACATCTACGTCAGTCAGAGTCGATAATAATGACAATGGGTTACCACATTTTCTCGAGAAATTCAGCCGGAAAGTCGGCTTTTTATGGCGACAATATTTCGATCGGTATTTACTGAAATCGAAGAACAGCTGGATCCGTTAAAGCCCAAGTGCGTTATAGCTGAGAATTTGAAAGGGAAAAGTTTATTTTTCAAAATTTCTAATTAGTAAAGTCTCAAATGATGATTGATTAACCTCTTAATGTTTATTTAAGCCCACATAATGAAATATTCACCCAGAAGCCTTAGTTGTTCAGACAGGACAAAGTGTGACGGGGTATATTTATACCGGTGTGAGTCCATTTGTTTATACTGGTGTGAGACCAATTGTTTTCCTATCAACCCTATTTTGGCCCCTTGTGTTTTGCATATCATATCATTTTACTTACTTTTGATTGGCTTGGAGATAAGCGGTTTGTCAGGTGGTCAGTTTGACCGCGAATTACAAGCATTCTCGCTTCACGTCTTGAGCAGACAGGTCAGAGTATTTGGTGATGGACAGATGTCAGATGCGTTGTATTTTATCGTTTGAATATAAAATATTAGTTGGTATGTATGTCTCACAGTTTTTCAATATTGTTCTGATTTGTCATGATTGAAGTTGGAAACGTGCTGTATTTCCGTCTTGTGTTTTTACATTTATTTTCGGTTCAATTCGCTTTACGCGCGGTTTGTATTTCATTGTCTTCAGAATGGCGGTTTAATAATGAAATGGTAATGGTCCTGCATAACCAATATCACTAGTCTTCTTTTCTCTATTGCACATGTTTAACATTGCAGATTATAACCAGCACGGATAGAGAGAACGAGGGAGAGACGAGTATTGTGAGCAATACCATATATTGGTAGGTTACCTGTGAAAAACTGATTGTCATTATTCTGTTTGTACATGTATGTTCTGTATGTTTTATTATATGTTTGTAACTTTATTTATTAAACGACGGCCTCTAGTCACATAATAACTATATCATTTAAATGTATGAATACGTACTATGTCATTTACAGGAATTATTGTCAAAGCCACTATACGTTTATGAGTTGTATTTTGTGATTTCAGGTCACAACTCGTTACACCCGTAAACTCCTGTAACCACAAATAAACACCTTCGGGACGTATACAGAACGCACGACTCCTTGATTTGTTATTTCCCATATTGCGTGTTACTCGTGTGGAAATTAGCAAAGTTACAACAGTAGTGAGAAAAATAGGCGGAGCTTGTTCTGAAACACATTGTTCATTAAAACCACGGATAAATCTGTGAACATGAGTTGTTTCATGTTCATGGACGTTTCTATAGACTGAAAAAATATTGATACATGGTATCTACGAAATTCGGAAAAAAAAACTTGTATATTAATTTTATGTTGCCATTGTTTTGAGCTAAATACAGAAAGAAACAGCCACAATTTGTTGTTGTTTTTTTGTTTGTTTTTTGTTTTTTCTAATAGAATCTTTCCTACAATAAGGCATTTCTCAAGGTCTTTCAGTGATGAAATTAAAACTGAATTATATATGTTGTAGGTGAATTCGGTTTAGGTCTAACATCTATAAGATACTGGGACGTTAACCACTGCAACAGCTCTTAATTAATGTCTGAAATAATGGGTGAAGTTCGAAGTGGAGAATCCCGAGGGGTTTTGGTGGCACAGACAGTTAAACATATACCTCATTATGTGTCTTTCATGGAAGTAGTTAAATGCTTGAATTATGTGGCTACAAAGCAGTTGCTACAAGATTATATTTGACATTGATAAAATCCAACGGTGGGATTATTTCTGGGCAAAAAGGGGTCTGCTGGCGACAGAGAGAAAACTGGCATGTTTTTCCTTAGATTGAAAACTCTAATACATGACGCTCAGCTGAAAAATCCTCGTCAGTTTTTACGGAACTTGGCATTGCGCTATAAATCAAGGTTTGAAATTGAACTAGATGGAACAAAAATGCAACAACCTAATGATAAATGCATTGCAGTTCTCGGGGCAGGAATTGATTCTTATTATGATTCTGTGTAATCCCGCATTTTTCAATGTGGTGTACTGCTCCCGTCATGCAAATTTGGATGCATACTGAAAAGATTATAAATATGTTGATACAAGCAAGGACAAGTTCGTATATAATCGGTACATGTTTGGGAATAGTGAATATGTTGTATATAGAAGTTTTTAGTGAAACTATGGGAGTTTGAAAATTACCCAACACCAGAAAAGCAAGAACTTATTCTGTTGTGGGGGCGTGTAGGACTTCAAAGTGTAGAGGTTTTACCTTTCCGAGTAAGGACAGCATGGAGAAGAATGTTCATGCTTCGTATGGTTTACGGACTTCTTGGAATAGGTAACCGAGCTAACATCATTCCAGGTTGTACAGTTTATCCATCACATCTTTCACTTGCACAAAACTTATTGGCAAAAATCGATGGAGAATGGTCCTGAATAGAGACTCGTAGGGAAATGTTTTATGCAATCGCTAGTTCTAAATCAAGAATGCCTGGTTTACTTAGACGGAGTAAGTTATCTTGCAGAAACTGAGAGATTCTTAGAGAAAATTCCGTTCATAGAATGGTTTCCGAGAAACAGAGCAGAGAAAGATTCTTAACTCTGAAGCAATCAGGATGGCAACATTCCAACAAAGTGGCGAATGCATCTCATATGTACCAGACAGTTTTTGGCAATCTGTAAAAAGATAAGATCGTTATTTCCCCTGAAAACAGACGTAGATAATGACAACATAACAACACTTAAAGCAATAGCTACGACTACAGCATAGAGCAAGCATGGCATGATGCATTTGACTGATGTTAAATACTTTATAGAATACGAATTTTCCCAGACAAAAAGTAAAGATGCAAAAAAGGTAAATTTGACACGGTTTCTAGAAGCAATAATTGTTTTCTGGATGTCAACACTTTAGATTCGGTCAACAATGAAGACAATGATTTTGTTCATTCATTAACTGAAGTGAAACAATTGGCTATAGAATCATGCAATGAATCGGGTAGTCGTCTGTTAACATCAGCAGGATTGCTTGTGCCGAAGGTATGTTTCAAAGAGTGTAAACAACAGTTTTCAAGATTTCATCAGTGTTGTTCTCTTCGAGGACAAAGGAGAACCAGAGGGAATATCACACGAGGAATATGTTTGTTATATACCGACTGACACTGATTATGTAGTTATGATATCCAAATCGATAGATAATGTTTGTCTTGATCAAATAATGTATGTTGTCATTTTGAGATTTTAGCCAATGATTCTATCTTAACAGATGCAAAGTCAAACAATAGCTATTAATTTCAGTAGCTATAATACTTCAATTCAGGGTTAGAGAACAAAGTACTAGGGTCATCCAGAAATGAATGAGTTGCTTAATTATGTAAAAACTACAAGTGTTACTCACAAAATCTCTTCATAGTCCCTCAATATAATCTCCCGCGGATGCTATGGTCGACTCCCATCTTTTTGGCAGATCTCGAACTCCTGTTGCTAGGCAACCTTTGTTGATGTCCCTAACGACCTCGTTCACGGCGACATATAGTAACGCTAAATCACAATCGTATTGCATGTTTGCAACAGTGAAACAACAGTTAATTTAGTAGTGACCGTTTACATTTCGGTCTCAAAGATATAGCATGTCCCCTGGTGTTAGTTTACTAACTCCATACTGTGAGAATCAGAGTTAATGATTCAAGCAACTTACTGGTATTAGTTACAACAACGTATATATATATATATATATATATATATATATATATATATATATATATATATATATATATGTATATATCGATCCCGTGGCCTAGTGGTTAAGGCATCCATTTCACTAGCTGGAGGTCGAAGGTTCGATCCCCGGCAGGTTAACGTTCTGATATGGCCGGTAAGTAAGCCGCCAGCTAATAATGGTTACTGGTTATCTTCCTGCCTGTTGCCTGGCATATAGAAGGAAACAGGGGAAATACTTGCGAAAGCAAAGAGAGAGGTGTCAAAACTGACTGGCTCTTTCAATAGGGGTGACACTATAATAAACAAACACTTTAACTTTTATATTCATTTTCAAACCTATAGTCGAGAGGTATCTTGTATATTCGTTAGCTTATAAAGTATAACTTAAACAGAATAACATACATAATACAGTTAGATTGAAATTACAGGTGGACTTTTTTAGAAATCAAACCACTAACATATAATGGCATACAACGTAAATAGTTTCGTTTTCAAACTTATGTTTGACAGTTGGCTTGTAGAGAAATTCGTTCATATTTAATGATTAATAACATCTTTTAATATGACTGTAAAATTGATAGTAAAGTTAAACATATTTGTAAATCAAGTCACTTACAAATATTGGCTACAACAATGTAAAAACATTCATTTTCAAACTTATATTCGACTGGTTTGAAGATTTACTGTTTTATTTCATAGGCACAAAATGCCATGTATATGGGCAGCATTTTCGAGTAGTCAAGAGAATCCACGGACTTCTGGAAAAAAAAACCTTGTATGTTAATTTTATGCTGACGTTGTTTTGAGCTAAATATAGAACGAAACATCCACAACTTGTAATTTTCTGATATAACCTTTCATGTAAGTTAGGCATTTCTCGAGGTCTTTCGAGGATGAAATTCACACAGAGGCATATACGTCGTAGGTGCATTCGAATTTAGCTCTAAAATTTATAAGATACTGGGACTTTGATACAAGGTTGATAATACGTAGACTAAACAAACATTTACCCAAGCCTCGAGTATTATACAAGTACATATATACTAGCAGACGGCATGTTCTGACACCAAACATAATAACTGAATCAATCATATTTGAAAACAAATTTAAGCAATAATAAGGTATTTAAGAAAGCGCCACTTGCAAGATATTTTACAGGCTCATCCTAAGTACGCCGCTTATATTCAATCTTAAACTTAAATGGCATTCAACAGACGATATACATGCTATATAACAGATGAATTGACAAAACACTGCCATCTCTATGATTCATAAAACAAATATTGATGACTCGACAAAAGTTCCTTTGTCTACAAATGAAGAACTATGTAATCATTCATATAGTGTGTGATAGTATCATATAAGTCGTAAAATCTGAGCTAGAAGTGAGTGTTATTATCTAAAATACACGCTCACATATCATATCGGATAATCTCATTAAATTCATGATCGCCACAAGTAGTTTTTAGGAACTTCGTGTTCAGGACCTCATGTTGTGAAATGTTTTTATTTCTCCTTTTTTCCTTGTTGTTTTAACTATAGTATAACATATACGGAAAGTATTCAGTCTTATTTTTTTCTTTCAATGGAATCTTCCATTGATATCATAGCACTAAGCTACGTTGTATGTTTCATATACAATTTCCGTTATGATATAAAGAGCATATCTTGATGAACTAGCCTACAGTTACGAATGCTATTTGTGCGAAATGCATGGTATATAAAACCCAGAGAGATGCAAAAGAGATGTTGCGAGACAATATTTCATAATTATATACAGAGAATTTGACCTCCCACACATTCCGCCAATACTCATCAAACTTGCTTTGTTTGAACTAGATTACTTTACACCACTTTCGTATGGTCATGTTGAAATATTATATAGCTGTCCAAGAAGTTTATAATTTGTTCGTAAGAGTTACTGACCTTCATCGGCAAAGTTGGGGAATTCAGATTTAGTCCGGCTCCGTTCCCTTATTTCTTACGTAGGTAAAAACTGAGATAATCAATCAGATGGGGTAGATGAACTAACACAGAAATTTCTCACCTTCAGTCGCAGTTCATGAAGTAGTGGGGGGACTTAACTAGCCCCGTCAAACATAATCTTAAAGTCAGTGAAAACTAGCCAAAAACCAATCTAGCACCCTATAACGCAATCTATAAGAAAGGGGCTAGATAGATTGGACTTAAACATCATTCTCCCAACTTCACAAGCTCCTTTGAAAAAGGGGGGTGCTGGACAAGCCCAAAATTTTCCTCACATACATTTGCAATCTTTAAGGCAAGGGAAAACGGGACTTGCCCAGAATTCCTTTACATTCACCGCCGTCCATTAGGTAGACGGGAAAGACTGATATAGTGAAGAATTCCACCATCTCAACACCCTGACTTGATTCATTGTAAACGAGAAACTTTGGATCAAAGTGGGGTATGGTTTATTGTTTTAATAATAACTTTATTTTCACAGAAAGAGAAAGAGGAAAAGAAAGAAAGGGTTTCAATTAACACCAGGAAACAACCGCGAATTACAGTCGATCAAGTTCATTCATAAGAGTTTATTCAAACAATTACTCTGGGTTTTTACTACACGAATAATGAAAGATGTTTTATCTGATACTGGAATCATTATCAAAAGAGCCCCTATTGGAGGTTTAATTACCAACGTAACGAAAAATTGAAACAAATTTAAGTTATTTTCAAACTGTGTCTACACGTGATAGGTATAGTGCTGCATTACCGCATTAAGTATCATGCAGCAGACAGGTGGTGAGACATCATAAAATTTCCATTCAAGGTCATGCATGGCTTGTTATCCAAGCGTAATGATCGATTGAAATACTGCACATTCAATCGCTCACATATTCTGGATAAATCATTTGTGGAGAATGTCCTGTAGTGTATGCATATCGTTAGTGTGCAATGTACACGTTTGTCAAGCAAATTTTGAAAGAATAACTCGAAGTTGTGTATTTCGTTCAGTTATGTAGGTCAAATATTGAAACACAGTCGACAATTATATTTAAGGAAGTGAACAGTTACTAAACTGGGAATTCATTTTAAGCTGTATTTAGAAACAAGTCATAATTATATTGTATTCAACATCTGAACTAAGACTAAATACAATGTGCTTTGATAAGAACAACAAATAAGGACACGTAAATACTGACAATGGAGGTCTGTAAATTAGTGCGAAATTCTGCCGGTATGTCGGCTTTTGAGGCAACAATATTTCGTTCAGTGTTAATTTTGTTCAAAGAGCAGCTAGATCCGTTAACCATTGCATCAGTTCTTCGTCAGTCTGGAATAATAGAGGAGGAAATTTTGTCTAACGTAAAAGACGGAGTCCGAAATGGAGAATCCCGCGAGATATTGCTGGAACGACTTGTTCCATATATACTCCGAAAGGTGCCTTTTATGGAAGCAGTTAAATGTTTGAATGCATGTGGTTACCAAACAGTCGCTGCACAATTATACCTGACATTGATAAAAACTTGCGGTGGGATTAATTCTGTGCAGAAAGCGTCTACTGGACATAAAAATGATTTGTTTTTCTTTGGACTGAAAACTCTGATCCATGACGGTCAACTTAACAATCCTCGTAAGTTTTTACGAGACTTGGCATTGCGCTATAAGTCAAAGTTCATAATTGAACAAGATGGAGTAAAAAAACAAGAACTTGCGGATAAATGTATTGCAGTTCTCGGGGCAGAAATGGATGCTTATTATGATTCTGTGGGTTGCAAGAGTGAAGTATCACAAGATTTTATGCTTCAAGAAATGTTTAAAATGAGTTCTCACGCCAGTAATCCCTCTCTGGCCGATGTGGCGTACTACTCGCGTCATGCAACTTTGGATATGACCCGAAAAGATTATGCTCACGGAGAAAACATGTTGCTACAAGCACGAACTAGATCATATACAAGCGGCGCGTGTTGGGAGACAGTTAATATGATATATGTTGAGGTTATGGCAAAAATTAGTACTTTGGAAAATAACCCAACAGCGGAGAACCTAGAAGCTGTTTTATTTTGGGGAAGTTTAGGACTACAAAGCGTAGAGGATTTACCTTTCAAAGTAAGGACTGCATGGAGAAGAATGTTTTTGCTTCGCATGGTTTTCGGACTTCTTGGGATAGGTAACCGAGCTAACATCATTCCAAGTTGTACAGTAAACCCATCGCATGTAAAACGTGCAAAAAACTTATTGGCAAAAATCGATGGGGAATGGTCCGGGATTGAGACTCGTAGGGAAATGTTTTATGCAATCGCTAGAGCAAGAGTTAATGAGCTCCTTGGTCTAAATCAAGAATGTCTGGCATACTTAGACAGAGCAAATAATCTTGCAGAATCCGGACAATTTTTAGCAAAGATTCCTTTTATAAAAAAATTCCGTGAATCTGTACAAAGAAATATTCTTGATTCTGAAACAATCCGGATGGCAACATACCAACAAAGTGGCGAATGTATCTCATATGTAACTGAAACGGGTTTTGGTAATTCTTTAAAATTGTCACCATTTCCCATCACAACAGACGTAGATGATGATAACAGCATAACAGAACTAAAAGTAACCCCTACAAATAAAGAGGACATCAAAGAGGACATAACGCATCCGAATGAAATCAAAGACACTATAGAAAACGAATTTTCCCAGACAAAAAGTAAATACAGAGAAAGTAAATGTGACATGACATCTGGTAGCATTTTATATAACACGTTAGAACCTGGGAATAATGCTACAGATGTAGATAATAAATCAATGAGTGGCCTTTTATTATTAGCACGTACCACATCTTGTATCGATGATATTTGTACAAGTAGTGTTAACAACAGTGCAAGTGATTTCAACGACGACCTTTTTCTTGAGGAAAGAGGCGAACCGGCAGGAATATCACATGAGGAATGTGTTTGTAATACACCGACTGACAAAGCCGAGGTTTGCGATATCATGGACAGCATTGTTTCTGCTACAGACGACTCGGAAAACGATTTTGATTATGATGCTCTTTTTGGAGATGGAACGAAGCCTGAAATATAATTCTTTGTATCACAGATTACACTGGCGATTATTTATAATGGGACTTTTCAGGAATGCCATAGATAATGAAGCACGGTCGATCCGTAAGCTTATATGTCGATTAGTTGTTGTTTATTTCTCCTAAGCCTGTATCCAAACTAAATACTAAAAAAGTATTTGATCAAGGCACAACTTGTCCATCTTCGCCGATATCAAAATTACATTCTAAATGATGTTTTAATAACCCAATTTCAAACACTATGATGACCCAAAAATAATACCTTTTATAATGTGAACACTTAACTGAATTAATTTATTAATTTTGTCAAACTTGTTGTTGTACATGTCACTTGCTTTTCTGATTCACATGTAATATGAGAAATAGGAAACTTATTTATCAATAATGTTAATCTTAAATGTGTTTGGGATGTACGTGCATGTATGACTGTATGATTGCCATTTGAGAGGTAAACAAATCCTAACATAAGTTATCATGTCTGCAACTGCGCTATTTTATAATTCTGGGACAGATAAGAGGGTTTTAATGTTAAGTATCAGGCGGGTCCGAGTTATCAGGCGGGTCCGAGTAAATCATAGCATGTCATCTGGTGTTTGTTTACCGACACCTTACTATGAGGATTAGGATTTGATAATCAAGCATGGCGACGTTTAACTAACGTCCTTGTGTCAATAGAAAAAGGACAGTCAATAATATATAGATATAGTTATCTTATATGATATTTAACTGCTACATTCTATTACTCTAAGTATGTTTATTTTAGGGAAAAAGTCATTTGCATTTGTGATCATGTTTAAATCATACGACTTTGGTCAACGTGATTGCCATGCAAAAGCACGAGTAACTGATAGTGGTTATTTTAACAATTTTACAACTTGGTTATAGGGTATCAGTTATTAGCTCACCTTTCCAAAAAGGTGAGCTATTGTGACCGTTGAATGTCCGTTGTCAGTCGTCCGCCGTCCGTCGCCAACATTTAACTTCAACGTCATCTCCTCCTAGACTAATGGGCCAATTTCCATAAAACTTTACAGGAATGTTCCATGGGTTGTCCTTTTTCAAAGTTCTACAAATATTTAAATTCCATGCCAAGATCTGGTTGCCTTGGCAACAAAAAGGGGAAAATGTGAAAACCTAAAAGAAACTTTTCCAAAAGTACTGACTGAGTTTTAAAATAATTTTGAACAGATGTTGGTCACTCTCTATCAAGATTGCTAAAATTATTTGGATTCGTTGAAAAACATGGCCACCAGGGGCGGAACTTATTTTCCTCATATGTATATAGTAAAAATGTGAAAAATCTTCTTGTCCAAAAGAACTGGCTGGATTTCAAAGATTATTGGCACAGATGTTCCTAGATCATTCTCTATCATGATTTAAAAAAAAATATTTTGATCGGCCGAAAAACATGGCCGCCAGTTAGCGGAGCCCAATTTTCTTAAATGTATATAGTACATATTTGAAAATTTTCTTGTCCAAAAGTGCAAATTGGATTTCAAAGGCTATTGGCACAGATGTTTCATGGGTGACTCGCTACATATATTGTAAAAACTAAATGGATCCGTCAAAAAACATGGGCGCAAGAGGGCAGAGCAGGTTTCCTTATATGAATATTGTACAAATTTGAAAAATCTTCGTGTCTAAATGAACTGGCTGGATTTGAAAGTTTTTAGCACAGGTGTGCATTGGGTCACTCTCTATCAAGACTGTTAAAATTATTTTGATCTGCCTGCCTAAGAATATGGCAGGCAGGGAGCAGAGCTCTTTTTGTGTCACGTGCAGTAAGAAGAGTTGACACATTGGGATCAATTTATCGTCATCTGTCTGTCAGTCCGTCTGTCTGTCCGTCACACTTTTTCCATCACGCTTCAGCAGGTGACACACGTGTACTAGAGAATACTCTTGTCCATAATATCAAAAGATATCAGCTGTTTCATTTCCTCCCACTGATACTTGGTTCTCGGGTGAGCGATTCCAGGACCTTCGTGGCTTATTATTTATGCACTGAGTGAAATGGATCTATTCATATGTATTCAAATTTGCATACAGGCTATCCAATAGCTTACAATGAGATAAAAGGTAACCAATGGTAGACCTTGGTTTGCTCAAAGTTTTGTTGGTGATTTTATATGTGAAAAGTTGTCTTAGACATGATTGGGAGAAACGAGGCTTAAAGTTTCACTGCTAAACTATCAAAAGGTGGATACCATTAAGGCAATTTTACCGGAAAAACATGTTAACATTGTTTGGTAATATTATAGCTATCATGAATGAAAGTATTTAACTGGAGTCTCATTGATTACTTATGCAGATGATGATGGTTTATGTTGGTTATTGTCAGTTTCATATGCTGACTATGTTTTCCTTTTGTATGTGTGTGGGGGGTATTCTTATCCAAATATATTTTGTTTTCTAATAACGTATTATATATAATAATCAGGTATAACAATTACCCTGTTGAATTTACGTTTATTATCAAGGTATGGTTAGTAAAATGGTGTAAGATCATTAGTTGTATTCTAAAAAAAAAATCTAATTATATATTCGTATAGACTTTTAAGTCATTGTTTAAGTAATTGCTTAAAAACATGCATGATAAGATGTGATATTTTCCATTTTATAAATGTTAATGTACACATTTCTGTGTTGATATCTTTATCATCTTGCTTGCAGCATTAAGGTTGGTTGTTGTTATTTTCATTTTTTTCTTACAATTATTTTCTTATTTATATCAATCCTTCGAATGAATAAGTTGTGTCATGGCACAGACATTTTTTCCGTATCATGTATAACAATCACCTTTCTCACTTTTCGTTCTCGGTCATGTTTTATCTTTTTATTATTATTATTATCATTATTATTATTATCGTGTAGGTTATATTGAACAAGTTTATCATTATATATTTGTATAACCTATTTAGTCATAGTAAAGGTGATTTCCGTATTAAGAATACTACTTAACAAATTCATACTGAATTTTTTGACATTCAAAAAGGTAATAAAAATCGTCTCCTATATGATTACATGTTGAAAATGTTTTTGTTTTTTTTTCATGTATTGGTCTTCCTTTCCATCTACCTGTCTCTATTGGTTATCTGTGATTCCTAGTTCTGAATCTAACCATATAAAGCAATAGTGATATTGGTGCGGAGTGTAAATAATTTTCATATCCAAAATTTAATTCATGTAATCTACAAAATATACTACTTATTTAATTTTCTACCATAGAGTATCATTCTTTTAAAAAAAAGATCCTATAGTTTTTGCTCTATTGTTGCCTTAAACCATTTATGATTTACTTTTGTGTTGTTATCAGCCTGGTTTTCGAAACTGTTGGTTAAACCAAATTTCCGCAAATTAAATTTAAATGCAAATAAATATATTTACCTTTTTCTACATTCTTTTACAATATTATTACAATGGGGTAAGTAAAATTATGTAATGTGAGAAAATTTAATTATTACATATATTAATATTATCATTCTTCTTATTATTATTGAAAGAACATATTATTAACCAATATGAGATTATTCTTTCCTCAATGCCTACAGATGTTACATGTACTCCTGTATTTTATTTAATACTATGCTTTAAGAATTTAAATTGTACTTTTTTATTAATTCCATAATAACCATATCCCTTAAGGTCATACCATATATTATAATTAATTTGATTGTTTTGTTTAAAAGGTATATATGCATATCAATCAGGTAAATAAAGAATATCTGCATTTTTAAAAATACTTAAAGTACATGTAGATAGTGTTGCTGGTTTTGCGATATTAAATGATTTTTTGTTAAATGAACCTTCCTACTTAAAATTACTCACAAATATTTGTATTCTCTGAAAGTTTCTAAAATCTGGTCATTTGGGAGTAAATAGGTGAGTGTGGTTACTTCCTTTCGAGAAAAATACTACTTTTGACACATTTGTATGTATAGTTTTCTTGTTTTTTGCAATATTCATCTGTTTTCTCTGGTTTCTTCGATATACTAATCCGTGAAACTGGTATACACTTATATTTTCTGTCTTTTTAGAAAGACGAGAAAAAACTTGAAATCCTTGATATCTATATAATCCGTATTATATAGCTTAGTTTTTTGTAAATCCAACGATTGAAAACTTATATACAAAAAAATCTGGACAATTTACTTTATTTTCAATCAACATACATTAGTCGAGAATATATTAAGGTGTTCTTCACTATAATTATCAAATTTATTTATGTAATTGCGTTTTTCTACATCACTGTTTTATTTCTGACATTGTAATCATATGCTAGCTTATAAAGTATGTTTTCATCAAAAAAACAATGTTCATTTTATTATGTTTTCATTAAAAAAAAACAATGTTCATTTTATTATTATTGTCAGACGTACCAAAAATATCGGTATCAGCTGGGAACGTCTAAAGATTGTACTACTTAACCATCCAATGAAATACATGCATTACGTTCAAACCTTGAAAAATATAATTATAAAGTATATCCGTGACGTCTTGATATGGAGAATTATGAGCGTGATCTTTGGATATAATGGGTGAAGCTTGCTGCGGCAGCGATTGATTATGTCATGTTTTGCATATAGCCTTTTAGAATATACCAATTGATGCTGACTCTGACTCTTTAAGTCGCTTGCGATAAATTCCATAAATTTAAAATATAAATGATAACTAATGCATACAGTAACAACACAAAGAATTTATATTGATATACATTTTCGTTCATGGTCTACAAATTGTGAGTAGCCCTGAGCATAAATTATGTCATAATTTAGATTCCTAACTGGCTTATAATTATCCACATTCTATCGACAACATCTAGGGCATACGCTTTTCAAACAATTACAATAAGGTATATATCGTTGAGGCGGTATAAATTATGACTTTAAGTGGTAAGATAGACCTTGATTAAATTGCACAGAAATAAAGTAATTTTGGAGTATAGATACTATTATATACATTTTAGATTTCAATGATATTCGAAGAACTAATCCACATTCTAACCAGGTGCAAGTACAAAATGATATGTCATGGTTAATTTTAAACGGAAAACATTTGCAACTGGCATATCTTACTGATATAGGTTTCTCTAAAGAACTGTAATACTGGTTAAATTGAATTGTGATGTTGGTTCTTGTCAGTTTCATATATTGGTCATTTGTCATCATGTATAGACGTGTTCGTATAGACTATCAGTTAATGCCTTTCGGTCCTGTTTAAGTGTTTGATTAGGTCGATATAGGTATAGACTATCCACAGTATTTCTGAGGACGTGTACAGTGAAACAGTTTAATATATGGAAACTCAATGACACAAGAATGACATGGTCAAAGCTATTCATGATCTATATGAATGATGTATCGTTTTGTCTAAGGTAAGGAAATATGAGTTCTACCTATCGTATGCATAACTGTTTTGTCCATTTGTGATTAACATAATATATATCGTGATGGATGTTTTTTTTTAAAATGGAAAAGGGTTGGAATGTCCATGGAAGTGTATATCCCAACATAAACTGCATAGGCTATGGTAAAATATTCGGACAATCAAACGTTTTAGAGAATCAAATGTACTTTTCAAAATGCAGTTTATAACCCTCATAAATTATACGCATGCAAATACATTTTTATCATACTTTAAACAAACAAAATCTATTTTGCATGAAAATAAGGTAATTTGTTAAAGTGGTATCAAATTTATTCAGTTCAATTTATTATGATACATGCCGCTTCTAAAAATACTCATATGCATAGAATTAGATGATTTCGATTTGTTTTATGATAGTGCCACGTGTTGGTTTACATTTTAGTAACCAAAGAAATAAATCTAAAATTCGTCAAAAGTACAAATAAATACCATTTTTATATCAATTTTCTACAATATTTACCATTCATATTAAAGTCATTTTTTTACCTTTCGCCCTGACAAGAACCCACTGTCAGTTTAGCATTATAGAAGGAGGGGCAGTTTTACATAATGAAAAATCAATGTTACAACCAATACAATGTTTTATCTTGAAACATAACAATAAACAGATAGAAAAAATTGTCATTATATGATTCTTAAACTGCTTTTTATGCATCGTTGTGTATCTTCTGTGCAGAAGAGATGGATACAACTTTGATAAAACCTAGTGTATACAAAGAGAAAAAACATATACCAATCATTCAATATCATTCAATAAATATATACTATCAGGTTATAACTTTATTGACACCAAACATGAAATTAACTAATGGGTCAATTTAGAAATGAAAACAGAAATAAGCAATAATAAGATATTTGAGAAAACACCGATTACAAATCATTTTACAGGCTCATCATTACGAAGCTCATATTCAATCTTCTATTCATCAGTCGCTATACATATTATTTAACAGATTAAATGGTAAAATACTTCTGTTTCTATGATTCATTAATCAAATATTGATAATTCCACAAAAATGCTTTTGTCTACAAGTGAAAACTGTGTAAACATTTATATTTTGTATGAGAATCAATGTTCATAGTTCATACTGGTTACCAGTCATTCATGTTAATATAAAAACTTCAGAAAAGAAACCTAATAGTTACATCATGTATGTAACAATATTGACGGAAAAAACATCTCCACTATCGTCCGAGGAGCAAAACTATATTTTCGACTTAAGTCCCTTGAATTTTACTCAAAGTTTGAATTTTAAATTAAAAAGTAAAAGTATCAGGTATTTAATATAAAAAGGATTCATTTGTTTTATGTCCCTCTACTCTGTTAAACTGATTTTTCACCATCCATCAACAAACTATCGTTGTGTTTCTACTGGTTATTACTTCCGTTGGTCATAAAATGAAATTCTAAAACGATGGTCAATGGAAAGGATCGATACCCCTAAATGAAATTAACAATCCATTAAATTCTAAAGAAATGTTAACATTAAAGTGTAGAGTGTGTTCATATTGTATTATACGACATTGTAAATTAAAACAGAGAAAAAATCTTGATATGTATTGAAAAAAGAAAAAAGGGCTGTCCCTAATAATCATTTTCTAAGAGGTCGAGAACGAGGCTTATAGTATAGAAGATAATCACAAAACCTTGCCTAGATCAACTAGCTATGTGACATTCTATAACAAATGACGGAGTAACGGCAATTGTATTTCTTGGATACCTTTTACTATTGTGGCAGTCTAAACGATCATAATCTTATTTTTAATGCTTCAAACTATTTAGGTTTAACATGATGGTAAATAAACACAAGCATAAAATTTATTGTAACACCCATTACATTTGTCAATGTACAGAAACTTGCTATTGTTCCAAAAACGTTGATAGCTGATCACAGTCATCAGCCCACACTTATGATAATTCACTTCAATTATTACAACTTTATGTTTAAAGATTTTAATTAAGAAAATCTGCCATAAGTTAAAGAAAATGTGATGTAAGGAAAAAGAACATTGATAGCTAGTTGGAAAATAGTTGATAAAATTTCATGGTAGTACTGTAACTGACCCTGTAATTTATCAGTATAAAAATAACAAATGTATTTGTGATATACTTTATGCCACGCAATCTCCTTATCGTTTAATGAATGTTTTACACTATAAATGGTAGTGAAAAATACACAATATCCTTCAAAGGAAAGTTATATATTATATCTATATTATACGTCAGTAATGCTATAACAAGATATCGTAAGGTCTTGGACAGTCGCAAGTACCATTATGAAAATGAAAAAATAACATACAATAACGGATATTACTAATAAAATGACTAGTTATTTTTAAGGGCTATGTTTTCATGTTGTTATAATGAACTGTTTTTATGAATCTCACGAACAATAGTAAAACATGTACGAAAGATATTCATCCTCTCAATATGAATAAGAAAGGACAAAATGTCCTATAAGACAACCCACATTGATATTATAGCATTAAACTATCAAATGCATTAAATCCGGATGTACCAGCCTACAGTCACGATCGGCGTTGGTTTGAAACCCAATAACTATGTGGTATATAAATCCAAAGACTTTTCAAAAGAAGAACTGCTAGACAACATTTCATAATTAATGATAGGGGATTGGAGCCTCAATATCTATTAACCAATCTCATCATAATCGTTTTTTGTTGTAACTAAATTACTTTACAGCACTATCGTATGTACATGTTAACAAGATATTCTGTAACTGATTAAGAAGTTTGGGAACATTCAAGATAGTCCGGCTTTTTACCTGTCTTAATTTTGAAATACTACTGTAGGTAATAAACCTGAAATCCATCTGAAGCAGGAAATGGACACTTCAAATATTTCCTCACCTTCAGCCGCAGTCCATGAAGTAGGTTGGGGTTTGGGGGGACTTGATTAGCCCCGTTATACATAATCTAAAAGACGGGGAAAACTAGATAAAGACTAAAGAAGTAGCTACATGTGCAATCTATAAAAAGGGGGATTATGAAGTTGGATTAAAAAATTTACCCCATATTTACAAGCAATATTTGAAGTATGGGGGAAGGGGGCCTGACCTAGCCATTAAGACGGGGAAAACTGGACCAGTGAAGAATTCTACCATCTCCACACTCTATCTGCAATGGAGTGGGATGAGAACTGGACAAAACCTTCATATACTCTATCTTTAATGCCAGGCTGGTCGATCTGAATAACCCAGTTTTTCCCGACCTTCGCCCACTTGACTATCTATGAGACAGGAGAGAAACCAGCTTGTTTCCTTGTAATTGAAAAACTTAAGAGCAAAGTGAGGTATGTTTATTTTTTAATTTTATTTAATTATTTTATTTTAATACTACTCGGGGAAGAGAAAATAGAAAGAAAGAGTTTCATATCCTGTTCGTTACATCATTAAAGCTCTTTTAGATTTCAGATAATCCTGGAATCATTCTGAAAAGAACCCCTATTGAAGGATTAAATACCAATGTGACGAATGTAGCCACATTGGTTTATTTTTAAACTGTCTTTATATGTGATAGTGTTACATCACTGCATTCAATATCATGCAGTAGATAGGTGAAATAACGTCATTAAATTTCCATTCAGGGTCATGCTTAGGTGATTTACCGTGTGTCATGATCTATCCCGGGGAAATACTGCGCATTCAAATGACTTTGGTGTATCGATCACACAGTCTGGATAAATCATTTCTTTGTTATGAAATTGTTTTGTACAAAGTCTCCTACAGTGCATTCATATAGTTATAATGCAATGCAGAAGTTTGACACCTTTATCGGGTGAGTTGTTTTCGTGTATATATTGTGAATATTCCTGACATTCCATATCATCATATGTCTATCTTTTTTTTTTTAAGCGTTTTTTAATTTTAAAAATGGTTATGTCAGATCTTCTTTATGTATCTACAAGTATTTGATTCTTTAATAAATAAGAAATAGAAATAAGAATAAAATAAGAACGGAATATATTTTCTTAAAGAATATGAGACTTTAAATATCTTTGTTTACTTGTTCTTCTTTACTCGGGTTTCTACTAAATGTAAAAGTGTCTTTACAAAGGTTTTAATGACGGACAACTTTCCCTTTTTACTCGATTGATCTATATTTAATGTTTAATGTTGAACGATTTCATACATATGTGTAAATGCATAGAAGTATAGATTTCATGCAAAATGTTCATCAAAGAGAAAACTGATAAGGTATTTTTCTTTTGCATCGGATCATATTAAGTGTAGTTTACAGAAAACTTACTCCAAGCAAATGAATAAATGAAATATCTGTAAAATTAAAAGAAAAATATAATTAATGAAATGCAAAGTACCTAAACAACTTAGGTTTATGGAAAAATCTGGGTTTCAATGTGTACCAATAAGATCCGTTCTGATTACGATATCTAAACAATTAAACTTACAACAAAAGAAAGGTCTCTAAAATGTACATTCTTTTTATGCTACGTGCTAGATATGAAAACTAAACTTGCTTTTAGGTCTTTATGACTTGTATTTCATGAAGAAGGAGACTTGACTAGATTTGACTATTTGAGTTTAACGTTGCTTCGAAAGTCATATAGCGACGTCCAGCTAATTACAGGTGGAGGAAGACCCCGAATGCACTGAGGCATCCGGGTAGAACCACCAATCTACCGCAAGCCAGCTGGAAGGCTTCCTCACATGAAAATCCGAATGACCCTACAGGGATTCGAACCCACACGGTGAGGGGCTGAGTGAGTGTTGAAGTCAGTGACTTTACCCTCTCGGCCACGGAGGCCCCGGAAAAAAAGGAGAACATGAATGAAAGCTGTTTAAGTGTAAGATTCGCTTTTTTTTGTAGGAGAGAATGAGAGAGGGGAAGAAAGAAACACATCACGTAAAGAAATGCAGTGATCGCATTGACATCATAAAATGTACTCATTTCACGAGGTGATGGGAGCAACATGAGTATAGCCTGTAAAATGAATTATCTATAAATGATGCTTATAATATGCATGGGACGTGTTATTTTTTCATACAGTAGTGATACTATCTTGGGATATACGCCAATATCTATAGGGAGTAAAGATTCAAAGACTGAACTAATATGCAAAGACAATTTCAAACTAAGAGTGTCTTCTAATGGGCTATAGATAGATTAAAATCAAACACGAGGATTTGTATATTTCTTTATTGTTCTTATTATCTTATTTATCGCTAAACAGGAAGATAAAAATGTAGAAGGATAAACAAATATAACTGCTTTATAGCGACAACTCTAAATTGTGTAATCAGTTTGTTTCTTACTGTGTCATGTCAAATATTGATTCCCAGTCGATAATTATATTCAAGGATATTGTAATGAGCTAGATGTATATATTGATGACGGCATAACAGTGAATCAACAATAAATTGTGTGTTCGTTTAAGCTTTATTAAGGAACAAATCATAATCATGTTATGTCTTTTATAAGTATCTAGCATGCGAATTAAGTCCAAATATAATGTGTTTCATATATAAGCGACAAATAAGGAAACGTTAATACTGAAATGGATGACAGTAGATTAGTGGTCAATGCTGCCGGTATGTCGCCTTTTGAATCGACAGTATTTTGTTCAGTGTTTACTGGTTTCGAGGAGCATCTAGATCCGTTAACCATTACATCAGCTCTTTATCGATCTGGAATTATTGAGAGGGGACTTTCGATTGAAGTATTGGAAGGAATCCGAAATGGAGAATCCCGTAAGGTATTGGTGACACAACTTGTTCAATATATACCTCAGAATGTGTCTTTTATGGAAGTAGTTAGATGTTTGAATGCATGCGGTTATAGGGAATTTGCAACAAGATTATACCTGACATTAATCAAAAACAAAGGTGCGATTAATCCTGTGCAGAGAGCGTCTTCTAGCCACAAAACTGAGTTGTTTTTCTTCAGATTGAAAATTATGATCCATGACGGTCAATTAAAAAATCCACGTAAGAATTTACGAGACTTAGCAGTGCGTTTTAAATCAAGGTTTGAAATCGAACGAGATGGAGGAAAACAACAACAAATTGCAGATAGATATATTGCAATTCTCGGGGCAGAATTTGATGCTTATTGCGACACTGTGGGTTGCAAGAGTGAAGTATCGCTCGAATTTATGCTTCAAGAAATGCGTGAAATGAGTCCTCATACCAGTAATTCCTCACTTTCTGATGTGGTATATTACTCCCGTCATGCAACTTTTGATGCACTCCGAAAGGATTATGCGCACGCGGATGACATGTTGATACAAGGACGAACTAGATCATATACAAGCGACACGTGTTGGGAAATAGTTAATATGATATATGTAGAGGTTTTGGTAAAATTATCCCATTTGGAGAACAATCCAACAGCAGAAAACAGAGAAGCTGTTCTTTTGGGGGGTAGTATAGGATTGCAACGTGTAGAGGATTTACCTTTCAAGGTAAGGAGTGCATGGAGAAGGATGTTCATACTACGTATGGTTTACGGACTTCTTGGAATAAGTAACAGTGCTAACATCATCCCTGACTATACAGTTTCTAAAACGCATCTTACACAGGCACAAGACTTATTGGCAAAAATCGATGAGGAATGGTCCGGGATAGATATTCGTAGGGAAATGTTTTATTCAATCGCTAGAGCAAAAGTTAATGAACTTCTTGGTCTAAATCAAGAATGTTTGGCATACTTAGACAGAGCAAGTTTTCTTGCAGAATCCGGACAATTCTTAGCAAAGATTCCTTTTATTAAAAAGATTCGTGATACGGTACAGAGAAATGAAGCAATCCGGATGGCAACATTCCATCAAATTGGCAAATATGTACATGTAAGAGAAACTGGTTTCGGTTATCTTATGTCGCCATTTTCCTTGACAACAGACGTAAATGATAACAGCATAACACAACTAAAAGTAGCTGCTACAAATGTAGATTACTGTAAAGATGGCATAATGCATTCGAAGGAAATCAAAGACGCTTTAGAAATCGAATTTTCTAAGACAAAAAAGAAAGACATAGAAAGTAAGTGTGACATGTCGCCTGGTTCCATTGTGTATAACGGTTTAGAACCTGGGAATAAAGAAGGCCATAATTATGTTCAGACCTTAACTGAAGTAAAACAACTAGTAGCTACAGAGGTTGACAATGAATCAATGAGTTGCCTATTGGCACAAGCAAGCAACACTTCTTTTGTCGATGATATTTGTTCAAGCAGTGTAAACAACAGTTTTTGTGATTTCAACAGTGTTGTTCTTTTCGAGGACAGAGGCGAACCAGAAGGAATATCACATGGAGAAAAGGTTTTTAATACACCAACTGACACAACACCTTGCCATATCATGGACAGCACTGCAACTGCTTCAGACTACCCAGAAGATGATTTTGATGATGAAGCTCTTTTTGGAGATGGAATAAATGTCTGAAACAGGGTTCTTTATATCACAGATTGCGTTGGCAATCATTTTTATAGGATTTGAGGATTACCACTGATGATGAAGTTTATGGGTTTATGTCGATTTATTGTTTGTTTTTTATGCTTTCAGCGCAGTTATCAGGTACACCCTTTTATAAAGTAAGATGTGTTTATATAACTTTTGAATACATATTAATACATATTATGATGTGAACATTTAACATTCTATTTTATCCATTTGTTGTTGGTATCTGATACACGTGAATGACCTCGGGCGGTGATAATCCCCAGCAGTCATTCTACTGACGAAATCTGTAGTACACGGACAAAAGCTCCAGTTACGTGTAAATAACGTTTATATGCCAATGAAAAGAGCAGTCAATAATATAGCCATATTGTTATTTTATCTGATTGTTAGCTGCTACCTGCTATTACTGTGTGTATTTAAGGAAATAAAATGTCATTTACTTGGATATCATGTTTAAATCACATGACTGTAACCAACGTGATCGCCTTTCCAATAGCACGTGTAATTGAAAGTAACTATTTTAATAAGATAGACAACTCGGGTATTGATAACCCATATTGTTGTGAATATTACACTGGGCGAAATGGACCTTCCAGTGTTTATATATATGTATTGATATTGACATACAGGTTACCAATACCTTAAATAGGGTCCTTAAAAAAAAGGTTTACAAAATATGGAAAGATGAATACCAATAAGTAACTCCTACCGAAACAAATGTTAAAATGTTTGGTTATATTATAACTACCATGAGAGGAAATTATTTAAATGTGGTTACTTATGATATGCAGAAGATGATTGTTCATGTTGGTTCTTTTAGTTTCAAATGTCATGTTTTCCTTTGTATTTATTATATATATATATATATATATATATATATATATATATATATTTTTTTTTGCGGAGGTTAGTGGTAATTCTTATTCAAAAACATTTTGTTTGCTAATAACGTATTTATATGTAACAAACAGTCAGGTATAAACTCCCCTTTTTGAAATTACGTTTAGGTCAAGGTCTCATAAGATATGGTTTTGTATAACTGTTAAGACCATTGTTATATTCGTATAAACTATTTTATCATTTTTCATTCACATAGAGAATTACGTCATTGTGTAAGTCTTTGCTTAAGAAAATGTATGATAAGATGTGATATTTCCGTTTTAAAAATGTTAATGTACACATTTCTGTGTTGATATCTTTATCTTCCTGCTTGCTGTATTATGGTTGTTTGTTGTTATTTTCATTTTCTTACAATTATTTTCCTATTTATATCCATCCTTCGAATGAATAAGTTGTGTAATGGCACAGACATTTTGTTTCCTATCATGTATAACAATCACCTTTCTCACTTCTTTTTATCCCCCGCCGAAAGGCGGCGGGGGATATAGTAATAGTCTCCGTCCGTCCGTCCGTCCGTCTGTCCGTCCGTCCGTCCGTCCGACATTTTTGTCCGGAGCATAAGTCAAAAAGTATTTGAGATATCAACTTGATACTTCGTGGGTGAATAGATCTCATTGAGGAGGAGTGCAGTGCACAAGAATGATAACTCTACCTTTCCTAATTTTTGAGTTATTGCCCTTTGTTATTTTTCAGACTTAATTTTTGTCCGAAGCATAATTCGAAAAGTATTTGAGGTATCAACTTGATACTTAAAGTCCCAGTATCTTATAAATGTTAGACCTAAATCCGAATGCACTTACAACATATCTAATTCAGTTTAGATTTCATCACTGAAAAACCTTGAGAAATGCCTAATTTACAGGAAAGATTATATTAGAAAAATGCAAATTGTGGCTGCCTCGTTCTATATTTAGCTCAGAACAATGACAGCATAAAATTAACATACAAGGGATTGTTCAGAAGTTCATGGATTTTCTTTCTATCTGCTCTACTACCATGTATCAATATTTATTCAGTCTATAGAAAAGGTCCATGAACTTCTGAAACACCCCATGTACACCGAGACATCCGTGGTTTTACTGAACAGTGTGTTTCAGAACAAGCTCCGCCCATCTTTCTCACTTTTTTGCCCTGTCTGAACAACTAAGACTTCCGGGCGAATATTTCGTTTATGTGTGCTTAATTAACATCAAGAGGTTAATCAAACATCATTTAAGGCTTTGCTAATTAGAAATTCTGAATAATATACTTTTCCAAGCTAAAACGCACTGGGGCTTTAATAGGTGAATAGATCTCATTGAGGAGGAGTGCAGTGCACAAGAATGATAACTCTACCTTTCCTATTTTTTGAGTTATTGCCCTTTGTTATTGTTCAGACTTAATTTTTGTCTGGAGCATAAGTCGAAAAGTATTTGAGGTATCAACTTGATACTTCATAGGTGAATAGATCTCATTGAGAAGGAGTGCAGTGCACAAGAATGATAACTCTACCTTTCCTCATTTTTGAGTTACTGCCCTTTGTTATTTTTCAGACTTAATTTTTGTCCGCAGCATATGTCAAAAAGTATTTGAAATATCAACTTGATACTTCATAGGTGATAGATCTCATTGAGAGGAGTGCAGTGCACAAGAATGATAACTCTACCTTTCCTAATTTTTGAGTTATTTCCCTTTGTTATTTTTTGTCCGGAGCATAAGTTTAAATGAATTTGAGGTATCAACTTGATACTTCATAGGTGAATAGATCTCATTGAGGAGGAGTGCAGTGCACAAGAATGATAACTCTACCTTTTACAATTTTTGAGTTATTGCCCTTTGTTATTTTTCAGACTTAATTTTTGTCCAGAGCATAACTCGAAAATAATTTGAGGTATCAACTTGGAACTTCATAGGTGAATAGATATCATTGATGAGGAGTGCAGTGCACAAGAATGATAACTCTTCCTTTCATAATTTTTTAGTTATTGCCCTTCGTTATTTTTTAGACTTAATTTTTGTCCAGAGCATAAGTCGATAAGTATTTGAGGTATCAACTTGGAACTTCATAGGTGAATAGATCGCATTGAGGAGGAGTGCAGTGCACAAGAATGATAACTCTACCTTTCCTAATTTTTGAGTTATTGCCCTTTGTTATTTTTCAGACTTAATTTTTGTCCGGAGCATAAGTCAAAAAGTATTTGAGGTATCAACTTGATACTTAATAGGTGAATAGATCTCATTGAGGACGAAGTGCAGTGCACAAGAATGATAACTCTTCTTTTCCTATTTTTTGAGTTATTGCCCTTTGTTATTGTTCAGACTTAATTTTTGTCTGGAGCATAAGTCGAAAAATATTTGAGGTATCAACTTGATACTTCATAGGTGAATAGATCTCATTGAGAAGGAGTGCAGTGCACAAGAATGATAACTCTACCTTTCCTCATTTTTGAGTTACTGCCCTTTGTTATTTTTCAGACTTAATTTTTGTCCGCAGCATATGTCAAAAAGTATTTGAAATATCAACTTGATACTTCATAGGTAGATAGATCTCATTGAGGAGGAGTGCAGTGCACAAGAATGATAACTCTACCTTTTTTTAATTTTTGAGTTATTTCTCTTTGTTATTTTTTGTCCGGAGCATAAGTTTAAAAGTATCTGAGGTATTTACTTGATACTTCATAGGTGAATAGATATCATTGATGAGGAGTCAAGTGCACAAGAATGATAACTCTTCCTTTCATAATTTTTGAGTTATTGCCCTTCGTTATTTTTTAGACTTAATTTTTGTCCAGAGCATAAGTCGAAAAGTATTTGAGGTATCAACTTGATACTTCATAGGTGAATAGATATCATTGATGAGGAGTGCAGTACACAAGAATGATAACTCTACCTTTCATAATTTTTGAGTTATTGCCCTTTGTTATTTTTTAGACTTAATTTTTGTCCAGAGCATAACTCGAAAAGTATTTGAGGTATCAACTTTATACTTCATAGGTGAACAGATCTCATTGAGGAGGAGTGCAGTACACAAATTGGGTTAACTCTACCTTTCATAATTTTTGAGTTATTTTTTAGACTTAATTTTTGTCCGGAGCATAAGTTTAAAAGAATTTGAGATATCAACTTGGAACTTCATAGATAGATAGATCTTATTGGGGAGGAGTGCAGTGCGCAAGAATGATAACTCTACCTTTCATAATTTTTGAGTTTTTGCCCTTTGTTATTTTTTAGACTTAATTTTTGTCCGGAGCATAAGTCGAAAAATATTTGAGGTATCAACTTGAAACTTCATAGGTGGATAGATCTCATTGAGAAGGAGTGCAGTGCACAAGAATGATAACTCTACCTTTCATTATATTTTAGTTATTGCCCTTTGTTATTTTTCAGACTTAATTTTTGTCCAGAGCATAACTCGAAAAGTATTTGAGGTATCAACTCGAAACTTCATAGGTGGATAGATCTTATGGAGGTGGAGTGCAGTGCACAAGAATGATAACTCTACCTTTCATAATGTTTTGGTTATTGCCCTTTGTTATTTTTAGGCTTAATTTTTATCACACTTACCTGTAGACCTCAAAATAGAGGAATTAATAGGTCTTCACATGGGTTTCATATCTATAATCACTTTAAGCATCAGTCTTTATTACCAAAAATTTTCTTTTAAAAATAAAATATTCTACTCTCCAACACATCTTTTTAAGAGCAAGCGTTCGGCGGGGGATGGCCATGTCAACATGGCTCTTGTTGTTCTTGGTCATGTGATTTTTTGTTTGTTTGTTTGTTTATGTTTGTTATGGTATAAGTTAATCATTATATATTTGTATAGACTATTAAGTCATAGTAAATGTAATTTCCGTATTAAGAATATTACTTTACAAATTTTCAGTCTTGTCTCTTATTTTTGTTTGAGTGTCCTCTAGAGGAGACAGGTCCTTACGCTTCATTTCACTGAGAGGAAGTGGACTAAATCGGTTGTGTGTCTCAAATCGGTGTTTGTGAAAAACTGTGATGGTTCCATGAAGGTCCTGGGTTCCCTCTTGATTTCAGCGATGATTATGTTAAACTAAGATTATTTTCTGAAAGCTTTGATAAGGCGACGTGATGGGGAGGGGGTATTTGAGTACCATTACCATGGACACTCTGTATGTTGTTACTTGCCACTGACGTTGCACCCAATTATTTCTGATAAGCATGCTTGCTGCTGCTCACAAAGTAGTTGGAATCGGGATCATATAATCAATTATCGACTTACAATCAATCCCTTACCACAAAGACTTTTAGGGAGGGACTTTTTTGTGATATTCGTGTATTTTGTTTAGAGCTCGATCAACACGCCTTATAATTGTTATCGTATGTACATGTTAACAAAATATGTGTTAATTATTAAATAGTCCAAAATACGTCTGTAAGAGTTACTGACTGTAATCAGCTAAGGTTGTGAACCTATATATTTTTCATGTTTTTATTTTGAAGTATGTAGCTCTTGTTTTACTTCGGGAATTGTAAAAATATTTTTAGACGTACCCCTACTAAAGGTAGTAAACCATGTCCAGTCAAATTATCTTGAAAACGGTCCTACCGGTCTTTAAATAAGGGGGGGGGCATACCATTACCATTTTAAAATTTTGGAATATCGCGGCCGGAGATAGAACCAACAAGACATATATTATTGGGTTCTGCATCCAAATGGTTATAGGTATTGCCTAACTCTCACTTAGTCGAACGAATCTGTTGGTTTGATTCTAAATCTGGAATTTTAATGAAAGGAAACCTTTCGACTTGTGGTAGAACGATGGTTCTACACGCATGATTCTGGGTCATCCTGTACTTGTAATTAGATGAATGTCGCTATACGATTTAAGTATTGTCGTAGCTTTGGATAACTTTTAAACAACACAACATAAGTGCTGCTTTACTGCTGTATCACACCACATATCACCACATATATGTGGCATGAAACCACTCCAGTCATGACTGTATACACAGGCAGTGTATATATTGACGTCTGTTTAACTATAAATAAATACTTTAACTGGGATTTCGTTTACGCTTTACTTAGAAACTGTTGGGTGTACATGTATGTATTTAACTTACTGATTAAGGAAAGTGAGTTTAAAACCGTTCGAGTACATGCTAGACATCATGTGTATCGGTATGCACAACAAATGAAGGAGAGTAATACTGATAATGGATGTATGTAGTTTAGTAAGAAATTTTGCCGGTATGTCGGCTTTTGAGGCAACAATATTTTGTTCAGTGTTTACTTTGTTCAAAGAGCAGCTAGATCCGTTAACCATTGCATCATGTCTTCGTCAGTCTGGAACAATAGAGGAGGAAATTTTGTCTGGCGTCAGAGACGGAGACCGAAATGGAGAATCCCGCGAGATATTGCTGAAACGACTTGTTCCATATATACTTCAAAAGGTGACCTTTATGAAAGCACTTAAATGTTTGAATGCATGTGGTTACCAAACAGTCGCTGCAAAATTATACTTGACAATGATAGAAACTTGCAGTGGGATTAATTCTGTACAGAAAGCGTCTACTGGACATAAAAATGATTTGTTTTTCTTTCGACTAAAATCTCTAATCTATGACGGTCAACTTAACAATCCTCGTAAGTTTTTACGAGACTTGCCATTGCGCTATAAATCAAAATTCACAAATGAACTAGATGGAGTAAAAAAAACAAGATTTTGCAGATAAATGTATTGCAATTCTCGGGGCAGAAATTGACGCTTATTATGATTCTGTGGGTTGCAAGGGTGTAGTATCACAAGACTATATGCTTCAAGAAATGTTTGAAATGAGTGCTAACACCAGTAATCCCTCTCTGGCCGATGTGGCGTACTACTCGCGCCATGCAACTTTGGATATGACCCGAAAGGATTATGCTCACGGAGAAAACATGCTGGTACAAGCACGAGCTAGATCATATACAAGCGGTACATGTTGGGAGACAGTTAATATGATATATATATATAGAGAGATTTTGGTTAAATTATCTAATTTAGAAAATAATCCAACAGCAGAAAACCAAGAAGCTGTTCTACATTTTGGGGATATAGGACTTCAAAGTGTAAAGGATTTGCCTTTCCAAGACTGCATGGAGAAGAATTTTCATGCTTCGTATGGTTTACGGATATCTTGGAATAGATTACAATGGTAATATCATCTCTGGTTGCATTGTTTATCCACCTCATCTTTCACAGGCACAAAACTTGTTAGCAAAAATCGATGAAGAATGGTCAGGGATAGATACCCATAGGGAAATGTTTTATGCAATCGCTTGAGTAAGTGTTAATGAGCTCCATGGTCTAAATCAAGAATGTCTGGCATACTTGGACAGAGCAAGTTTTCTTGCAGAATCAGGAAAAGATTCCTATCATAGAAAAGTTTCGTGAAACTGTACAGAAACATTAAATCCAAATGGTGAATGTATCTCACATTTATCAGGGACAAGCTATGGCAGTTTTGTGAATAAATTGTCATTTTCATTGAACACATGCATAGATAATGACAGCATAACAGAATTAAAGGAATTCTCGACTGAAATAAAAGATGTTTCAGAAAAAAGAGCATTTCCGAAAAAAGGGAAAGGCATATACATTCCGTCTGGAAGCAATTGGTGTTTGCTGGATGTCAATACATTAGAGTCTGTCAACAAAGAAATCAGTAATTATGTTCATTCATTAACGAAAGTAAAACATCTGGCTACAGAAGCAGATAACGAGTCAGTGAATCGCCTATCAACATTAGCAAGGGACTCTACTGATTTTTTCGAGGACAGAGGAGAACCAGAGGGAATATATGATATTTAGCTTAATTAAATATTTTTGAGTCGCCCGCCCCTTGATAGTTTTTTTTAAATAGATTAGCTTCACCTCGGAGTGAAAAGGGAAGATTCAATAATCTTTTATTCAAAAGTAATACATATTGTATAGTTAACATTTAAGTCATTTTATCAGATATGTTGCTGTACTGTACATGACACTTGTTTTATCTGATAATATGATAAAAATAAATTAATTCTCCCGAATTGTTATCTTGTATTTCTTTAGTATACGTACCTATATGTGAAATATGCGTACAGCCGATTATCATTTTAAGGTCATGGGGCATGGCGATGGTTAACTAAAGGAAAGTGAATGCATTATGCAGTCAAATTTTCAGTTTTAGTTGATTCATGATATCTCAATAAGTGTGATTGATAAAGGAAATAAAAAGTGTTTGTTCTTGTTGTTTTGTTCAAATAACATGACTGTGGTGTCTGTGTTTGCCTAAGAAACACGCACAATGTTTGGTGTCATTTCGAATTATAGCTAGATTTTTTTATAATAGGTTACACAAATTATCGCGAAAAAGATTAAGTAAGGTGAGAGCAGAGCATAT
>CM037781.1:54313284-54363284 GCA_021229015.1 Solen grandis | reverse complement strand
TTTTCACAAGATTTTTTTCACAGTATTAAGGACCAGCAAAGAAAATAAAACCTTTTCATGTGTAACAAGTTTATTGAATTATCATGTACTGTTTATAATGAATATACAAGGTCATTGGACAAAAGAAAGCATAACAGTTGTTTATTTCCCTTGACATTTAACATTGTACTGTAGAAAACTTGGTGTTTTGTAACAAAACATGTCAACCACAGGTCACAAAATACAATTGCAATTTTACAATTATATCTTCTACTTGAACTTAAGTTCCGCACTAAACTACATAATCAGTCGAGATTTAAATATACAGATAACTGATAATTTGATAGATGGTAAGATTAAGTTTAAAATTCTGATTACAATTTATTCATATAACCTATTTTGTTTCATGTAAGGAGTACATGTACTCATCTGGGTTGCATTTCAATAAGAGTTGAAACTGAATAATCAAGGTTTATAATAAACAATAAAAAAAGGGGAATAATGCATGTGAATAAACAAAGATTACCTTCTCGAAACATTTCAGCTCTGCAAACATACTTTATACTATTTAACCTACTATAAACAAGGAAGAAAATATTTTGAAACATTATAAAGGTAGAAAATATTTGTTGTGGAAGAAAGAGAGGATGAGAACAGTCAAAATCACATACATGTATAGTAATAACACAATTTTGAAAGAAATTTTAAGAAACACAAACATTTTATATATTTATAAAGCATTCACATCTCTGTTGAGATTTTATTTACACATACAAAAATCACAAATAGTCAAGTTCAGTGTTACTCACTTTCAGGGAAATTGATCTACAAGTAGTCAGCTACTCCATTAGGGTCCCCACAAATCTTTAAAAATAAAACTGCCCGCTTTTTCCATGGTTTGACTGTATCAGAAGCTTATGTTGCCGACTGTTTGAGTTTTTAATTTCAGAAAAGAAAAAAACAATCTAATCTAAACAGATCTAGTTTAATATGTAAAACAAAATCTAATAATTTCAAGTGTTTAATTAATGAAGAAAATGCCTTAGCTTTTATATTTAATTTAATTACAGTAGTCACAAACACTAGTTTCAATATGCCCATACCATATGAAATATTCCTGGACCTTGAAAAAAAATGTGACTGGGAACCCTGCAGTGTACATATATTTAATTATAGATACAGGAGCTGATTGAAAACCAAGTCATAATGTTAATGGTCAATAATCATTTAAAAATTGCAATTATCCAAAATTGACAGCAACGAAATATTCTGAAACTGGATATTCTACAGAATTTCAATTTGATATGACCTCTCTGTATGTTACGTTATCAATATGAAACTTGGCATCTGTGTGATTGATCCATTACATATACATGTATAACCATGAAAAGGGGTCATGAACTAGCATTACGTGTATCACATATGGTTAAGTTTCATCGATCATTTTTTATAGAGAAATGCTGAAATTCCGTTTTTTGACATTCCCCCACGATCCATGTTTGTGTAAACATCAGTATTGACAACTCACCTCACATATACTAACTCAAAATATTACCAATACGTACACAATTTCCTCAAACCAAGAAAATTATTTTATTATGAAATCCTGATACTTGTTTCCTACAGCTTTCTCAAAGAGTAATACTGAATTTTATCAGAGGCTTGTATATTCAGAATATGTAAGTCAATGACATCGAGATTTTGGATGAACTAGCCAATTATATTTCTTCTGTTTTTTTGTTACATGTTATAAAATTTACAAGTCAAACTATATAAAATTACAAACTTTAACAAGCCTGGAAAGCACATATCATTTTCGACCTTGCTGATTTCCACCAGTGATAATGAACAATTCTTAGTTTATTATTTGATACAATTAAGTATAAGATCATTTTAAGTTTTAACAACAAAGGTCCACTGAGCAACACTAAAAGGTGTGCATCAAACTGTACACATTACTAAAATGCTGACACACACACATTTAAAGAAATGCTCATACATGAAAATGAAGATACACCTGTCTGAATATGCCACACATTCCAATTTTACAAGTAAAAACTGTAAAGTTGCAAAAAATGGTACCAGAATTACAATGATGATGACTCCTCCATTATCATCTCATTCTTTCCTTTTGTTGCACTTGAAACTATGTATTCTAGGTACATACATATCGTATCTCACACATTCACTGGTAATTGTAGTGACGAAAATATGATTTTGCCTGGGATCAGATTATCCCATTATGATTAAATCACAGACGAGTGAGTTCAGGGCAGCGCCAAGGTTTGAAACCCTTTGTAGGCTTTTGGGAGGCCTGTGTTGACAGCCATATAGCGGGAGGGCCTCATCACGGACTGAAGGATATCAACGTGGCAGTGGGGATGTTGCGGGTAGTTATCGGCGACCTCTTTAGCTCAGGCGGAGTATACAGCAAACTTGGCCTCTGTAACACAGCAAAGGGAATAATTTGTTCAGGGTAAAAATCTGGTTTCATGTATCAACAGAATAACACATCTTTAAGTGGTGTTTCTCTGGAATAATAGCCCTGATGCCATGGTTAGGTCATAACATCTGTAGATAACTATTAAACTGACTTCTTAACCCTTTCCCTCATATAGACTCCTTTTGACGCCCTCTATAGGTATCACATAAAGCCTGATCTGCAGAAAACCACAGTTAAACCTTACCAAATTTAATTACAAAATCCTCATTTCCAGACCACTGAGGAGCAGCGAACAGCATAAAACCTGATCAGCCTGCGAGTTACTCGCAGGCTGATCTGGTTTTATGCTGTTCGCATAGGTCTTTTCATGGTTTCCTCTATGGGGGAAAGGGTTAAATGAGACTGGCACGATGTAGTCATTCTCATCTACTAATTTATGCCTTACTGTTTTCTGATATTGTTTATTTTCGTCAGGCACTTTTTTCTTAAAACACACATATACACAAAATAACAAACTAAAACAGCATAAATATTCTCTAAACACAAAAAGAGTGAAAAAAAAAAAAAGCATATGAGTTAGTAAAACCGAAATACAATGGTTACAGATACAGACCATATAAGTTCAGATCAGATTTAAGGAAATTTTCAGCTTTGAGCAGGTTTTAATGAGTTCAGCCTCATCCTAGAATTACTGTCAGATGTGTAGCAAACATTAATATTACAAATTAGCAACAAAAAAAACAACAAAAAAACAATAAGCCTGCAAGTGAAACATAGACTGATCAGATTACATACCTGTTACAAAGGTCATTCTCAACTTTCATACAGTACATACAAACACTTTTTGTTTCTAAATTACACAACTCAGTGGTCTCTCACCTCCTTATCCAACTCAAAATTTTGAAAATCTGTCACTATAATCAAACCCAATCACTTGATTATCCTAGACCCTATTATCAGTTCACAATCGAATGCCATTCCTCTGAAACACTTACCGGAGACCTCAGCCTCATTTTTGGTATCTCCTTGTCAAGGTCGACATTTTCTATATCAAAAACATCACTTGGTACGTCCCGTACTGGTGTCGAGCTCACGGACCTTCTTGTAACACGTCTTTGTTTAACTGGTTAACAAAAGACAAGAAACTTTTACCTACTTTGATAAAAACTTGATGTAAGAAAATGTCTTGAATTGTTAAAAATATTTTTTTAAAGGCAATAATAATTCAAGGGCCATATTTATATACAATCATGTATCAATATTTCCTGACCAGAGAGATAATTATTTCAAATTAGAGAGTAGCAACAAAAAGAAAATCTAATTATTCTAATGTGGATGCCAACGCTTGTCTGTTTGGATTTTTTTTTTAAATAGGGGGAGATAAATTAGGTCTAAATGGACCTAAGAGTTATGGCCCTTGATGAGAATGTAGCCCTTGTGATAGTGAACAAGTATGTGAAGTTTGATGACAGTTTAATATTTTAAAAGTCATGGCCAAGGTTAAAGTTTTTCACAACCCCGATGACATCAGTGATGACAATACCTTGACTTTTTTTCTTTGAAAAACAATGAGCGAAAAAGGATTCAGAGGAAGATAAGCATTTTGGTCAATTGAGTATTACCCCACACTTTAAAAAGTATTTGAGTATTGATAAAACATGATAAATTCACCACCTTTTAATCGATCAAGATCAATTTTAATTGTGTATTTCAATATTTTCAGGTTATCATTTTCTTAACTGAATGCTAAACATAAGCTACCTAAAACATGATCCAAGTAACCTAAACTATGCCGTAAGAAATTATCCCAGATTTTTAAGTGGGTTTTGTTCCTATTAAATTAAATTGAGAATTTGGTCATTTGAAACTGAGTATTTAAGCATATACACAGCCCATTTTAATTTATTTCAGTGAAAAACCTATAATCAAACACTAAACCAAGTGATTAGATTTGTCTAATACATACACCTGCCCCAACCCCAAATGAAAAGTAAGTCAGGAATGCATAATTCCTAAATTTATCATTTTCCCTGCCCAGCCCTTCCAAAATTTACAAAAGTAAAATCAAGAAAATTACAAAGAATTGTTTTTATTTTTCACTCACCCTCCACTAATTTTAATTGATGAGCGCGAGTGGAATTTTTACACCCCTGAACAGTGTTTGTCTTGCTTATCCATTGTCACAGAAAAAATCTGGTCCTGCTCAGGGCCAAACAGCCTTATAAGGAAACCGACTCTTGAGACCAAGAAATATAATACTAATGTCACAAACTAGTGGATAATAAATGTTTAAAACAACAAATCATCAATTAGGTTACCTACCAAGAGAACTTGCATTGTATGGTGTACAGGGCATCTTCATACTGGGACTGTCATGTATACTTTCATTTGCAGTGAAGGAAACCCCTTTGCTCTTTGACCTCTTGTGCTCAGATGATCGACAACCCTTTAGGCTTGCCCTGCGACGTTTTCTTGGTTCAGGACTATTTTCTATATAATGAAATGAAAAAAGACAAATATAACTCCTTTTCTAGATATCTTAGATTCCTTATAATTAGTAATGTCTGACATTACATGTATTTTTAATGGAAGCAAGACAATCAGATCCATTTTACGATTATTTCCCTTAAGTCCAGTGATATAAAGCCACATACCTTTATCCTTGCTGGAAGTGTTTTCTTGTAAGGAAAGTGGCTGCAGGTATTTCGAGAAAGAATCGTTCAGCTGGACTTCCTCTCCTTCCTGTCCTGAATTCATCGGCTGAAGAAGGCGAGCAAAGTCTGCATCTGACCCTATCAACTCTGGAGTTCCAGGTATCTCTCTGTTGTGGACTGGCTCATCAAAATTGACTGATTTGCGTGGACGCAAGCTTCTCCTGTTTCAAAGAGAAATGCTAATTACATATAGTCATTCATTTACACGAGTCAGGAGTAATGTACTCTTAAAAATTTAGATAAACAGTTACCAAAATTAGAAATATTTCTTATAAATGTCTCCAGTTAATGACTGAATGAATTCTAAAAACTTTAAGCTACGCACTTATTACATAATACATTAATAGATAATATATAATTGTTCACTAAATAATTAACTACCCAATAATACTATCACTGACTGCGAATGATAACAGCTTTATAATATCAAAGCAGCTTGTTCACAGATGGTCATGGACTAAGACTGTGATTTTTAACTTTATGTATGTATTACGTCTATCAATACCCATCTACAGACGCATGGTCACCCAATTCAACCATCTGTGATTGTTGAAAATTGGTCAGTTTCCCCATCATTGGCAATACCGCAAGACATTGAAACTATATTTAGAATTATAAAATCTAGATTTCTATTTTCATTTGCCATTTCTTGGCTAATGACATTCATTCTTCGCGCATGTGCTAACTTCATTGGCTAAACTTAGGATATTGCTACCTTGAATTGGATTAACGCCATATTGCAGCATGTGGTACAGCAAGCACCTGCATTGGGGATGCCGTATTCTGTATTTAACCAATTTCGCCAAAGTTGCATTTACGAGAATAATGTTACAACTTCCGTGTAATGTGATTGAACTTCACATGCTGAGTTGACTTGTCGAGGAAAAAAAGACTTTACCAACATAAGTGAAGGAGTAGAAAATTATTTTTTCAATTTTATCGATCATCACTGAACGAGCTGCCTTCAGAAGGAATTACATTCTGGGGGTAGGAGAGATGAGAGAAAGAGACTATATATATATATATTTTTTCTTTATTCTTTGCATACCTTGCACGTTTAACAAGGCCTTGATTCTCAGAATCAGCATCATTTTCTTGGAATCGTTTTGGTGTCTTCTGCGTGCATGACCTGATGGGGCGAGGAAGGGGTGTGGTATCTTTCAGCAGGGGGCTGGGCACGGCGGGAAGGTAACTCCGTCTGGCAGGTGTCCTGTTTAACAGAAGTTCACTGCTGTTGCTTACAACAGGAGGTACAGCCAACTGTTCTGCTGGAGTTAGTTTTTTCGGTGTCCCACCTTCAAATAAAAACAAATAAGATAAACAATGAAAAAGAAACAAATTCTCATAATTTATATCAATTCCTTTTAGTGTATGTGGTCATTATTGTGGGATGAAACCCCTAAAGAAACACATGTGCTTGGACAGCTGACCACTCTCCTGATCATATCTGTTAGATTTAAATGTGTCAACTTCGGTGAGAATTGAAGTATGTTTATACCAAGTAACTACCCAGCCTCCCAAATAAAATACACAATTTCAAGGCAGTAAAAATGTAATTGGAGTCTTCAAGTATAATTATGCTGAGATGTAAAAGATAATTAGAACCATCACTAGAAGTGATCAATAAACCCACATCCCACCTTGTCTTTGTATTGTGAGTTTAGGATGAGACTGACCGAGACGTAACTCAAGACGGTATTTTCTATATAGCTTACATCCACTTCTGTTAAGTGTGGGTAAAACTATGAATGAAACAGATTTTTAATATATATAGAATTTATCACAAACCTTCGCAGTGTGGTTTCGGTGTTCTGACTGGGGATGAAATAGTGAAGAAACCAGGAGCTTCAAACACTTTTTCTTCCTCCACAGCCTTTACAACTGGAGAGCTGACTTTCTGTTGCTTCATCTGAGCTCTGAAGGCTGCAAACTTTGACTTCACTGCTGGCTTTGACACGACTGGTTTGGTCACCTTTTTCTATGTATAAAAAGGACATGATGAAAGTATGATGCAAATGATAATGAAACTTAAGATAAGAAAAAGTTTACACAAATTTTTTCTTCTACCATTTTGATTCATTTGTTAAGTAACTTAACAAAAAGTTTTAAATTTATAAGTAAATTTTAAGTGAGTAAATATACTATATAACTTCTTGTTGACATATTTCAATATTTTAATATCCACAGTGACTTATAAGAGAAGTTTTGACCCAATACTGCATAAACAGAAAATATTGATAGAGTCCTTGGATTATTCCATGACATAAAAATTTATTCTTACTCTGACACAAAATAGTTAAATAAAAATAGTTAAACATATGGTATACATATATTTGCTTGAGTTTAACATCCCATCGACAGTATAATACTTTTTTTAGTAATTTGGATTTCCTAGTCTCTTCTTAGCCCGTTGTAAAAAAATGTAAATCTAAATACCTTGACTTTCTTTACTACAGGTTTAGGTTTTTCATCAACCCAATTGTTGTTCTTCAGTTTTCTGAGCTCAGCAAACTTGGTATCCACATCTTCAACCTATCATGGGAGAAAAAAACAACAACTTTTAGTTTAAAGAGAAAGAATAAATTAAGAATTATTTCATATAAATCTTCCACCTGAAAGTAATTTTCATTGAAATTAGATAAACTGAGCAGATTAAACACTGCATGCCTTAGTCTAGGTATTCTTTAATGTGGTAAGTTTTCTCATTAAATGTATATTTATATTATAAAATAGTAAGATGTCAATATCTCAACAGTACCAAAATACTTAAAATCAGGGAGAGAGAGAGAGAGAGAGAGAGAAGAGGGAGAAGAGAGCTGGCTTAAATACAAACTGGATACAAGAAGTTTCAACATAGGTAATTGTCCATCTCAGCACAAAATTTCTTAAAAACATTTTCTCTGCGGTCCTCTTAAACCTCACCTGGAAGTAGATCATATCCCAGAATCCTTGCAGGTCCTCACATGTCGTCTCCTTTTCACCTTGGTGGAACTCGCAGTTGTCAACCAGACCTGAAAACTGCTTGAACCTCTGATTCATCAGCAGCTGTGCCTGGCCCACCGTGGTTCGAATCTGGCCATGGACTGAAGGAAATATCACTCAACTATTACTCGAAGCACATACATGTAAATATCACTTCTTTTTTTTCCACCCTAAGAATTATAAACCATACCATGTCATGCAGTCTTGTTTTAGATGGAGATAAGATTTATATATTCAGAAACCTGTTATCTATACCTAAACACTAGAAATGTGTCCAGAAGACACAGATGCCCCCATCCGTCACATTTTCCAAAACAAAGGCCAACACCATGGTGTGCAAGTCACGTCCTGATTAATATATCTATGAAGTTTAAAGTCTGTAGCACAAATACCTTCAGAGTTACCTGCATCACAGTTTTGGGATGGACGGACAAAGGCAAATCTATGTCTCACTTTTTGATGGGGGGCATATAAATACCCAGGTGCATAAGTTCATGTCCTAAATAATATAATCAAGAAGTGTCAAGTCTGTAGTACAAATACTTTCAGAGTTACATTCGTCACAAGCATAAAATTCCATATTTTTCAAAAACAAAGGCCCATAACTCTGTCAACTTCAACGATGGTTCGATGAAAATACCCAGGTGCGCATGTTCATGTCCTCAATAATATATTCATGAAGTTTCAAGTCTGTAGTACAAATACTTTCTAAGTTACATACGTCACAAGCATAAAATTTCATATTTTTTCAAAAACAAAGTTTCATTACTCTGTCAACTTCAAAGGCAGTTCGACGAAAATACCCAGGTGCACATGTTTATGTCCTGAATAATATATATATACATGAAGTTTCAAGTCTGTAGTACAAATACTTTTGGAGTTATGCGTGTCAATGTTTCGGGAAGGACAGACGGACAAAGGCAAATCTATATCCCCCCCCCCCCCCATTTTGTTGGGGGCATAAAAAGCTGTAATTGGCATTAGGGTTACATTCAAACACGTGAAATCTGGAGCGGGCTATGACCATAATTCATATCTTACAGCAGGACTATGACTTGCCTTCGGACAATTCCAGTCCCGTATGCCCATTTTTATCTTAAAAGTCTAACGAAATTCAACCATTGTGGTTTATCCCCACCACAAACATTATTCCAGGGCTTTTTCCAGGTATCCCACGGTGCCGAATATCGGCCCCATTCCCAATGCTATCTAGGTACATTTTTCCCAATCAAGAAAAAAAAAAATCACAAAGCCAAGAAATATATTTTTTTACAAATATTCCCAAGTAAATTGGTTTTGTTTACAATAACAATTCTTGTAGCTAAAATTAATGCATACACTGCCTGAGGTCACGGTTTAGTAAAGTTTAGGTTCTTGATGAAAAAGTTTGTTTTCATGATGTATAAAGTGAACATTTGTATGTATTTCAATGGATCAAATTTCCCTGTTTTATCAATTTGACAATTATTTTTCCCCAATTTTACTGATAAAAAAATCCCAAATTTGCCAGGGGCCTTTTTCCCAAAAAGCCTGAAAAAGCCCTGTATTCTGAGTGTAAAACCCAATGGTGCGAGGAGGATATAATGGCTTGTTATTAGAACAATAAAACGATTCAAAAATTTCACAAGCTGTATGCTTCAGTTCAAAATAAATCATTACTTTCCTATTTGAAGAATTTAAACAGCAAGACACAAAACAAACAAGAGAGGGCTGGGTGTTTAATATCAGGACGACCAATCACTTACCGTCCTCTGACACGTCTGCTGTGCTGTTGATCTGTGTCCAATCTGTACTGAGGCTTGTGAGCCTCTCGGTCTCCGTCACCAGTAGTCGCCGAAAGTACGGAACATCGTGTCGCTCCTCTGAACCTAAAATATTCACATTGAAGCCGAGATCTATTCCTGAACTTTAATGATTCAGTTAAAACTTACTTATTTTATGTTGTTTAGGAGACTAGTTCTTAAAAACTAAACTAAATACTAAACCCTCTAGTTGATTCCTGGCTTGGATCAGTAATTTTCACATTGGAAGGTCATGAAAAAGCATTGCACAAAACAGGTTCGAACCCATAACCTTCGTATCAACTATCATGTATGATGCCACTGGACCAAGGTGCCCTTCATCTAAAAGCTTAAATAATGATCCAGAACAGTTATAACCAAGGTAACAGGTAAATATGACAACTTTAAACAGCTTACCCTCCCCGATGAGTCCCTCCTGTGTGCTGCTGACTTCCTCCACCTGAACTGTCTCTGTGCTACTGCCACCTAGGTATACAAGAACTAACATAAATAACACTAATACAATACCTGTATCTAACACCAAGAAATGATGAGATTGAAGATATTCATGTACAAGAGTGTTCTTTGGAACACATGCGTCACCTGCTGAAGCATGACAGAAAAATGTGATGGATGGACAGACACAATTGAAAAGTGATCCCTATGTGTCACTTCTGCTTACAGCAGGTGATACCAAGTGAAATTATATATTTTTGATATTGATTCCTTAGTATTTGGATGAGCACATAGACACTGAAACCCTTCACTACCTTGATTCTCAATGGTAAACTTTCTAGATGCCGTCTGTCAGAATTCCTGACCGACTGAATTCCCAACTGAAAATTCTTTAAAGTCCCAAACTTTACAGTTCATTTTGGGAAATCTTTTGTAAGAAACTTTGCCAGGAGAGTGTAAAATTTTAACTGGCTTACCATTGCAATGCAGACCAGACATGACTAAAGTAAATTTTAATCTTTCTTAACAGTTTAAAAAAGTTATTCCATATCTTGATAAACAACAGTATATAGGCCAGTCTAGTTTTAAGAGGAAGCAAAGAAAACTTACCCTCTTTCTTCTCTTCACATTCCAGAGTGGCGGCTACATCATTTTCACCCATGATGACTGGTTCTGTACCAGGCTCCGTCTCACATGGTGATGTCTGGCTGGTTCCAACCTCTGGCTCTGGTTCCGCCTTGTCATCCACGTCATCGAAACTAAGGATGGGTAGTGAAGTGTTACCTGGAATAGAACATGTATCATTGGTTATTATCATTACAGTAACTCAGTTTTAAAGAGAGTTGGGTTGTTGTTTCTTTACATTCACGCATCTTTTTTAATTATTATTTTATCATGTTTTCATGAGCTTAGCCACTGCATTAAACTAGGCATTTTAAGGGTTAAGTTTGATATGGCAAAGAAGAAAATAAAAACTCTAGGGAAAAAAAACAGCAAAAAACTAAGTGTAGCCATTACTGACACTCTTGAAGATGATTAGAAACAAGAATAAACTCTTGCAGATGTAAAATATGCTTTTTGTATAGCTCAAATATTAAATATCCCCTACATGTACTTACCAATCTTGGGTCGCCTGCGTGTCATCTCAATCATGGGGCTCTTGCTAAGTAGCTCCACCCTAACAACACATTCAATAGACCTGGTTACAGTATAGCTTCCCAGCATCAAATTATCAGTCTCCATTTCTGTCACACCAACACACTAACAAAATCTGATTTTATATCAACAAGATAAAAAAACCTATTCTATTAACAGTTATTCTTCTTATCCTTTCTTTTTTGCAATTTGATTTTATACTTGCAATATATAATGCTATTATCTTAACAATTATTCCTTCTCATTATCTTAACAATTATTCCTTCTCTTTTTTAAATCTGATTATATACCAGCAAAAAATAAAACCTATTTTCTCAATAGTTATCCTTTATTTATCTTATTTCATACAAGCAATATGTAAAACTTATTTTCTGTACAGTTATTCTTTCTCAGGGTTAAAAAGTCAGTCACTTTATAATGCTACAGTAAAATGGATCTTTCAGTTATTCTTTTCCTATGATGTCATAAATCTATCATCAATGCAACTAATCTTGCAACACAGACCTTGCCAATATAGTTTGTATATTGCCCAACTTGTAATAAATTCACAACAGTGTTGACAGAATGAACATCAACCATGTTCTGGTCATAAATTTCCAATCTGCTCATTTATAAGGAAACATTCAATCAGATAAGAAATTAAATGAATTTATAATTAGAACTCCACAGTGACACTGCCCCATTTACACATTTATAATTAATGCAATTATGCATCACTAACAATTAATTAATGATTAATTAGCATGTTCAATCAGGATGTAAGTAATACACAAGCAGATCACTAATTATGATGACAGGAAATTGTTCTCAATAAGAAAATCACCATACAGATAATTGAAACATTTTATTCACTGTCTGAGAATTGTTTATGTTGTTACTTTTCTATTTTAAATAAATAAATATATATACACATATACAATAAATATGTATTCAGTGATTTTTTTTTCTAGATTTTTTTTTTATCACTTGTGGCTTTCTTATTGGAAAAATTAGCATTATAAATCAAAAATGGGAAATTATAAGATAATAAAGTCGTTTTAAATTAACAATAAGAGATCATCTAATTATAGGTGGTATATGTCCAATATCAGTTATCCTGGTACAGCTTTTGTAATAAAACTAAATTACCATTCCTCCGGACTTTTAGGCATCATGCTTTTCCTAGTTTTCCTCTTTCCTGACAGTAAACTTTTAGGGAAGCCTTTTATAACAGAAAATTTATAAAAAATGTATAAAATGTCTTTGAAGCAAGAAATACATTTTAAATATAGGTGAATATTCATCTATGCAATAATTTATAAGTTATAAGTTATTTTTAAGTTATACTTATCAATAATGATAATAAAATAAGCTTGGATAAATCTCTGAAAAAGGTCATGAGAGAATCATCTCATTTGGAAAAAACAAAGGAGAACTTGTCCGTGTCAAGTGGTAGTTTTATCCCCTATGTGTGACTGGTTTACATCTAAATACAAGGGATTTTACCTCTCATTCAGCTAACATTGCGACCAAGTTTGGTAAAGATGGGTTCATGTTTGTTAGAGTTAAAGCAGAGCTAGATAACTTTTTCATGAAATGGTTAATTTACCCTATGACCTTTATATGAATTGGGTTTTTGTGCATTTTAAATTGGGTTTTTGACGAGTGTGAATAGGGTATTCTGTACATTTCATATACAACTACCAACATTGAAAATGAGCTTTCAAATATTTATGCTTTTAGTTACCCCATGATTCTATCCTACATCCTAGATGCAATGTTTTCAAATGCATCCTCTGGGTGCATAAAATATATGGAAATGCTAACAAAATTAAAGTAGGATGCATCTTCCATATTGGGACTATATTTTTTAGCCTAGTGAATCCCAGGACTTGTGCAGCAAAAATTGTAAAAGAATCACTGGAAAACTATTGCTTTTTTGCCAAAATCAATTGGGTAAATACTAAGATACCCTACTTATCAGTTACACTGGTTTAAGATACTGTTAATTTTTCCATTTTTTTTTTTTCATCAATTCAAGGGCCATAACTTAAGAGTGACTGGGACATGACTTGATCTTCTACCTATGCACATGCATATATGTCCATTTTCTAAAGATTGAACATTTTGTAAAACAAGCTTAAAGCTATAGACACAAAGAGGAGCCTTTCACTTGTGATGAACCTACTGCCAATTTACCATTTGCCCTTCACAAATTTGACAGAGTCAAATCAAGAAAATGTTCTTATTTTCACCTTCATATTCACTCACCATAGTGAAGAGAAAGTCTGCATGATTTTAAGAATTCACAATAATCTAGGTGACATTTATTATTTTAAAGTGATATCTTTGAAATCTTCAATCAAGGCAATGTTACATTTTCTATTTAATGTGACTATTGCACGGGACCACCTTCTTTCCCAAGAGTGCATGTGATTTCTATATAGCACCTGCCTTACAAGCCAGCCCCCCCCCCCCACCAGGTTTTCAATGTCGCCCCAGGCAAGCAAAACTATTTTTAGTAAAAGTGACCTTGATCTTACTGATCTGAAATCAATACCAATCTTCATCTTCAAATAAGGTATCTATCAACTAAATCTGATCATCATACCTCACTCGTAAAAGAAGTTATTTGACTGAAATAAAACGCTATTTTAATTTCAGTAACAGTGACCTTGACCCTATCATCTTGAATACCAATCCCAATCTTCCTCTTCCCAAAAGGTATCAGCCTGCCAAGTATGAAAACTGTATCTCTATTCTAACAGGAGATATTCAGCAGAAACAACATGTTTAATGCCCACACAATGACATACACCATTCAAATAAACAAGATTTTTCATCAAAAACCTAGTTGAAAATATCTTAATAACCTCATACCTGAACCCTCCAAATGACTTATTTCTTGGTGTTTTCTTTGACCTCTGCCTACCAGGCGTCTTCTTGCCAAAGAGCTGCAGGTCAGCATTTCTCTCATCAGCTTCTACAGGAGGTATATTCTCCTGACCCTCTTCAGATGCTGTCCCTGCCTCAAACACACTATCATCTTCAGCACCAGAGGTCTTTTCAGAGACCGGCAGATCTTCCACTTCTTCAATAACTTTCTCCTCAATAGCAACTGCCACGGATCGTCTAGTGCTTTTGCGTGTTCTCTTTGAAGGTGTTTCCACAGTTGACACAGTGTCTATACTTGCACTGACAGATCTCCTGGTACTCCTCCTCCTTCCTTTACTAACACTGTCTTCAACAGCAACACTGTCATTGGCAGCTTCTGCTGCAGTTTCAAGGACAGACTCAGGCTTATCAACAGTGTCATCCTGCAGTGCGGGAACTTTCACAGTTTCTGAAGTGTCTGAATCGGAAGATGCTGTGTTCTGTGCCACTGATCGCCTTGAACTACGACGAAGCTTGGAGGTTGACAGGGACTCTATTGTCATGTATACATCTGCAGCTGGTTTTTGAACACTGCGTCTTCTCTGAACTGGTGTCTTCTCTTCCATAGGCTCAACAGCCTCTGCAATATCAGCAACAGTTTCATTTGCTTCTTCCGACACACTAATAGTGGCATCAGACTGGTTGGCAACTGATTGTCTTGTTCTTCGTCTAGGTTTTTGTTCTTTTGGAGAATTCACAAGAGTTTTCTCATTTTCTCCTCTGTCTGTTGTCCTATCTGGGAAATTAAAAAAAAAATCAACTTTAAAATCTTAAAATGGTGAGACAAGTACTGTTCAAAGTTATTCCATTTTTATAATTTCAAAAGAAGAGGTAAAACTGCCATTTCCTGTATAGGAATGTATCATAGAAGATAAAAGAAGTATATGATTGTAAGTGAAACTATCACAAAAGGTGATCTATACCCCCCCATTGCACAAGTTTGTCTTCATGTAATGTGAGTGTAGGATGTGAAATGATTGTGTTTCCTATATAGCCCGATTTCTGTATTGTCAAATACCCCCGACTGACTTATTCCGTTTCACTACATGATACGTGAGGCAAGCAAACCGTCATTATACAGTAGTTGAATTGTTGACCAATAAAAAAACGACTTATAAATGCAAAACTCATCGGCATGGAGGCTTGAAAGTCATGTAAACAATAAAAAAAAATGACTGCGTCTGGCAGCTTTATAAAAACGGCATTTATGACTGGTTTTAAAAACTTGATGCAACCAATGAAATAGCGTAATTTGACACACCCTAAAACAACCAAATTCAACCTTAATATCCCACAGCCTATAGATGATCTATCAATTGGCCGTGGGTATTCAATGATGCCATTTCTGTAAAGCAGAAGTATAATTTTAGTACAAACCCTTTAAGTTGACGGCTGTATTTTCTAACAGTAGAGTGTTGTTACTTTTGTTAGTCACATTGTTTGCTGCATTTCCAGAATCAGACGCATTTTCCTTTTTTGGTGTGGAGCTCCTGTTACAAACAAACCCTACTTGAATCAATACCCTTAATTCATTAGATGATAAAAAAAAACACAGTACACAGTTTATTTTACGCAAGTCTTTGATTTTTTCAATATTTGTGGAATACATGAACAGTAATATAAGGACAATGTGATAGGCACTCCTTTGCAGGTTTACAAATGTGCTATAAGTAAACAAATTTAGTTTCACTTTTTTAAAAGCTCTGCTCAAAAATGGACTGTTAAAAATAAATTTATTTGTAAATATTAACTGTCAAATTAAGGTGAACTTTTGTACAAATCCAAACAACCCTAAAAGAACACTTTTAATATCGTTTACAGTCATGTACTTATTTTTAACTTCGACAAATACATTCCAAATTGACTAGTACAATAGTTGATTTTTTCTCACTGATCAGCATATATAAGCCTCATTTTAAGAAGACAATGTAAAATGTTTGACAGTGCCATCAAATTTCCTCACCTTTTGGGATTAGTCTCCAGAAATGAAGCACACGAGGCATCCTGACCTGGCATTAGGAACCCTGCTGCACTGTTTGGACTCAAGGGTTTGAAGACAAATGAGGACATGTTGAACATGTAATCAGGTGGCGCAAAGGAATCGGATGGGGCAAACGATTCGGACGAGGCACACATGTTATTCTGGGCAAATGAATCTGGACTTCCTTCACCCCTTTTTGTGCTGATTTTATCAAGATTCTGTTTTGGAATGATCTCTGGTGCCTTGGACATTGCTGAAGACATGGGTAAAATGATCATTCTATAATTCAAACAATATTATTGGATTTAGTGAGTCATATTTTTTTTTTTACAATACTATTTTTGTACATTTTTTTTACTGGGGATCAAGTGGGATATCTATTGGGCATGAAAAAAAAAAAGAAGATATTCAGAACTCATATAAATGGGTTTTTCCATGTAGGTGAAACCAAGGTGTTCATGTAATTGTTGCTAAAAAGCATGCAGTACAACAGTAATTTTATCATTATTCTTTGCAGACCTTTGTTCATTTCTAACAGTAATGTAACTACATGGAAAAGCCAATGTGTTTGTTATTCCTGAGTAAGTCTGTTATTCCTATATAACCCAACCTGCTTTTATTTATGTAGGCAAATACCTTTTCTACCAGCAGCTGCTTTGCTAGCTGTCTGTCTTGTAATGCGAGTGGAGGGACCAGGAGCAACCGTTCTTCCACTTCGTGTGGTACGCTGATGGGCCACCTCCGTCTTAGTCTGCAAGGAAATAAAAGATTTCTTTTCTTGGGTTTAGCGTCCAACTGACAGTATTTCTGTCATTTGGGGACTTTTGTCTCCCTAAGACAGATATACTGATGCCATACTGCGATATCAAGCCATAGACAAGTGGTATTTCACACCCAGTCACATTATCTTGACACCAGGCCAACCAGTCCTGGAACTACCCTTATATGCTGAGTGCCATTACATTGTATTCCTCCAACCTGACAATTTATAATATTTCCAGCAACAGACTGAGAGTAATGCACCTGATTATGAGAGGTCTTAGTAAACTTCACATGTTTGTAATTAATATATGCATGTACCTGTTTAACTTGCTTGGGTTGTACTGGTGCTTTCATTGGAGGTTCACGCCCTCGACCGGCAGGTTCCTTTGGACCCGAAACATTCCTTGTCCGGGTTGCTCTGGTTTGGGTAGCAGGTGGGGCAGGTTTGGGCTTCTTCTCTACTGCAGCTGGGGGTGCTGGCTTTGCCTTAACTATGTGCGACTGAAAAGCAAGAGCAGAAATAAGCTGATATGACGAAAAAACTTATATTTCAAAGATGGGCCTAACCCATTAGCTCCTCACCACCCATCAAGGCAAATTAGGGGCTGAAATTCAGCCTCATTCCTAATGTCACCTCACCTCACCTCCCCTGTGTCATGTAATTTGGATGGAAAAAAAGATTTACAAGAATTTTCTGCAGAATGATTTTTTTTCATTGCATTTTCTCTCATCTAAGGGTAAAACATTTTTTTTTCCATCAAAGTAATTAAATTATTCTTATCATTTAGAGAAACAATGAAATGTATTCAGGCTTTCCTTCCAGATGATGAAGAGACTCTCATTTTAAATATATTAATTATTATCACAAGCCCATTAATTGTAAAACACCACTTGTTTAATGCTACGGAAAGAAAAGTTAAGTAAAGAGAATTTGGGGCAAAGTTCAAGATTTCTAGACATTTAATCTAAGATGTAGCAGAAAATAAAGCCAGAGAAAAGGATAAGCGCATGCAGTGCAAACTTTTTCCATTGAAATTCAAAATCGCCCATTGCATTTCCCAAAAGATGCACATCAAATGTCATCCTTAAAACCAAAGATGCATACCAAATTTCATCCTTCAAAATGAGTAAATAAAATATTTGTTGTCTAACGTGACAATTCCCTTGATGTTGAGTTTATCAACATTATAACAATTATCTTCGACATTTAAAAGGCCAAATACCTATCAAACTTATTCGTAGAGATATTGTAAATTTTACGTCGATAAAAACCGAGGGTAAGCAAAATCGTCATTCTTGGGTATGGTATTAAACTTCGGTTTTTATTGTTACAAGGTTCAGGGTTTAAATTATTTAACTTGTTATCTATATTTACACTCCAATGTGCATGAAAACTCAATTTTCGGCAATTGTTTATGATTAAAGAATTTTATTGCAAATATTCATTTTACCGTATGCATTTAGCAAGCCGTATACATTTTTGAACATCCACTCCGGACGCCTTTTTAAGGAAAATTATACTGCGCCAATGGTTCAAAATCAATAACGCTTTCCTTAAAAATTTTGGTCATTCAAACATGCCACAGAAAAAGAAATTATGCATGGAAAAAAAGCCTATACATTTTATGACCCGTTCCATGTTTTATTGTTTATTTGCGTTTAAAACTTTAGAGGTAAATTAAGTCAATTTTTCAAGTGCCCATTCATTTTGAAAAAGTGCCCATTGAAATTTGCAAGTGCTCATGAATTTTTCAACCAGGGGGCAGTAATTACATTTTAGAATTTTTTATCCTAATCTCTGTAAAGCCATGATCTTATTAGAATGAAAATGTCCTGAAATCAGAGCTACAGGTAACTTTTTTCATGAAATGGTATTTACCCTATAAACTTAGCATGAAAAGGGTATTTGTGCAATTTAATTGGGTTTTTGACAAATGTGAATTGGGTATTCCTTATATTTTGTATACAAATGGCAACATTTTAATAGAGTTTTCAGAAAATATTTTGCTTTTTGTTACCCCATGATCCGGCAAACTACTGCTTTTTTGCCAAAATTAATTGGGTAAATACTCAAATACCCTGCTTATCTGTTACTCTGTGAAATACAACTCACAGCAGTCTTTTTCTTGAACAGGTCTCTGTCACCATGGTCCACATTCTTGCTAACACGGAATACATTCCCCTTCTTGGAGTTCTGTGACTCAAGTTTCCTTTTCAACTCCCTCTCCTGTCTCCACTTCTGTAACTGCTCCAGTCTCTGCTGTCCTTTCTTAGCTTTACTATCTAATAGAAAGTAAAAACACAAGACATGTAGACTTGACAAAAAAAGACAGGATTTCTATATGAAATCAAATTAACATTTCTGTTTATAACAGTTAACCTTTGAACTAACAGGGCTACAGGTAACTTTTTTCATGAGATGGGTATTTACCCTAAGACTTTTATTTGAATTTGGTATGTGTGCAATTTAATTGGGCTCTTGACAGATGTAAATTGGGTATTCCGTATATTTTGTATACAACTGCCAGCATTTTAATTGACTTTTCAAAAAAATATTTGCTTTTTATTACCCTTGGCATGATTCTGAAAACTATTCTTTTTTTTGTCAAATTTGATAAGGTAAATGATTTCCTTAAGAATCAGAGTAAGTAATTTTAAATTGTAGGAGGCAGGCAGGGTCTTACATTTTCTTGTGATTTTTTTTATTTTCTCTGAATTATTCCCATTTTGTTTTTAATTTGACAAATTTGTACCAGCCTGGAAAGGAATTGACTGAGGCAGTCAAATCTGCTTCCAGCCGCCACTTAAGGAAAACCCGGATTACTCAAATACCCTGCTTATCTGTTTCTGTGAATTAAGATTGGCCTTCTTCCATTTGAAAATAGTTAAATAAACATGCATGGCAGTTTTCTCCCAAAATAAGCGATTCTTCCAAATGAACCTATATGTAACTTGTGTACAAGGGCCTCTTGGATCTTGACTGCTACTAACACTAGAACACCACAAGGTTATACCCAGTTCTTTTAAATCTGGGCAGGGAGCCACTGTCCTGTTTATGAGCCACTGCAGTTTGTGAACCTTTGTACAGTTTGTGAGCCAGTGCGGTTTGTGAGCCACTGTACAGTTTGTGAGCCACCGTTCTGTGAATCTCATTTATATACCTCTGAAACGCCAATCTTTATTATAAATTATACCCTTGATTTTGTACAAAATTTACCTTGATCCCTTTTCACAGGTGTTTTTCCCTTGTAGCTGACATTCGATGCAATAGATTCACCTTCATTGAGCGGGGACAAGTCGGCTAGATTTCTCCTTTTTTTGATCTCATCAAACCTGGATTCCTTCTGATCGATGGAGCGTCTGTGAAGACGAAGAGATTTCTTATCAATGGTAGATCCCGCGAGTTTATAGGCTGTCTCGTAGCCACCACGTACCTTCCTTCCTTTGTCCATGCTGTACCAAGAAATATAATAAAAAAAATTAATTGGAAACACAAGGCTTTTTTCTAGAAGTATGATGTGAACAAAAATAGCCTTATTTTTCTTAGTTCTGAGACAAAAAACATTTGGCTTGACAAATGTATTTTCAGTAATATTATCAACCAAGGAAAATATTTTAAAACTAGGTCATGTAGTATACATCTGCCAAACATTTCCACCTTATAATTCAACTGCAAATCTGATGAGTCATTCAGGACAGACCGTGATAAGTTTTTTATTGGTATATATATATAATAATAAATAACTTTAACACCTGGTCTAAACCTTCAAACATGCCAAACACCTTAACAGGAAATAGATTTTTGAAATCTTTAAGTACAAAAGAGACAGGATACAGCCTTTTATTAAATTAATTCACTTCCAGTTCTCATCCCTCTTTTATTTGATAATGACATACGTGTGAAGATGCATATATCTGGTATTGCCTTAGGCACCCCAGGGTGCAGGAAGTCTTTAGCTGGTCTAATACAATTACAATGATAACCATGTCTCCACACAAAATGGGATTAGCTGAAAATTGATACTGTTTGCAGTACTGCTGGTCAGAGCTGGGTTGATTTCATTCATGCATCAATATATCGCCACTTTTTGCTGACGATACCTAATCATGATTCTAACCTCAAGAATCAATTCTCAAACGATACTTCAATGGATGACAGTTTTTAGTGTAAACCAGTGAAATTGAATATGCTGCTCAATGGCCTGCAGCTTATATCTTCAGCATAAAATGTTTATTTCCGTCGTTGTTACCTTTTGTTGACTAGATTGACTGGTAGACTAAATTTCAAAATAAAATTAAAGAAGATTTTAAAAATGCATTTTTCTATCATATTTCCATGTGTCTAAGGAGCATAGCAACATGGACACGGAAATCTAATTTACAGCAGAAAAACTATTGGTTGGCAATGTTAGAACTACATTATTTGTATATTATCAAGTATCGTATCGGGCCTACAATATCGTAATACATTGTGATACTTTTTTGCTGGCGACTATTATTTTTATGTTTATAAATTTTTTTTCATTTTTGATGAACAAGACCAAATCCTATATAAATATATATATTTTTAAATCTCCACTATGATCACATGCTGATTTAGTTTTTAACAACACAATACAACAAAAGAGCATCTATAGCGAGACACCACAGTCACCAATATAAGAATTAACTGACCCCATTTGACTTTGCTTAAGATGGGAGTAGCAAGTAATCACATAACACAATTTTTAGCTAGCTTTAAAAACTGCATGGCCGATAAACTTGGTCTATATCACTACATATTCCTTCCACCCCCACATCTGTTTCGGAGTTGGGACCATTTAAAACATGTACAAAAGTCTCATGGTTACATATCGCCATCAGTGAATCAGAGGCTCACCTGTCAGATAATCTCTACCGAGATCCACTCTGGTTAATTTTCGTATGCTTCCGCAGGGATCTTACCCCCCCCCCCCCCCCCCCCCCCCCCCCCCCCCCCCCCCCCCCCCCCCCCCCCCCCCCCCCCCCCCCCCCCCCCCCCCCCCCCCCCCCCCCCCCCCCCCCCCCCCCCCCCCCCCCCCCCCCCCCCCCCCCCCCCCCCCCCCCCCCCCCCCCCCCCCCCCCCCCCCCCCCCCCCCCCCCCCCCCCCCCCCCCCCCCCCCCCCCCCCCCCCCCCCCCCCCCCCCCCCCCCCCCCCCCCCCCCCCCCCCCCCCCCCCCCCCCCCCCCCCCCCCCCCCCCCCCCCCCCCCCCCCCCCCCCCCCCCCCCCCCCCCCCCCCACTGCCCCCCCCCCCCCCCCCCCCCCCCCCCCCCCCCCCCCCCCCCCCCCCCCCCCCCCCCCCCCCCCCCCCCCACTGCCTCCATTTATAAATACGTTAACACAGCAGATGGAATTTCAGAGCTACTTTTTATTTTAAAAATTTGACTGTAAAAGGGCCATTCTGCATGGAAATCATTTTGTATTAAGAAAAAAAATAAAAAGAGGGGTGCGAAATTTGCAATAATTATCAGTTTGAATCAAAATTTCATACAAAAATCATGAGTTTATTTACAGAAACATAGTAAAAAAAATTCTAACAGTCGCTTACGCGTGTGACAAAATATAGCGAGACTACGATAAAAAAAAAGGAAGGTGGGGGATTTAGGACAGGGGCGCAGTTAGGACCTCCGACGATATATAGCTCAACTGCAAGGCTAATCTCTACTGAGATCCGCTCCGGTTATTTTTTTCGTATTGGCCTCCGCTGGATCTCTACCCAACCCTTATATAAAAGCTTCAGGAAAATTACACCGATACCCCTAACCTTAGGGTTATCGGTGTAAATTTCCAGAAGGCTTTATATTAACTGGTAAGACACGAACCATACAAAAAACCAGACAATAAACGAGCGATAACCTTTCAGGTCCATTCCATGAACATCAATGAGACTGTCGATTCACTCCATCTATTTGCTACAGACTTTAAAACCTAGCAAGCTCGTTTATAGCAATTTACCAGCAAGTATCCTCGAGTGCCCAAACTGCGCCTCAAGATTTAATTAGGAAAGCAACAGTATAGATAAAATTACTATAGTAAAGAACTGTTCGTTACCAATTATATTATTATCAAATTTCACATTAACCTCCTCGAAAAATATCTTTATACATAATATCATCGAAAATAACTTTAATACTTTACGTATTCAAATATTATCCATCACTTTGTGTGGTCTAACTCGCCCAGTGACGTCTAGTAGTTGCAATTGTACACATTGACCTCATATAAATATTAACACAGCAGATGGAATTTCCGAGTAGCTTTTGTTTTATAAAATTTGATGTAAAGGCCAATCTATGGAAATCATTTTGTATTAAGAAAAAAAATAAAAGAGGTGCAAATTTGCAATAATTTTTTGATCAAAATTTCATACCTAAAACAGATTATTTACAGAAACATAGTCAAAAAATTCAACAGTCGCTTACGCGTGTGACAAAATATAGCGAGACTACGATTAAAAAAAAAAGGAAGGTGGCGGATTTAGGACAGGGGCGCAGTTAGGACCTCCGACGATATATAGCTCAACTGCAAGGCAAGTTAACTTGGCCTAAATCATCACGCATCTGCCTATTAAATATATACCAATCTGAAAACAATCATAGAATACAGAACACAAAATACCTCTCTTAGATAATCTTCTAATATGTTCAGACTTTCGGATACTGAATGTAACCGTGAAAACTGTCACCAAACCATTCAGTAAACATGTCAAATCCATGTAAACATGTAAGATTTGAAAATCTGCTTTACGTAGCAGCGAAATTCGATTTATTCAACAAATGTCATATTTAATAACATGATGCGTTACTTAGATAAAACGTTTAAGTTACTTTTTCATAAAATGGTTCAACTTACATTCTTTTTATTATTCTTTTTCTTAATTCATCAGGTTAGGTCCTTCTACAACTGGTAACGTTGCGCTGCTTCGAATCGAATTTCGCTCCTTATTTTAAATACTTGCTTCTCATTGGATAAGAGCTAGGAAATCGAGCGAATGTAGATGTAATTTACCGGAAAGGACGCTAAAGTAGAATGATGCCGGGTTGTGAACGATTATTAGCATATATTGCTTAACAAACTATATTAAAGCTAGGCTACTGATGGTAAAGAATAAAAAATAGGGAAACTAAACTGAAATAACGTCAAATGTTACATTGAAAAAAATATATTTTCCAGTCACTGGATAAATGTTGGTTGCCGTTACTGCAGTCACATAAGTAATTAAAGTAAAGGCTTATTTAGGTTTAACGCGTTACTTTATTATATTTTTTTTTTTTTTTTTTTTTTTTTTTTTTTGGAGGTGGGGGTCAGTTATTATAATCTTCTGAGCTCGGTGGAACCAGGAAACATTCTATAAATAAAGGTCCTGATGGAACCAGTGCTTGAAATAACTGACATCTTTCACATTTCGTGATTTCAAAAGGGGAGAGGTTTTGAGGACCTTAATTCAGGCTACTGACCTGCGCTCTGCCAAGTTTGCTCTCACTGATATTTTATTAACACTTATGTGTTCATAGAGCAGCGATAACACGTACTGTCGTTTCTTCTGATATTTTAAGATGTTTATTTAATTATTACCTAGGGTTCAGTATTGTCGTGCATTCTGTTTACACTTTTTATTTAAGTACCTTTTTTTTTTTTTTTTTTAAAGGTTTTTTTGACTGTTTGTCTTATCAAACTTGGGATATTCAGAAGCTTTTTCATGATTTCTACTTCTTTTCTACATCAATGTTGTTTACAAATAAATCTTCATAATAATTTATTATCCAATCTTTTTTTATGTTCATGTTCACCAGCTTTACATTTTTCCTTTGACAAATTGGACAGTGAACGTCCGGAAAGAGGACAAAACATGTACATGAATTAATTATTATAATATTTATACACAATACTTTTTCCCTTAATATGCTCGTATATCTAAATATAACACATGCAGATGAACTTATATAAATCCGTTTCAGAGGTTTCTTTTTTAACTAACAGTTTTTCTAAAATTTTGCATATATATAAATACTTTAGATTATAACTAAAAGGTATCTGAATAAAAATAGGGGGGCACCATACCTTGTTATAGTGAACATTGTTAACCGTCCCCGGTAGCCGAGTAGTTAGAGCGCCCGCCTCCGGAGCGGGAGGTCGTGGGTTCGATACCCGGCCGCAACATACCAAAGTCCTTAAAGATGGTTCTGTTATAGCTCCCTTGCTTGGCGCTCAGCATATAAGGGTAGTTGCAGGACTGGTTGGCCCGGTGTCAGGATAATGTGACTGGGTCACATGTCTACGGCGTGATACTGCAATGTGGCAGCACCATATCTGTCTCAAGTAGACATCGTCTCCAAATGAGTGAAATACTGTCAGTGGGACGTTAAACCCAACAAACAAACATATCATTGCTGTTTGCTTAAATTTGTTGAAAAAAACCAAAGCACTAAAAATGGGAAAGATTGCATTCTAAGTACTTTCATCACATATCAAAATAATATTTTCAGAATATTTCATCATAAGTTGTAACTTATAATGTGTTTTATAAGTTACAGGTGAAAATACTATCAAATATACATGGTAAATACACTACGAGCAAAAACCAAAGGCATTGTGCCAGGACCAGAATATATATACAATATATATGTGTGTGTGTGTGTGTGTGTGTGTGTGTGTGTGTGTGTGATGAACACATTTTCAACGTTCATTTATTTTTTCAGATTCAGTTCTCAGATTATTAATACTTTCAGAAAAAGTAAAAAAAAAAAATTAAAAAACTAAAACCGATTTTTTATTGAAACTTTGCCAAATTTGTATAAAATAAGACATTTTTGACCCTCAACATTTGGCAATTATATTTTTAATAATATTTTTACTACAGGAATCTTCAAATGTATGCTTTTTCATGAGATTATTTCTTTTCGATGCTTCAATACATTTAATGTTTTGTTACTACCAAGATTGAATAATATCTTCACATAAACAAACTACAGTTATCTCGATTATTCAACAGGTTATTGTTAAACATTTAGTATTTTTTTAATAAAAAACAAACAAACGAAAGTATCTGCCTATTTGTCATTGTTTTTGGCTATCCTTTTACCAACTTCTTTAGGTCCAAATGCACAATGCCGATTTTGCCAATAAAATTGATTGACTGTATATATCACTGCAGGTGATCGAACCTACCCATCCCCCACCCCCGAGTTTGATACACTAACCATTTAGCTTTTGGATTGAAACTCAGTATATGCATGGCATTGGTGACGTCATAACTCGGCCAAAAGAATGTGCCAGATATCTAACTTATAGCATGCGCGATATACTACTCAAATCAATACAATGATTGAAAGGGCTTCCTTTAAAACTTATTACCAACTATTACCCCAAACAACCAACCAAAAGCTATCATTGGTGGTGATTTATACTTCGTCACAGTGCTATGACTAATTTAATGATTAATCAAAGGGTTACCATAATGTAACATGAAGGTCAAGGTCACGATTCTGTGGCAAAGAGTAATGGTATTGTCTGTGAAGAGATATTTAAGATCATTAAAAATTGTTTTGTAGTCAATAAATAAAACAACACAAATGGTAATCTTCAAAAGCAAATCTATCCATTATTCAGGTATATATTAAGTGACCCTTAGCAATTTTGAGTAGTATGATATCAAAAACATTCTATTGGTTTATCAAGTGTCAAGGTTGCGGGAAATGTGTTGCGGTCATGCGATAAATAATCAGGCCCGGATTCACCGGGGGGGCCGAGGGGGCCTTGGCCCCCCAGCTGCCCTGGTTTTACATTTTTTTCTAGGCTATAAAATCCATTGATTACATAATGTTTGAGCTGTCTAGAGGAAATCCCCATCGTTGGCCCCCATACTGAACCAACCGCATAACCACCTGACCAGCCAGACTCCTATTGTCTTATGCCCCCCTGCTGTTAATGTGTAGGTAATCCGAATCGGCAGTCATCCATGACTTAGTGATAAGCATGTGTTTAAGGTACTGTGTAAAAGAAACATTACTGATTCACAGGCTTGTCGAGTGATACCAAGGCCATCTAATGATTAAGAAAAATAGGCAATTACAAAAATAAAACTTTGGGATGTTTAGGAAAACGATTAGTATAAAATTAGCCACTAAAAACAACAACTAAGTTGGACATTAAAATGTAATTGCTATCGAAATATTTTCACTAGAGCCCAAAGAAATTATTGATTTAACGAATAACTTTGACTAAATCTAATCAACGAAATTTTAAATTCACTTTTCTCTACATCTTTAAAATTTTAAATCTTGAATTAAAAGCGGGCAATTTAACTGCCAGGTTGATGAACTTTCAGGTATGAACAATTGCCGATTTTGTTTTGGAAAAAAAATTAAAAAGCTATTCTGCAGGGAAGATGCATACCTATCGCTAGCCATGTAAATTAAACTTTATCAGAAATGGGTTGTGTTTCTAAATGTCATCAGCTATACTATTTTTACATAACTTGTAAGTATTATTTTAACGAAGCAGTTAAATTGTTCTTAACTAACTCTCTCAATATATAAATACAAAAAGTAGGTCTATACATCATAATGTTCACTTTTCTTATCATTTACGAATAAAATAATAAGAATTATTATAAAATATGTGTGGTTTAGATTTATGAATATAATTAAGAAATGAAAGAATTTGAAAATTGTTAACTGCCATATTTTGGGACAATGTATGTGTATAATTCAAATCAAATCTAGGTAATCAGTTATTGACCAATGTTACTGATAAGTCAACGAATACTAATGCACAGAATACACAATTTATTTGCAAAATAAAACGGATATTAAAGATTTTATATTAAATATCAACATCTGTTGTTTCTTTTGTCACTGATTAAACACTTAGAAAAACCAAAATGTTTCAACTAAAACTAAAAATGTACAAAAAAATGACACACAAAAGGGGCCCACACCTACCCTATAACGTGCGCCTATTTTTTTTTATGAGAATTTCTGTGTGAAGACTGCTTCCAGATCGACAATTTCACAGCCAATATCATTAAGGTCGAACCTATTCCTTTCCACATTTTTGACAAAATGATTATGTTTAACGTGAAAATTGATTTTTTTCTCAGTCTTTGACAAAACTGTCTTTTACACTGTTGAGTCAAAAACTAATGATCACAAGTCACATTTTGTGGGGGTTCAGGAAACCCTTATTAAATATTTTATGCCAGTTTGTGAATGAAAATACTAGATAAGCCCGTATTTCTTACCCGGAAGAAGTAATGCCCTTTCAGTAATATCAGTGCCCCCCCCCCCCCCCGCGCTTCCATTTCCCCCACCGTTATTTTTATTTGATTTATTTTTGATCGGGGCCTGTAAATGCAATTGTAATAAAATTTATATGATTGCACAGCAGTTATTCAATAACATGACTTTACGCCGGTAAAAGATAACATTATATCGCTCAATGTTTAAGGCTCGGTCCCACTTGGCATTTTTTTTTTTGCCTCGGGGATGGGATGCATACGTACTCCCGATGGAAATAGCGTCGCGAGCCATGTGGAGTCATCGGGAGGCCTCGGGTGTACTGCAAAAAGAATTTATTGAAATTTTCCCGATGTGTTCTCGATGTTTTATCGGGAAAACAAGCCGGAGAAATATCCGCAGAGAAGCTCCGGTCAGCATTCACGGAGCTTCCGCGATTTTTTTCCTCCGATGAATACCCGATGCGTCTGTGATGTCTCGCCGAAGTATCGGGGAGGGGGGGGCATTCGGGGATATTCGGCGGCCTTTCTGTGACACATTCCCGATCTTATGGTTGAATCTCATAATATTTGCAAAAAAAAAAATGGCAAGGGTTGAAAAACGCACCCAGAAATTAGTTTATGTTTTGGCCAGTCTTAGACTGAGACGGTCAAAAAGGCCATTGGACATTGCTTGGACATCCCCTTAAACCCCCCAAAAGTCTTCTCTTGACTTAGTCGCTTAATTCCACCATCAAATTTTCATACTCTCAATAATCTTCCCCGAGACACGTAGGATGGTTCGCAAGATCCCCTAATCTACGGCGATATTCCCCCGATGATGTTACAAACTCAGTGAAACTCCGGGGCACCTTCGCCGATCATCGGAGGAAGTCCCCCGGTGCTTTTCCGAACATCGGGACTCAAGGCTATTGTGTCATAGCCGAAACAACAGTGAATGTTCAACGGACCAATCCCGAAGCCTAATAATTGTCATTTTTCAATGGACTGCTCAATCTTTTTTTGGCTCAAACATCGGGAGCCATCGGTAGAAAAAAATGTTTATTTCCACATCACCGTTTTTTTTCCCCAGTGGGACCTAGGCCTTCAAGTTTCAAAAATATATATCGGATTTAAAAACAACAACAACAAAAACCTTTTCTATTATCCCCAGATACCCCTCAGAATGCATCTCCATCACACTAAAACCTTTTTCCGGGGGAGCATGCCCCCGAACCCCCCTACCACTCCTATCACATTCGGATTTTGGCCCCCCCCCAGCAGAAAATTTCTGGATCCGGGCCTGATAATCGTGGTACTGATATATTGATAATTAATGTTTATTTAATCATTTTGTCTTTTTTATTCATATTTGAATAATACAAGCAATGCATCAAACTCTGGCCTAAAGGAGATCTCCTGCGTTGGAGATTGACAATCTTGAATCAACAGGCAATATATTGTTGGTTAGGCTAGACAAAGAAATATCGGATATCACCTTCGTCTCGGAAACTGTTTTTGAATTTGAAGTTATTCACTTAATCTAGTTTTAAAAGGCGGTCATTAATTATAAGCAAAATACATTTCACATGAAAATTTTTACCCGTTTGATGTAAATTATAATCGATCTTTATTTAAATCACTAATGTAAATCACGCAATTATGAAGATATAAACAAACTTCCATTCATTTAACCATTAATGCAGTCCTAATGTATATCCTTTAGGAACGTTTAATTATTATTTAGATGCTAGCGTATTTGCACCGATCATTTTTTTTTCTTTACTTTCTCTTTCACATTTTAGATTTCACTGATACTTTCAGTATAAGATCTGGTAATTTGAGGTTCTGCAAAATCAGCATAAGGAACGATGATCCAAGCTTATATTTCAACTTCCTATTTAGTTAATATAGGTTGGTCTAAAAGATGAATATATTTTGGATCATTAAATTTAATTTGTATTAAATTTTAATTTGTAAGTGATAAATGATTTGCATATATCGAATCCAGTATATAACCGTTATCTAATAAATTAAGATTTAATAAATAACGACAATAAATATTTTTATGTTTAATTAAGTCTGTGAAGGATGCGGGAGAATTCTCGTATACTGTCCTCTATTTAATAATAAAATATTCTATTTCATAATGATTTCAGAATACTTAACTGCTTAATATCCGCTGTGTTACTGAAAGTAACATAACTTTGTCTTACATAAACTGTTTATTAAAGAAAAATACCTACATTTTATTTAGAAAATAAATGCAATCGATAATGTAATGGCATTCATCTATTGTTAAATTACAGTGCGTAAATATATTTCATTCGTGTGATATATCATTCCATGTACCGGTTTCACAAATTTAGCTTTAAAGTTTAAAATTACTTATTTTAGGCCGATTTGGAAACAAGTTCTTACAACTTATACCCCTTGACGGTTCCTGGGTTGGTCCAGTACTTTTCGCCTGGGAAGGGCATGAAGATATCATTGCCACAAACGGGGTTCGAATCCACAACCTTCCGATCCGCTTTTACCACTGCGGTGCTTTTACAGTGCCGATTCCACTAGACCACGGCGCCCCTCAATTTCATAGTACATAGGATTTTCCCATTAGAATTTGATTACCTACAACTTATATGGGGACGAGTAGCATTTATGCAGAACACGTAACTACGTTTAACTTCGTTTCATCCAGTTACGTTGTTGCTGGTGCTGTTGTTTTTCCACTATTTCTTCCACACTCTGTACAGAGTCCCCTATATATACGGTTCAGTATATTGCCACTGGAAGTTCACGATGTACTTTCAAATCAAAAGTACTCTTCCAACCCAATAGTCATAGGGATAGATTAGGGATTTCCTATTGAAGTATTATCATACATAGATGTGTGTGACCTATAGTTAACTAATGGACAACCCCCATACATAACGTGAAAAGTCAATCGCGTTAAACTGATGAGCATAATTAAAAGTTCATAATGACATTTTATACAACATCATGAAAATATTTACGCCAATTCTCCGTCGATATTTGGGGATTTCTTATCAGATTATAGTCAAATTTGATAAAAGTCCAACTATCTATACAAGCCATAAGGACATTGAACTGAATTTGCGTAAATCATTTGAATGTTTATTCAATGCTTTTATAAAATGTATGAAGTGATAATAACATACTTGTGCTTAAAGTTGTTAATAATATTCGATTTTTCATATTGATCACTCCATATAGTTAATCCCTTTTGAATAGAAGCATTACAGTATGTATACCAGTTTTCTTATTAGGACGTACCGAAGCTTGGGAGTTTCGCAATAGAAATGTTAGCCAATTACCGCGCATCCCCTGTATACTGCTCAATGTTTACAACGGACTGTATCTTTACCAAATTACTTGATGCATTTTTTCCATCTATAGATGCATTTTCTTCAAATAAAGATGTGGGAATTTAAACATGTGGCTAATGTAGCTTCAATAGGATGATCATTCCAATATATATTATTTTTCGCTTCATCATTATTGGACACGTAAAACACAAGTTACAAATACATAATTCAACCTGTATATTATTTGTACATTTAATATATTGTCTTATTAACTTACTTATGTTGTTAAGGTGACTTATTGGCGCAGTGGGCTAAATACATTTATACTGATTTCTTCCTGATGTAAATTATACAACATAACCTACAATTCTTCGATTTAAAATCAAAGTGTTTTCTTAAGATGCTTTTTTTATTATTTAAGATAGCTTTAAATGAAACGTTCAGTTGTTTCTCCTTCATTACTTAATTAACTCTAATGATTAAAACAGTGGTAATGCCCTCTCTGTAGAAAAATCGGCAGCAAATATCCGAATAAAACCTATTTATCATCTTTAACTTGCGACCACCTATACGCATGAGAAACTTTATAATGAACGAATCTTTATTTCAAAGAAATACAAGTATGCAAAATGGGGACAAAACAGTTCAATTATATTGTACCAGATAAGCTTCCGGTAGGAAGGTAAAACGATTGAACATGTGAATATTTTATTGCATCTAAAGTTGATCATGTACTGTGTGTTTGATAAACTGTATCTATTGTTGTACTTAAACTTAATAATATATTATGTCTTATTGATAAATTGCAAAAACTGATTAATGGAATGACAATGCTACATTCATATTCCAAATATTTTTTTTTTTGTCTTGCATTTTTCCTTTGCCTCATGCGACAACCCAATCTAAACAAGCAAATGCTTCTCTTTATCGTTTTATTGTCATTTATCTTTTTTGTTCTAAGAAATAGATTGATAATACATGCCTAATTTTCATAATCATTAAATAAGTGTCTAGATCAACTATCATGATGTTTAGAACTTATTTTCGAAAATTATATTCATTGCCTGATGATAAATATTTTATAATCAATATCATATCCTATTGAAAACATAACTTTTATATTTATCTATTTATTATATGACTAATGCTATACATGTATTTACTTTGTAAGTCCTGAAAATGAACTTTTGGATTGAATTGATGAAGAAACTGATATCATATACCCAATACTGTATTTGTATGTTCCTGGATATAATAAATGTAAAAAAAAGATGTCTTAAGTTCTATTCTGTTCTATTCTGTTCTGTTTAAGGCCGATAGACAAACAAAGGGAAAAATAGTACTGTATGTTGTATTAGAAAACGCACTGCTATCACAAGATATCATCATCATCATCAACATAATGCAATAAAATCAATACTTTTCAGCTCGCTCAACGATAACATCACGTACTTTTTGTTAAGCAGTATAACGTGTCCGGATTTTATAATATGACATTAATGTTCGCACTGCAATATTGGCTATTTGATGATGTGGATAAAACCGCCAGGTATGAGCTATTTTATCTCATCGAAATATCTGCTTTATTATTATCATTATTATTATTGCAAATGTTATGTTATTATTATTATTAAAATGCTTTTTTTATCAATATTAATAATACATTAGCCGGTGATTATGCTCTTTAAACATTATTCTAACGCTATCTATGATCGAAAAGAATATAAAAATGATGATGATGATGATGATGATGATGAAAGTGGTGATTATGATGATGATTATGTATTCAAGAAGCATAAAGTAAAGGAGGGAGACGACGAAGATGCTGCAATTAAAAAAAATATCTTTCATTTATTTGTATAATATCGTCATTTCCTAATTTCAGCATAACTTGTTTAATAAAAAGTAATGTTTTTAGAGGACATGAAGAGGACAAAAATTAGTAACATGCCTGTATTATATATACTTAATTATCATTATATTCTAATAATTATAATAAATTGCTCATTCATTTGATTTCAGCTAACGGAATGTTAAAGCTATTGTGTTGTTGGCTCTTATTTGCCCATCTACTCTTCCTCGCAAACGCTCAAGGTAAGGTTCAGATAATTACAATGGTATGCTCGATGAGTCTTAATTTGAGTTAGTAAGGCTCTATTTATTTCAAGCACTGAAGCAAATTTGGCAAACATCGATACAAACAAAATACAAAATACATGTAACAGCATTGAGTTTTTTTTTGTTTTTTTGTTTTTTGTTGTTGTTTTGGGGGTGTTTTTTTTTCTTCAAATAAATCGAGATTCAACCGATCCCGGTAGCCGAGTGTTAAAAGCGCCCCCTCGTTACCCCTGTTCGATCCCCGATCGCGACATACCAAAGTCGTGAAATGGTTATGCTATAGATAAATTTTGACTGTTTCAGGCGAACTCTAATGGTAGTATGTTCCAAGATTTTTTGAATTTGGAAATATGTTGCTAGTGATTTGATTTTCTTATCATGATAAAATTAACGACAACCAGCATAGCGCTACATGCATGGAATCTATTCTTGGTATGAATCCAGACGTCTTACTTTTTCATTCTATTTCTCAGCTGTACTTAATTTGTAAATTTGTTTTACATTGGGCAGTAAACGCAAATCAATTCAACAATTTAAGTCTCATTTACCAATAAAATGTTCATGACAGTAATATGATGAAAACTGTTATTTAAAAATAGAAGTACATTTAAAAAAATCTTATCACCATAAAGCCAAAAATGTAGTTATGTTGTGTTTTAAATGGCATGTTAAGGTAATCCAACGATCATTAAATTGTGATCAGGGTCCATGAAGTGATCGTGGCCCGCGGAATTTTACAGTAAGCCTTTATAGACTTTGAGCAATTTTAAGAGCCTTTTACTCCAAATCAATGGGTGCTTGTATCTGTTTCTGCACTGAATACTTCTACCAATAACCAGAAAAAAATCATTGCTGTCGGCAGTCTACAGTACTACATTGTCTACGAACGTTCCGAATGACCCTCGTAAACATCTTTATACTCCAAGTCAATGGATGCTTGCATCTACACACATTTAAAAGGACCATTATTAAATTGCATTTCATTGGATCGTGTTTTACATGTATATTTAGACCTGGCCTGAAACGTAAAAAGACAAAATTCATGTTTGTATTTGCAAAATGTGTAAAAGTTGTTAAAATATCTACAAGCATATAATAAGAGTCTTTGCGTGCTTATTTAAGCATATATTATTGTGGATGCAGCATTCCAGTCTTAAAGGTTTTGAATTTCATATGGAATACGTATGTAAAGTATATATTTTGTATATATAGGATAAGACAATAATGCTCTGATGTGTGACCCTACATGATTTTTTTTTTAAGTATTCCTTATCACTAAATAATTTTGGTGAATTAATATCGCCGGAAAACAGCTTCGTTTTATTAAATGACGTGATTATTTTACTATGATATGAGAAAAAGAGTAAAATTACATGTATATCATATAATGACATTATATTTCCGAGATGGGACAACGTAGCGGAATAGCCATCAGTAATTAAAGAGGTCATCACCTTTCCACAGTGTTTAGGACTGGCGTATAAAGCGATTGTTTCGCACGAATAATAGTATCACAGTTTGTATGCACTCAATTGCAAAAGAAAGTGTGCACTTTTTAGTTTTAAATATATCAACTTATCAGTTTAGTACACTATATCTAAATATATAGACACTATATATAAATCTACCAGGTGAAATGAAGAGATTTGGGCTAGATCGATGAAAAATACAGACGAGATATAGTGTGCGAAAATTGAAACTTGTGCGTTTGCTAAACATTGACCTATTGAAAAATTAAAACATGCACAAATTTACTTTTGGGACTGAGTGTATTGTGATTGAAGATGCGCCTTATTGAAATCAGAAATTGATATTGAATCATTAATTAAAACCATGTTTAAGTCGTACAGAATAATCGTTGGTGGGATTGACTCTCTGTTTTAAGAAGTAACTTATATTTACTGACACACAAAGCATGTGGGTAAATTTAATTATTTATTTATTGAACTTGTACTGAATAATTGTTCGGGAAAATTCGCTGAATTATTAATTTCGTTTCAACTTCGATTCTACTTATTTACAGTCCCTTGACCTCCGAGTACCGATATATTTACACTTTTCTGGACTTCGTACAAATCGTGCAGTACAACATCCTGACACACAGGCTGACCTCTTAACGTCAGAGACTGCTAAATAGTTTTCCATACACCTACATTATAAGGTCTATGCTTTTAGCTACTTCCCTATATCTCATTGAGCATTAAGCTACCCCTGATTTAAAAGTTCCATCTAAGTGCTTCCAAAAAATCACTTACAAAGTAAAGCATGACCACCGAAATCTTGAGCTACAGACTGCGAAACATGGTTACCCCAATATTGGGACTAAATTTCCCTTCAAATGTCAAAAAATAGCATATTCTCAATTTGTACTCACAAAAATCACACAATGTCAGATAAGCAGATTATTTATGTTTTTTAGTGTTGAGAATGTATTCTAATTATGAAAATTAAACAATACTCACATTTTTATTTTATTAAAAACCAATCAGAAAATCCCATTATGTAAACATTATCCATTAGAAGCCCCGACCTATTTAGTAGTCTCTGACCCTCACTGGCTTCTTTTTTAAAGGTGCCAACTTGTTCTGACTTGACTTGACTATTTGGGTTTACCGTCGCTTCGACAGTATTTCAGTCATATAGCGACGTCCAGCTAGTTACAGGTGGAGGAAGACCCCGAATGCACGGAGGCATCCGGGTAGAACCACCGACCTACCGCAAGCCAGCTGGAAGGCTTCCTCACAAGAAAATCCGAATGACCCTGCCGGGATTCGAACCCACGCGGTGAGCGGCTGAGTGAGTGTTAAAGTCAGCGAATTTACCCTCTCGGCCACGGAAGCCCCTCAACTTGTTCTGAATACTTAAAAATAATTATTTTTTGTTGAAAATTAAATTTCGTGGATTCTTTTGTGAAGACAATATACATATACAAATAGTCGTGATTCATGTTCCAGAAAACGTGAGGTTAACAAAATGAACAGTTTTCGTGGAGATAAATATTCGTGGATAAAGCCGTCTATGAAATCGACGAAAGCGAGTCCCCCAGGGAAATTAATGATTATACAGTAATGCTTATTTATTTTTAACATAAGAACCTGTTAACAGGAAACGAGGACCTGTCGAGTTTCTAACCTTTGTCTGGCGTCCGCGGTATGGTCACCTAAAAACCAACGAAGGACACAGTATATATTTTTTCACATCTTAAACCTTACAAATGTTTTATCAAAGACATTTACAAATACAATGTATTCGTCTTCATCAAAGTCACAATTGAACTACTTCCGATATACCAGGAGAGGAAGTGACATCATTCTCATGAAATCTTGATCGTATTCGAATAATCTTTAGAAAGGTTATGGCAAAAAGAAAATTATATTCGGTAATACACGCATGTTCGGCAAAACACGCATCTTCGGTAACACGCATGTTCGACAATACACGCATGTTCGGCAATACACGCATGTTCGGCAATACATGCTGCCGCTCTATATCGCTTTTTATTTTTCTATTATGTGTGTTGGCAATAATTGCTTAGCTATTACCAGTGGCGTAGCTACTATGATTATATTTTATTTGCTATAGATTGTGGTAACTCGTGGGCAGGTGAATCGGATCCCAACTCCAAAGCTAAGGAAAACAAAGATGGAAATACTGGTATGTACGCTAATTAGAGTTGATTTATCATTTAGAAACTGTACAATTGAAACATATTGGTTTAGTATGAGATCGAATATGTTAGTGCGATAAGTTCTGTTCTGTTCCTTAGTTTTTGAACACATTAACTCTGCCAAAATGTTGCCCTTTAAGCACAACATCGCAAGCGATGAGTTTTTGAATTTTGAGACATATTGGATGTTCTAGTCATTATCTCAGTTTGAAGACTAACTTCATTTTAAAACTTTGTATTTCTCTTATGCATTTATTCTTTTTTCATGTGATTCGATTCGTTAATTTCGAAAATAAATAATTGTTTTGTTTTTAAAAAGAACAAATCATAAAAAACATGTGAAAAATACAACAGCAGCCTCGATTAATCAACGGGTTCATGTTAAGCATTAATTTTTTTAATGAAACAACAACACAAGAGTGTTATTTGTTGGTCTTTTTTTTTTTAACATGAAGTGCTGTCTTAATAAAATGCAATTTGATTCACAACTCAGTCGCAATATCCTGATAACCAGTCCCGAAACTTCCTTTATGTGCAACCTACAACCCCCCGTTCCTGAGGCTTACACACTGACCATTTAGATAGTTAACGGGCCTGGTAAATCAAAAATAATACTCATGTTGTTGTTTTTAGTATTTTAATGAGGGTCCCTCTGTGCCTATGCGGTAATATGCGCAGGCCCCGGAGTGTGACCCAAACTCTTTAAAGATAAATTTTGATGCAAGAAAGGGTCAGACACAGGTATTTGACACAATCCACAATAATTGTCCAAATATGCTATATAACGTATACAAGAGAAAAGGTATATAACGTAAACAAAACAGGCATGATGATCAATCAACTCAAACCGCCGTAAAAGTTGACCAGATCGATTTTTCCTTCTTGCTATCGTAAAGTAAAATGATTTTTCTACCAAATATAAGTTTTCACTTGAAAGAAATCCGCCAAAAACTTAGAATATGGCTCTATATATTGTCAAAATAACTTCAATTTAGACCGATGTCGTTTTCGACGGCCACCAGCCAGGTTAGCTAAGAGGCCTATCCTGGTCAATTTTCACATTAACATCAAATTAACAACCTAAAAGTCAATTGCTATCGATAGACACGGTTGATTTCTTTTCCTCCGAGAGGCTTTGTACTGAAAGAAATGCCAAATAATTCTCATATATCGGATTAAACACGGCCAACATTATTTCTGTTACTCTGTCAGGCCATTTAGTTTGAATCCGCACTGAATATTTCTCTGCCCATTGATTGGCTGATTAGGTCATTCTGGTGAACTCGGATGTTGACCCGGTTTAATTCTGACCAATGAGGTAGCTGCCTTCCGTATCGTCATTTTCCTTGAATATGGCGGTTCGTACTTTCGAAACGGACGCGTTACTGTGATCTCCAACTGATTTCATGCTTTAGTGGATTTATTTTGCGCGTAAGGCCTCTCAAAGGAAAAGAAATCAACCGTGTCTATCGATAGCAATTGACTTTTAGGTTGGTAATTTGATGTTAATGTGAAAATTGACCAGGATAGGCCTCTTAGCTAACCTGGCTGGTGGCCGTCGAAAACGACATCGGTCTAAATTGAAGTTATTTTGACAATATATAGAGCCATATTCTAAGTTTTTGGCGGATTTCTTTCAAGTGAAAACTTATATTTGGTAGAAAAATCATTTTACTTTACGATAGCAAGAAGAAAAAAATCGATCTGGTCAACTTTTACGGCGGTTTGAGTTGATTGATCAGCATGCCTGTTTTGTTTACGTTATATACCTTTTCTCTTGTATACGTTATATAGCATATTTGGACAATTATTGTGAATTGTGTCAAATACCTGTGGGGTCAGAGACCAACTGATGTGAGCAGGCTATTACTCAGGCATCAGGCCAAAAACAAAAGGTTCCGTTTCTGGTCTCCAGCAAAAAAAAAAAAAAAAAAAAGAGGGTAGGTCCACAGGTATTTGACACAATTCACAATAATTGTCCAAATATGCTATATAACGTATACAAGAGAAAAGGTATATAACGTAAACAAAACAGGCATGCTGATCAATCAACTCAAACCGCCGTAAAAGTTGACCAGATCGATTTTTTTCTTCTTGCTATCGTAAAGTAAAATGATTTTTCTACCAAATATAAGTTTTCACTTGAAAGAAATCCGCCAAAAACTTAGAATATGGCTCTATATATTGTCAAAATAACTTCAATTTAGACCGATGTCGTTTTCGACGGCCACCAGCCAGGTTAGCTAAGAGGCCTATCCTGGTCAATTTTCACATTAACATCAAATTACCAACCTAAAAGTCAATTGCTATCGATAGACACGGTTGATTTCTTTTCCTTTGAGAGGCCTTACGCGCAAAATAAATCCACTAAAGCATGAAATCAGTTGGAGATCACAGTAACGCGTCCGTTTCGAAAGTACGAACCGCCATATTCAAGGAAAATGACGATACGGAAGGCAGCTACCTCATTGGTCAGAATTAAACCGGGTCAACATCCGAGTTCACCAGAATGACCTAATCAGCCAATCAATGGGCAGAGAAATATTCAGTGCGGATTCAAACTAAATGGCCTGACAGAGTAACAGAAATAATGTTGGCCGTGTTTAATCCGATATATGAAAATTATTTGGCATTTCTTTCAGTACAAAGCCTCTCGGAGGAAAAGAAATCAACCGTGTATATCGATAGCAATTGACTTTTAGGTTGGTAATTTGATGTTAATGTGAAAATTAACCAGGATAGGCCTCTTAGCTAACCTGGCTGGTGGCCGTCGAAAACGACATCGGTCTAAATTGAAGTTATTTTGACAATATATAGAGCCATATTCTAAGTTTTTGGCGGATTTCTTTCAAGTGAAAACTTATATTTGGTAGAAAAATCATTTTACTTTACGATAGCAAGAAGGAAAAATCGATCTGGTCAACTTTTACGGCGGTTTGAGTTGATTGATCATCATGCCTGTTTTGTTTACGTTATATACCTTTTCTCTTGTATACGTTATATAGCATATTTGGACAATTATTGTGGATTGTGTCAAATACCTGTGGGTAGGTCATTTTTTATTACATGAAACGGAAGGTAAAAAAAAAAAGAAAAACTTTTTAAAGGCGGAAAGGTAAAAGAAACTTTAGGGTAGGTCATAAAAAGAGGGTCGGTCGGGCGACCAGAAACGGAACTTTTTTTTGGCCCTATTGACGTTAGTGCACCTAACTACAGTATCCAATTTCACGGTCATGTGATAATAGGTTGATTTTTCAATGTGCATAAAACAGGTTAACATTGATGGATCAATCAGATTACAATTCCATCGGATTCTGATTGCTGTACCACTTGGATGACAAGCTAAATGTACGCAAATTTGATGAAAGATAAATGCAGAATTTAAATGTTAAACAGTTTTTGACCGGTCGAACGGACATATGTGAAGAAAGGAAGGGAATTTATGTTCACGTAACATTAGAGATACATCGGTACACGTATATTTGATATTTCTGTTACTCATATGAATGTACCTTAATTGTCCCTTTCTTTGGCACATTCTATTTATTTCTCCCATTTTCTTACATTAAATGGGTCGCGGTCCCGTGGTACCATATATATGACTGCGAATTCGAAGGTTGTGGGTTCAAATCTTGTTTTGGACAAGAATCTGTCACAACTCCCCCTGGCGCAAAGTACTGGTTCAGCCATGCAGCCACCAAGCAGAATCAATAGAAGTTTTCTAGAACTTGTTTCCAATATATGCATATCACCAGTAAAGGAAATGTTTCTAATCTCTTAAAAACGCTTAAATTACATCTCCATCATTTTTAGACCGGTATTACATGGATTGCTCTGCCTCCTACTCTTTTGACTGTTGTGGAATCATCGACAAGTGGAACTGGGAGGCCGACTATGACGGCTCTGTTGAGATGATGATCTGGCGCCCACTTACTTCTGGCCAGCACGAGCTTATCCACACCTTTACCAACACAAGAACGAGTTCGTAAACCTTTTTTTATTTAGTTACGTGTGACGTCGGTCACTCACAACAATCATGACTGTCGGCTTTTCAAGCTTTGAAAACCGAGGTACCTCTCATTGCAGTAAAAATTATCGAACCGTTCCCGGTGCCTGGAGCGTCCGCCTCGGGGGCGGGAGGTCGTGGGTTCGATCCCCGGCCGCGACATACCAAAGTCGTAAAAAAAATGGTACTGTTATAGCTCCCTTGCTTGGCGCTCAGCATATAAGGGTAGTTAGGTTACAGCAATTATCTCTGACATGCAAATACTATAGAACTATATATCCCAATCTATAAACAGAGACTGTAACGTCACTAGACTGCATTAGTTGTTGGCAAATTACTATATTTCCTATTCTGACTTGGAGTCCGATACAAATACGTGTAACATATAATCATATCAAGCTATCGACCTCAGATACCTCTATGGAGTATTGTAACACCATAAAATTACTGAAACATGTATATTCACAAGCCAAACAATGTTACGAGCCCCTTGCCTGTAACACAGACCTTCCAGTGTATGGGTTGCATAATTATAATTGGTCGGATAATGCGGGTTAGGTAATTCAAGTCACGCAGCAGGTGCCCAAGAACCACGACTCTTCCTGATCCCATTTTTTTTATTTACCCCCCCCCCCCCCCCCTTCATTTATTTCTTAAATTAACTTTTGTCAAACTTTTTGAAGGGATCTATTTATAACTTTGAATATAAAACAGATGGCGTCTAGAGGAAGAGCAGTGACAAAGAACAACAACACATTTTCCATTATTAAGATTGATTTGTTTATCTTTATCATCATCTCGTTAACAATACCGTAAAATCACTCATTTACACTGACATTAAATTCCTATGATCATGTACTTATGGAAATGTGGGAACAGTCATTCGAGGATTACGTTTGGTCTATGAAATGGTCGATTTTCGTTGGGGCTTATATTCGTGGATGAAACCCTCAGTAAAAACAGCGTCACACGAGCTTAATGATTTCACAGTACTTGGTTTTTTCTTTGCAGACCAAGGTTGTTTTTTCCCCGCAAATACCTATATCATTGACATTATTTTAAATTGATGTACAAATATCGTTAAATTAAAAATGAAAAAAAAAAATGCATGTAAATAATAAATCATGAATTTATTTCACCTTTTTCACAGCGAACACCAACAGCGATATAACTACAAACGAGAAGGTATTGATAAAACCGGACGACTGCATAGGCTGGTAAGTTCATCATTATCATCAACTAAATAGTATTGCATATATACTACTTCTACTACTGCTACTAAACTACAACTGGGTGATGATAATAATGGTTGTATACAAATCATAATAAAAATCTGAAGAAATGAAAATTAAAAATGCTTCTTCGTTCTAAGTAGTAAGGGTGACGGTTTGGAATATTGCCGCTACGTCATACCCGACATGCTTATCAGTAGGAGTTCCACCGCATCACATTCCTGCACCGTAACGACACCTTAACGACGTCAATATAGTCCGTCAACGTGAACATTTTTTCAATCGGCGGCCATTTTATTTATTTATGAAAGATTTTTGCCCGACTGGACGTCATTGGACCGTTACAAACTTTTCCGCATAACGCGCCGTCCTTAGTTATTGTTGCTATGCCTTACAAGCTAACTTTCAAGATGGCCGCCACTGATGCTGTAGCATCTGATTCCCGAACTCATTACAGGATAATATATCGATAAAATACTTGCCTAACGGTCAATGAATGTGGAAATAATAAAAAAGAAAGGCCCACGATTACTTTACCGAATGACACTATGAGTTATCATAAGTTCTAAAAGGTCAATAGAGAAAAGAACGTAATTTCAGTGATTTAAATTTAAAGCGATTTTATTTCAAGTTATAACACTCGACCGTAGGTAAATACATCACTGACCGTTTAAATAGAAAATATAACCAAAGGTCAATATTTCTTTTATAATACCGTATTTTGGGAAAATCCATATTTTGGGACATTCAAATCAAATCCAGGAAATCAGTCATTAAACAATGTTACTGATAAGACGATGAATACGATATACTAATGAACAGAAAACACAGTTTATGTGCAAAATAAAACGGATATTAAAGATATTATATTAAATATCAACATCTTTTACTACTGAATATTGTTTGTTTTGTCACCGACTTAACATTTAGAAAAAAATGTACAACAAATCGACACGCAGGCAACCATCTGCAACTGTCCGACCCTAAAACGTGAGCCTGATTTTTTTTTATCTGGGAAGTCTGTGTGTGAAGGTTGCTTCCATATCGACAATTAGACAATAAAAATTACCAAGTTCGAACCTAAAACAGCATATACCCGGTATTCCCATCTACATATTTGACAAAAAAATGTTTAAAGTGATTTTTTCCTCAGACTTAAACAAAACTGTCTTTTACACTGTTGAGTCTAAAACTGATGATTACTTAAAGCATTCACTAATTGGTAGTTTACACAAGTCACATTTTTGTTTGGGGGGGGGGGGGGGGGGGGCAAAAAACACTTATTAATATTTATGCCAGTTTGCGGCTGAAAATGCACGAGACACTTACATTTTCAACCTATCCCCCAATACCCGAGTAAATGCCCTTTCAGTAATGTCAGTACCCCCCTCCCCTCCCCCACCTCCCCCGTAATATTTTTTTTTTGGATACAACTGTAGTCAAATACTAATGCACGCGGAGCAGTGATAGCTTTAAAAGGAAGGTAAAATATAAAATTCTATCGCTCAAGGCTAAGTCCCACTTGTCTCGGGGATGTACTCCCGATCGAAATTGATGAGTCTGGGAGCGTCGGGAAGGTTTCCCCGTCGCGAGCCATGTGGAGTCATCGGGAGGCTTCGGGAGAACTTCATCGCTTGCATTGAAATTTTTCACTATATGTTCTCGTAGTTTTATCGGGGAAAACAAGCCTGGGAAACATACGCATAGCTTCCCGGAAGCTCCGGGTAAACATTCACGGAGCTTCCGCGATTTTTTTCCCCTCTAGGCTTCGGCGATGTCTCGAAGGTTGGGCGATCTTTCTGTGACACATTCCAGATCTTGTGATAAAATCTCAGAATATTCGCAAAAATTCGGCAAGCGCACTCTAAAGTTTGTTGCTTTTTGGTCAATCTTAGACTGGGACGGTAAAAAAGACCATGGGACATTAGTGGGTGCATCCTCACAAACCCCCAAAGTCTACCCTTGATTTTGTCTTATTATTCCATTACCAAATTCTCATAATCTCCCTAATCTTCCCCGAAGCATCTAGGATGGTTCGATACAACGATACATCCCCTAATCTACGGGGATATTCCCCCGATGATGTAAATTCTGTGAAGCTCCGGGGCACCTTCCCCGATCATCGGAGAAATGTCCCGAGCATCGGGAGCCATCCCCGATAATACAAGGCCATTGTACCATAGCCGAAACATCAGTGAACGTTTCATCGGACCAATCCCGAAGCTTCTCATTGGACTGCTCCGTCTATTTTGGCTCAAACATTTGATGCCATCCGGAAAAAAACTTCACTTTTACCCCCAGATACCCTTCAGAATGCATCTCCGTCACACTAAAAACATTTCTTTTCCGGGGGAGCATGCTCCCGGACCCCTCTAGCACTCACATCTCATTCAGATTTGCCCCCCACCCCCCAGCGAAAAAACTTCTGGATCCGGGAAAGGTTCTGGGAAAAGATCTGTAGGACACAAGTGCTGAAAAATTGCATGTGACTTTCAGTATAATTAAATTTACTTATATTATTTTTACAATTATATTGAATATAGAATATATATTATATATATAGATCTACTCATTATTTTGTTGTGCCTATCTGATACTACAATAAACGACAGTCAGTGTAAGAACACATGCGATACTTATGATAAAGTGGAATGTCATTCATTTGATTTGGAAATAGACCGAATGGATCAGAAAATTTAACTGAAAATGTACGAACATTACATTCATTAGAAATATTTTTTCATTCATCTATCAATCTCTGCATACTGCCAAATTCTCTCGTGAGTGTTAAAGGCAGCAATTAATTTTTGTTTCGGTTGATTGCTAAACAACTCACCTCCGAGCAGAATAACCTCAAAATTAAACTAGCTGGGTCTTGCCAGTTTCCTCTCGGAATGCCTTTATCCATCGCAGATACTTTTATAATTTTGCTTTTGGTTCGGGAATATCATAGATTTAATGCTTTTCATGGAAACTTATCTGTTGCACATAGCCCTCGCATAACTCCATACCAATCGTACCATTTAGAGAATCTACATCTTTGACATTTGGTTGTTGCGTAGTAGCCTGTGAGCACAAGATGGTGGATAGCAGCAAGTAGAATGCACTTAAAATTTAGCGGTAATCTGATTGGTTTAAAATTCTCGCTTCGGAACTTTGAGAGATTTTGTACGCTTCATTTTGGTTAAGATCTTCATTTCACTAACATGGGATGAAATTCCGAATTATTACTCCTTACAATGTCATGTTTGTGAGTGTTTTTTTTTTTTTTTTTTTTTTTTTTTTTTATCCAATTACAATTTTCATTTGTACATCAAGATAATTGTTATGTTTGAAATGATGAAAATGCATGCACTTTCTCTCGCTCTCCCTCATTCTTTATATTTCACTTAATTGATCATTATATATAGAGAGATTTTTTATCCAAAAATGAACGCTTCCGAGTTGTCACACGTAAGAGTAAAATGTACCGTAGTTACCAAAAAGGGGCTGAATTTCGGGAAATTCATCTAGAAACAAGCCAAATTACATACTAGTTTGATTTCTTTACATATTGTCTTTATTTTAAGCAATGAACAACAAATGACGGGTTTTTATTTTGGTTTATCAAATGAAAGAAATATAAGAAATCAACTTCCGGTTTGACCTACAAAATACGGTGAGAATTTGAATACGATTTTCTAAAAATCTGTAATACAAATTTTCTTTATACTCTAATATTTAGAAGTTAAGGAAATATCATACTAATAAGCAAATTACAAAGGAAATTTGTATTACAGATTTTTAGCTCTTTGTAGGAGAAAAGTGCGTATTTCACTATAAAAAAAATAAAAATAAAACAGATTTTCTGCAAAAAAGTACTTTTTCTTCGAAATAAATGGATGCCAGTCGAAATAAATGTTTGCTGAAATTGAAAAAATAATCTATTCCTTATAAATTTCAATATATTTCAGTACAAAAACAAAATGAAAAGGGGTTGAAATATCCATTTTATTGAGCTTATTTTAAAAAAAAAAGCAACAAACCGGATATAGAATTTGTCGCGATCTATTTCCTGAAAATCGGAGGTAGATTCATGCAAAGGTGATGAGGTGTATGCGCGTGAAGTGGTTCCGTGGAACTCCTACTGTATATGCAAATGAACTCCAAATAGAATGACCGCCTGTTACTATATATAGAAACGGCGTCCGTTTGTCTGACGCCAAACCGTCACCCTTACTACCATCAACCTTACTAGTATTTAACAACGAAAAAAAAAATTCGTAAGTAGCTAAATATGAATATTCATATCATAATTTGTAGTTGATACACTTTCATTGGTTGACCGGAGATAGATCGGCAGGAAAACCATAGCCAAGAAATACTTGCATTTCCGGTTGTTCAGGTGACCATAAATGACTGCCGATTGTAATCAAAACCCTGATAGCGCTGAGAGAACGGGATTTTAAATACGATGATGTCGTATTTTTTTGTTTTGTTTATCAAAGTAAATTCAATGAAAGAGGAGCAAATTTTCAAGCGATGCCAATAAACCCAGTGTTATAAACCCGCTTTAACCTTGCGTGAACATGGTAGTTACAAGAAAAGATGAACACACCATTTATTTCAACGGACTGCAAACAATAAGGAAAAGGCTCAAGGCCATAAGCAAATATAAAACAGTCGACATTCTATACATTGGTGATATAGTAATTAATAATTCTAGAAAATTCTAGATATGGTGTAAGTTACTGATTGTTAAGAGACACGCTTTGACTTTGGTTGTTGTATTGGAGTTTACCGTCGCTGCGATAGTATTTCAATCATATAACGACGTCCAGCTTATTACAGGTGGAGGAAGACCCCGAATGCATAAGGCATCCGGGTAGAACCACCGACCTACCGCAAGCCAGCTGGAAGGCTTCCTCACATGAAAAATCCGAAGTCCCTACTGGGATTCGAACTCACAGCGGGGAGGGGCTGAGAGACTTGTAGTCCACGACTGTAACCGCTCGGCCACGGCGGCCCCTTGACTTTGATGAATATCAAAACGACTAATATTTCTTTGAATATATCAAGCAACTAAAAAAAAAAAAAAACATATATTAAATTAGAGGCTTAGACGAATACAATTTATAACCATACCATAAAGGGTTATATTTCCTCAATCGAGTACCGTTTGTAAAACTAGTAATAGATATGTTTGAGATACCTGTAGTGCCTACGAGGAAATTTGCTTTCTGTCCAATCGATGTAAAATAAGTAATGTTTTAAGGTTTAGCCCATGTAATAGTTCCTCGTGGCCTTTTGCGGAGATAACCAAGGATTTCTAATGTTTCATTAGGGTACCTTGGTTATCTTGGTAGAGATTAAGTTGTCCTAGACGTAGCGGTGTTTGTCGACTTTACCGCAAGTGAATTACAGGACATAAACCTTAACTTTTTGTTGCTGTTGTTGCGTTGTTATATTGAAAATGACAATATCGGATATCCAAATTTAATGCCCTCGAGCGGGCAAGATGTACGTGCACCTGTTTGCGTAGGCAGGAAAATACATGTACTATGAATGAAATGTGTGACGTAAGCCAGTGAAATGCAGCAGTTCACGCACTTCTGGTAATTAATGTGTTCTTGGTTAATCTAATACAAATGTGGCAAATGAAATTATGTCGTTCGGTCCTAACAGCTACAAGATCCATTTAATGAGGAAAATCAATAAAACGTTCCAAATTTAATGCAACACTTTCTCCTTTACTGTTTCAGTTTATGCTTTACGCTACATTAGGACCCTCGGTCCTTTGATTTGATGTTGTTTTGGAGTGATAAATTACTGCGACAGCGTCTCAGATAACATTCCCTTGTAGAACTACCGACCTACCGTAAGTCAGCTGGAAGGCTTCCTCACATGAAATTCCGATTCACCCTGTCGAGATATAAATTTACAGAAGTGAGGGGATAAGTAATGTTAAGTCATCGACTTTACCTAACCTACAAAAATGTATATTTGCATAAAACACCATGGTGATATCTTGGGTTTTAAATATCGTATGAAACTGCCAGTGAAATAATTATGCTACACGATTCAGTTGGATTGCAGGCATACAAGCGGACTGGACATTGTTCCATATAAAGACGAGGGCAGCGGGGCCATTGTATATGGCATGTCGATAGCAGATACAAGTGTACCCGTGACTTGGACAACGGATATTACTGAACAGCGGAATTATGCCATCGGTGTGCACGCTATAGTGTGTGAGTAGAACATTTGCTAAATGCAAACTTCCCGCTGCAGATACTCCCCATGGTGATATAATTCAGTTTGTAGATTTTAAGGTAGTGGAACCCTAATGCATGAATTTTGAAATTCTGGTTTCTTTGGCGTTTTTGTTTTATATACAGTTTAAGAAAGTATTTTGTGCGATATTAAAAATTTCTAACCCACAGATTCTAAAAATTCCATGAATTTAGTCTATCTTACCCTGTATTAAAATGCTTTCGCATGTGTGGGTAGATTCTATACAGATAAAAACTGCTATAAAATCATAAAATTTCCCTTTTTTTCGAATGGATTGATTTATCCTTCGCTCATATGATATAATAATATCCACCTTAACTCGAACCTATCGAACAAAATACAAAAAAGTCATTGATTATTTCGATTCTACCAATATAATACTCGAAACTGTGAACACACACACACACACACACATCAACAACAACAACAACAACATAAAACATAGAGGTTGATTATTTCTTAAATAATCCTGATACTGGACAAATCTAGCTGTCTATACGCTGAGCATAGATACCAGTGATATTAATCACAACATTTTACGGCATTTCGCAGCCGGGGATCGAACCCACACACTCTAACTGAGGCTGACTCTTTGATTAATTACTCTTATGTGCTGAGAACCAGGCCAAGTAGCGGCACCGATTCCATTCTGAACAGCCAGTTGTTGTGTTTCGTGTTCAGTACTGAACCCACAAAAACACAAAACAAAAAAAAATGGAACGGACTATCTGACTACTGGAACAATGAGAACGGTTTGCAGTCTGTTGTTTTCTACACATGTTTTATGTGATTTAATTGACCAGTTTTCGTTATGTCCTGATTTAGCTAACTCTCCAACGTACACGACTAGTACCACGACGTTCTCCATCCAGGACTCTACCGCCGCAGGTACTCTCGTCGGCTTGGTAACATTCGCAGACGTTGATTTATACGACAGCTTGACTATTACCATGGGGGCTAACTCTTACTTCGACTATG
>CM037781.1:54277721-54313184 GCA_021229015.1 Solen grandis | reverse complement strand
TTTGTCCACTAGAAACGGTCAAACTTCACTTAAATTTAGGAAAAATTAAAATTCCAAAAACATGTTTTTTGTCGCTCCTGACTTTATTTTTTGTTTATACGTCATGAAATTTTCACACGTTATGTTTTGTTAAGTTTGAAAGGGCCTCACAATTAAAAAGTTAAAAAAACATTGAAAAGGTCAATGTCATATTACGATAATTGTGTTGTATTCGGCCACAAAGTACTCCAAATCTAAAAATATTTCATTGAGAGTATATGAACAAAGGTTTTAGTTCTTGAGGAGCTCTTTCCAGTGATGTTTAGTTTTTGAAGATCGGACTTGATTTGGTCATTATACCGCAGTCCAAAGTTTGATCCTTTTTTGGAATAATTGTTAATCAGTTTTTATGCTTCAAGTTGTGATATATAAGAAAAAGAATGTTCGACTAGTGCGACTTATATACTTGTTTGGACTATTTGCTGTTTTTGCAATTTTTTTTCTAATTTTGCCGCTATAGGGCGTTTTGCTTAAAATCACTCTTTTGCTTATAACTCAAAACGTTAAAGTCTGATTGAAATGCGGTTTTCAGCATTTTATTCCTTGTTGACAGCACCACAGAATGTGATGGATTTCAAGGGACAGGGTATGGGAAAATATTTGCGCTAGAAGAGTTTGAATGTTCTAACATTGCAAAAAAAAATAAAAAAAAATGTGCAAATGAGAGTAGGTCTTCAAAAACCTATTCGTTCTGTTTCATATTGAAAATTGTGGCTGAGTTGAAATAAAGTGTTCAAGTTGATAAGGTTAAAAGCGAAAACCGAGATACCGCTTGCGGTTCTAGTTATTATTATTATTATTATTATTATTATTATTATTATTATTTTATCGTAAAAAGAATTTCAAAGAATGCAAATGTCCCAGAATGACACAACAGAATAAAAAAATATAACACAATCGTCAAATATTTGTTTAGTATAATAATTATTATTTACATTGTATTAAATAAATGCTAAACCTTTTCATTATTATTATTATTTATATGAGGAAGCCTTCATTAGTAAGTATTCATGAGAAACAAGTGTTTTTTAACACAAAAGTTCGTTTGTACAATTGTCACTGGTCCCGGTGGCCTAGCGGTTACGTGGTCCGCAACCAGACAGCGGTGGGTTCTCTTTCCGACCGCAACATACTAATGCTTAAGTCGTTAAAATGGTACTTACTTATCTCCCTTTGGATTGGTGCTCAGCACATAAAATCAGTTCAAGGACTGATTGACTCAGTGTCAATTTAATATTAACTACGGCGATTAAATAAACATGATATTGCAATTTTATTCATCTTGATCATCATAAACGAAACTACGAGCAGTAGAAATGTAAATTTGGCAAAACCGTTTTTCGATAATCATAAGTCCACGCTTAAATATGTTCAAATTACGTCTAGGAAGAGTAGTGTCCCTTGTAATGAAAAAACGTCTTTATAACTAAGGCGGTCAATATGTCACTGCAAATTTAAATCATTACAAAAGAATCACCATTATTTGGCACCGTATATACAAAGCGATCAAATCCAAATATGTTTATTCATGCATCAGGAAAACATTAAAAAATATCAATTGTGTTCGTATGTTCAAAACACCTTTCGTTAAAATTGATGGGAAACCATCTTAAACTGATATTAATTTATTTTGACATTTCCTGGGATGAGGCCATTACTTTGCATATTAAAAGGAAAATTAAGTAGCTAATTTTACACATAAAAATCCTTTGGAAAGAACAAAACAAGAAATATGTCGCAAATAACATTAAAAGTGCATTCCATAACATACAGATTGCTTTCAACGATCAAAACATTGTTTCTTCGTCCGGGTCATATACATGTATATGTTAATTATACATTAGTAGTTTTTTTTTTTACAATTTACCTATTATTCAATACTGCTAGAATGCCATGGTTCAACAGAATGTAAATATTATGATAGACCAAATTCTAGATAGCATATCTTTTTACTAAACCTGCACGAGTGCCGTTAGTTTGACATTGCTCATGATATTTGATTACACACGAATTGCTGCACTTTAGAATAACTCTAAGGAACATTTGCAAATATGAGGTCTCACACAAGAGTTGGGTTTTAATCACGTCAAACCCTCGGCGCAGTGTATCTGTTTGATCTATGATCAAATACATTTCTGTCGGCACCACAATGGTTCTACAATTATGCAATTTATTTTCATAAAGGTTCAGCCATGCGGCAGGCTAACGTTGTATCGTAATTCCAAAACGTAGATATTTAATTAGAGGTTCATGTACTAGTTTATTTTTTCGGCCTTGATTTGAAGCAAACAGGGACGTCTTGATAAGTATCTGTGAGTAAGGTCAACGATATCTAACCATGGTGCGACTGTGCCTAGCGTATTTGCTTTTTTAAAAGTCAATGTATATTTGATATTTTATAAAAACAATACCAATGGTACCATCTGAAAAATAATCTAAGATTGTTATACTTGAACCTCCCCGGGAGGATTTTTATTTTTCAATTGATATTAATTATTACCAGTGGCATTAATCGTAAAAGCAGAGAATAATCAAATAAAATATGCAAAGCGATAGGTTTTCGCGGCAACAAATCCTACAATTATAATATCGGTTACTTAAAGATTAGCCGTATATTGTTTGCGTCAGGCTCATTAAAACATATAAACAGAGTGTTAATGATACATTGAATTGCTGTATGTAATTTAAGACTATACTATTTGTGGTTTAAGACTTTACTCTATGTGGTTTATGACTTGACTGTAAACTCTAATGTATATAATTTAAGACTTGACTGTATGTGATTTGTATGTGATTTAAGACTTGACTGTAATTGACTGTGATTTAAGCTTTTATTGTATATGATTTAAGACATTACTATTTGAATTTAAGCTTTTACTTTATGTACATATAAAGCCTTAACTCTTCGTGATTTACGACTACCGTGTGTTATTTAAGACTTTGCATGCTGTATTGGATTTAAGACTTTACAGTTTGTGATTAAAGCTTCGTTGTTTGTGATATAAGACTACTGTATGCGATTTAAGACTACTGTATGTAATTTAAGGCTATTATGTGTAATTTAAAACTTAACTGTATTTGATTTAAGACTTAACGAGTTCCTTTAACTTTTTTTTCTCGACGTACATTATTAAAACACCGGCATAATCGTTACTTCAAAACCATTTAAGTTTTCTTCTTCGACGGAAAATAATTTTTTCTAGTCATTTAATCCGCGCAGTTCTAACTTACATAGACGGGGCGTGTGTGTGGTGTTCGTGTGTGTGTGTGTGTGTGTTGTGTGTGTCACCTGGCACTGACCTTTTAGATTACTGTAGCTTGTCCACGATTTCCATATTACCTGTGAAAACTAACTCAGCTTTATAGAGACGAATCTCATTTCAAAAAACTTTTGAAAGTCTGATCGGAATTGAACAAGCTTCATGCCATTATTCATAATTCATTTCGCGTACTTTCACAAAATTAACAAGGCTTTACTGTGTACGATTTAAAACATTACTTTATTTTAAAAAATTACCCACGGGATTTATGTTTACGTAGCGTCATGGAAACATGTTCTAATCATATAAACTGTTACACGCTCGTCAGTCCTGGGTTAGTTGGATGGGTGCATTTTTTCCCTTTTATACTTTTAATTTTCACGAAAGTGCATGTTAAAATGAAACACAGAATACACAATAACGATATGTATAATTATATTTAGGGAAAAGGTTTTTTTCAAAACCCCTCTATTGAAGCCAAAACTCCTTTTTAGAAACCGCATACGCATTTTTGTACTCTTCAAAATCCCCGGGGGAACACAAACCCGTCAAAGGGAAAACCATACATTGACATAACTTACCTGTTTTTGCGAGCCTGTGTCTCTGTGCTGACAGTCTCGATATAAAGCAGTTGGTAAGGGTATGTGGAGCGGCTTCCTTTAGTTTAAAAGCTTCTTTTGGGCACATTTTGCCTCTTACCCTCCCTTTCGGCCCGTAGGGACCCGTCTTTTAGACCCTTTGTGGGGGCCCTAAACCCCAACCCGAAAAGGGTGTTTTCGTAATCCCCGGCTGACGTCCTCTTTTTTTGAGGCCCCCCTTGAGGACACCACAGATGAATGGGGGTCGTTGAGCGGGGGCGGATCTGAAATCGCTGCTTAAAGGGAGCTGGGAAAGATCGGAACTAAAAAATGATTTTTTGGGGTTTCCTCTGGGGGGCCGCAGCGCCCCCCAAAGCCCCCCAACCCAAACCAAAAAAGATTGTATGACTTATCAAAGGGGGAGAATGCTGGTAAACCCCTTGGGAAAGGGGTGTTTTATTTAAAAAGGGGGCTGTTTCCCCGGGCCCAAAAGGGCCTTCACGGCTTGATAATCATTCGGGGAATTTTTGGGAAAAGGGGGGGGAAACCAGCCGCTTGGGATTGAACACGAGAGTATGCTGTAGGGGCGGGGGTTTGTCAAAAAACCCTGACCTTGACCCTGGCCCGGAAAAGCGACATGTTTGGTCTGTTTTTCCCCAAGGGGGGTTTGGGGTTTAAATTTTAGACCCTGGCTAGATGTAGGCATGATCAAATAAACCCGCAACGCCGTTTTCTAACAACCCCTACATCTTTATCTTTTCTTTTGGTTGCTCCCGTTTTGGGTTTTTAAAATTATTTCATCCTGTTATCCCTTAGTAAGGGCCCCGAAACATTTTTTTATTTTAGGGACGTCGGGTCGCTCTCCACTGACGCTTCAGGGGGCCTGTAAAAAAAATATGGAGGATGTTTTGATTTTATGATTTGGGCGAAGGGCCAGGGACGCCCCCGGGAATTTTCCAAATTATGTATGGGGTTTTTCCCAGGGGGAAATGTTTAACCCGGTGAATTAAATTATATAATATGGTAAAAGTTTTGTAGTTAAAAATAAACCTTTTTTCGTGGTTCACACAAAAACACAAGTCACTGTGTTGTTTAGATATGTATTTCAAAACGATATCCCAAAAAAAACAAAAACGAGTAGCAATTTACAGCTTTTGTGGAATCGACTTGTACATGAAAATTTTTACTTCAAAACCAAGGGAAAATTACTGGCAAAAATTTTGCACAGGGCGCAGGTTAGAACTAGGGGTAATTGTTTGAATAGCCAAAAACCGGGGCTGAAAAAGACGATGGAATAAACAAATCACGCGACAAGGGGGCCCGTATCACTTTTCAGAGGCCGTGCACTCGTTTGAGGAAAGGATGCAGCCCGTTTTCCCCAAAGGACAGGCCGTGGAGCCCTTTTATATGTCGGATTTTATCAAAAAAACAAAATTCAATCGACCCCCAGACAGTGGGTAAATGCTTAATTCATGAAAGATTTATGGGTTTCATATGCAGAAAACAAAATTTAAAGTTTTACAAATGTTGGAGAAAAATTGTTTTAATTGAAAACCCAAAAAAAATTTTGAAAAAAAAAATTACCAAAAAAAAGAAATTTAAAAATAAAAATGTTTAATTTATAAATGAATACTTAAATTTAAAATTGATGAAATTCTTATTGAAAGAAATTATTAAAACCCCTTTTAAAAATCAATTACATCTAAAGTGGGGTTTTTACTTACACAAATGAGGTGAGAGGGAGGAAAACAATAAAAAAGTGTTGTAGCGTAAAATTTTTCACCTGAATAATTTATGTTACGATACCCCCGGCCTGCAAAAGAAATTTCGACCCCGCAATTCAAAAAATGTAAAAATTTATTAGAAAAAAAATCATCAATAAAAAATTTTTATGATGGTAAAAAGCGTTGATTGAAGTTTGAGTCTACCAAAAAAGAAGGAATTTTTTTCTGAATAATTTTTCCCCCTCGCAGGGAAAAATTTTAACAATTAAAAAAATTGATCACTCTTTGCCATTTTGGTAAAAATTGTCTTTGTCATGGAAAAATTTCATGAAATTTGGCCCAAGGCTTTATAAAAAATGATGGTTTTTTCCCGAGGAATTAAGATGCCCCAAAAACCCTTTTTTTTTGGGGGTTTTTTTTTATATTATTTATTTTTTTTTTTTTTGTTTTATTTTATATATATTATATTAAAATATTTATATTTTATATATCCCTTTTTCCCCCATAAAACAGTTTTTTTCCCCACCCTTTTAAAGTACCTTATGTCCGATTTTTAAAACTGTTTTAAAACCTTTCAAAAGCTGTTTCACGAAAAATTCGGTGATTTCAAAACAGGGGAACTGTTGAATGAGAAAAGGGAAAGGGAATTTCCTACTTAAAACCAAAAGTATATAGATAGGTAGATCTAGTACCTTGGGGGGGTTTTTTGGAAAGAAATCAAAGGGAAAACTGTGCTCTTGAATAAGGGAAATATTGCTTTATCTTATAGTAAGTTTCGACATTTTGGAATAGGGATAAATTTATATGGGACCCTTTTTATTAAAAGGGATATAAACCCCAATAAAATAAATCCAAAGACAAGTTTCTAGCTTCATCATAAAAGGTTAAATCGACCCAAAAGGGTCGTGGTTGTGTGACAGAATGTAAAGGATCTGTTTTGGGGAAGTGTCCAGCAGCGTAATAAAAAATGCCCTGTAGGCTCCCGATATCGGGGGTATGGTGCGGCAAAAAAAAAGAGATTATGAAACCTATCGTAAATACACACAACAATTAAAACCCAAAAACATTTTTCAAAAAGGCAGTGATGGGGAAAAATTTTCTCCAAAGAAGTGCCCTTGCGCGAATTTCAGTGGGGGGATTAAAAGCCCCAAGTCCGATAAGGGCCCAGGCCCTTTCCCCCGTGTGTTATCCCCAAAATTTGGGCCCCTTTACGACGTACAGATACAGATGGATTCGTAAATTTTCACGCCCCGGAAAATACGTTTTTTTACCTAACCATTTTTTGCTTTTTTATTTTTATTTTATTTATTCCATTTTTTTTTAAATTTCGATCGGTGTGGGTTCTGGGCAACGAAAATGAATTTGTTGGGACACATTTGATCTTTGGTCATTTTTATTTTTTTGTAAATGTTGTCCCAAAAATTTTACGGGGAGTCGTTTTCCCCGCGGGTTTAAACATGCCATCCCTTCCTTTCGTATGTTCTTTGACTAAGTGTTTTCTTACATTTTCAGAAAATTTTTTGAAGGAAATACAGAAAATCAGTTTCAATGTTGTTACAGATGATTTCAGATGTGTCGCCATATTTGAAGGGAAAGATTTTAGGCACTGAAACAAAATGGCGAAGGCGGGAAGTTGTCTCTTTAGAAACGGGTAATTTTTAAAACAAAACAGATCTCAAGGGGGGGGGTGAGGGCTGGGAAATTTTTCAAAATCAAGGGAAAACCATTCCTCCCAAAACCCATCGCCACTGCGTACCCTAAATGAACCCCAAAATTTCTTTCTACTTTGTGTTAGAAATTTTTTGTAAAATGATCAAATTACTAGTAAAAATTTTTAAAAAAAGATCAAAAACAAAAAATTTTCCCAAATATCCCTTTAGTGTGAAAACCCTATTTGTAAATTTTGAGGAAAAAGATAAAGGGGAAAGGTTTCAATTGGGGTGGGTCCTCCCGTTTTTTTTTACTATTTTAGTGAAACCGTTTTTATGAAATACTTTTTACTGTAAAAAAATTTAAATTATTTAGGGAAAACTTTTTTTACGTTAAAAGGTGGCTTAATCTACAATACCTGAGAAAGTAAAATTTTTGGGTTTTAAGGGGTGGTTTTTAGGGCCCTTGGTTTTTACTCGGGTGCCCTTTTGTTTTTTTTCGTCAGAAACAAAAATTAATTTTACGAGACAATGTGGCATAAATTTAAAATAAAGAAAATTTTTTTTTTTATGAAAAGAAGTTTTTAAATTTGCATGATCAGTGTTCCCCCCTTTTTAATTTAAAGGGGGTTTGGAACCCCCGTTGGGGCCACAATTTTTAGTTTGGGGGTTCCCTGTGAAAAATTTGGGGGGCCACTAAAAAATGTTTGTTATGAATAAATGTTTGCATTCCTTCTTTTTACGTTTGCAAATAGCAAAGCATAGTTTTTATATCGTCGAAAAGAAGCCCCGGAAATAATAACCCAAAAATTTTTGGGTGTTTTTTTTTTTTGGCCCCTTTTTAAAGGTATTTAAAATCGCTTGGACTGTCTTTTTGTTGTGAACTTTATTTGGGAAATTGCCCGGGGTTCTGGGGAAGTTAATTTTCCCGGCCCGGGAGCGGGAGACCGTTTTTTTCCCCCAGTTTTTTGCAGAGCACATTCGTAAAAAAATTTGGAACCTCGGAAACCCTTTTGTACGTACCCTTTAAAAGGGTTTCTTCCCATATTGTTTATTTTTGAGCGAGGAATTTCCCAAAAAATCATTTTTTGTTTTTAGCAGGCTATAATACGTTTGGGGGGGTTGGTATTTAAAGGGTTGTGTAAATATAAAAAATGAAGGGAAAAAAAAGTAAAAACCCTTTGCATTTTGGTAGGGTTTCCCGGGCACGTAGAAAAAGACTAATATTTGATATATTGAGTTTTTTCCGTTCTTGGGCTGATTCAATACTTTGTGCGTGAATGGGAAAAAATGTGGGTGTTATAATTTTTTATTCTTTTTCTTTTATATAATTTAAAATTTCCCTTTTCATAAATGTCTTAACGTTAAAAAAGATAACCAACAAAGATGATACTGTGCATCTTAAACCCGTCCATATTGATTTGGGTGGGGGAAATATTGAAACCCTGTTTAAATCATAAAAGGGGGCCAGATGTCTTGAAATTTTGAATGTAAAACAAACCCAAATGATCAAATGGTTTTGAGGGCAATTTCACTTTAAAGCAGGAATGACTCAAATGTTATTAAAACATCCCCCCCGCCTGGGGTTTGATCCAAGGTTTTAAAAAAAAATGAGTTGGGAAAACCCTTTTTTTTTTGCGTAAATTTGGTACGAAAAGATTTGAAATGTTTTAGGTATTGGTCCATTTTTTTTGCAAAAAACCCAGAACCACTTATCTGTTCCTGATTAGACTCATATATGAATTTGTAAGGGGCAATATGGCCCCCAGCGGGAACATTTCTTTGGACGTTTTTTTTTAAAGTGAGACTATGGCACAGGGCCCTTCTACTTTTCCAGTCAGCCCAGTTCTTGGTATGTATATGCTCTGCACAAAAATAAATCTGCCTTATTTGAAAAGCCATTGAGAAAATCTTCAGCCTATTTTTCTTTTTTACAGGTATTTTTTGTACACTCGCACTAGATTTGGGAAGTATTATTTTGGTAAAGACTTGAGAAAGCCAGAAATCAATATGAGATGGTGGGCACACAATTATAAAAACCTACCGATTTTGACAGTAAGTAATAATGTCAGGGGCTAGTTTTGGCAGATGTTATATGGGTCAGGTGTTCTGATCAAGTTGTAATTGCAATTTCTTTTAAATCATGAAGAATACCGAAATTTGGCAGCTCATTCCAGAATTTATTTTTCCCATTCTGGAAGTGTAGGCATCATTTTTTCCCAATTAAGTGAAAATAAATTGTTTTCCAAAAGGAAGGGGAAAAGACCTACAGGTATCATGCATATGTGCAATTTTTTTTAACAACCATGCTCCAAGTGGGGGATATTTTTCACTTCAGTGATAGCTCTACATATAATCTTTTTTAACTTTTAAAAACCCAGTTAAAATTGGGTCATGTTTTTTTTGAATAGGTAAGGTAATCCATCAGTAAATAAAAGGGTCCTTCAAATGCTTAAAAAGACTTTGTGCAGATGCAAGCATTAAATAATTTGAGTTGTAGGCTTTTATGCTCAAAGTCTAAAAAAAACCTTGCATTTTTTAGTAAGATTCCTACAATCATCAATTTGGAAACCCTGATCACAATTTAGTGATGGATGTATTATCTTAAGACAACTGTTTCTGTGTGAAAATTTCAGAACTGGAGATCACACCGATCCCGGTTTTCCCTGGACAACTATGCATATTCTCATGGACCTGGAGTCAAACACTTGTGTCGTCATCGATGTTGGTGATGAAAATGCTGTCATTGTGAGTTGTTTATATAACATTCTGTTTTATGTTGACTTAATATTTTAGATACATATTACAAAATGAAGTTAAAATGACTAAAAAAAATGCCTGTAAGGGAAAGTGGCAGTGTTCCCCCAAAAAATTTGAAAAGGGAGTGAAATTTGTGCTTTTCTTGAATTTTTGTACCCTCTCTATAAGAGATGTGTTACTTTACTCTAAAAGCTGGGGGTATTAAAGACCGATTTGGGGATAAAATACTCCCATATGGGGGTATTTGGGAAAACTGGTCAAATAGTCTACCAGTATTCCCATTTACCTGCAGGGTTTTACTTTTTCTTTTACTTTCAAAATTTTTTGCATACCCTCAAAACATAAGGGGCTGCAATGATATGAAAACTGAAATGTACTCTGCTTTTAAAACACAACTGAAAACCCCGGTCTGTTGTATGCAAATTGTTATCAAACCACTACACTGTTAGAAGAATGTACCCTATAATCAAAACCCTAAGAAATGGTACTTTAAGACTTCTACTTGGTGCTTCTAATATAATAATCAAACAGGGTAATTCAAGAACTGGTTGGCCTGGTGTCAAGATAATAAATGAACGAAGAAACTAGACTTGGTATCATGCCATAGGTCTTCAGCGTGATGCTGCAGTATGGCATCTCATATCTGCTTCAAGTAGACAGTCTCCCTTTTGACTAAACACTGTATGTGGGATGTTAAACCCAACAAACAGGGATGGAAATTAACTTTTTTGATTTTGTTGCCTGAGTGGGCTACTAGCTTTTGGGATTCAGGGGCCAACCAAATTATTTAGTGGCCCACCATGTGAACATGAAAAAAAGCAACATGAAAATTTATATTTAATCATAGTGTTACTCTCGGGCACAGAAAAAAGTTTAGCAACAAAGCATAGAGCCATCAGGGTTTTTATTCCATCCTTGGGAAGCCACCCACCCCCATCAAAAGGGGGAATTTTCGAAAATGCAAACAAGGAAAAAAAAACAACCCCTGCAGTGCGTTATTATCAGAGGAAAATTTTCCCAATTGTTCAGTTAGCGAGAATTTGCATAAAGGCATTTAAATTGATCCAATTGTATATATATTGCTTTCATGTATGTATTTTACCTGTAAAATTTCGCTCCTAAACTCATAAGGCAAACCGATCAATCAATAAAATTTGATTTAAATATCATGGCCATCAAACCTTGTGATGTTTATCGCCATTGGCCGTCATTTTGATGATTGCGCCAACTTAGGCACTAAAACAATAGCCAGTAGAGAGGGTAAAAGATGTTAACTGATATTATGAACGATACTATCCGAGTATTCCACATCATTGCATAATCAGGAAGCATTAGAAAACGTTTTGATTGAATTACTTGTGCCTTTTCATTGGTTATTTTTTATATACCCACAGCATGTGCTATACAGCGTAGAGCGATATGCGTTACTTACTTTCACTTCTGTTTTTCTTTAAAAGTTAAAAAAACTCTGGCCACAGTTAAATGTAGTCGCCAAGATGGGCTACAACCTTAGAAAAAACTCCCCCAAAATCGAAAAGTGGTCGCCCCAGGCGAGTGTGCGTCCTTTAAATTTTCCCATCCCTAAAACAAACAAACATAGACATAGCCCAAACAAAAAGACATAACTCCTGATGAAGTCATGTTATGATCGTAACTAGTCAGAATTAATCAATTATAAATCTAAATTTTGTTTGCACTTCTTTCTCTCTATATCTGACAACAACTTACTCATGTATACTGTGTAGGTTCTAATTTTCATGATTGACTGATTTTTGTGTTACCAGCTGTTAGCTGAGGTGACATAATAGTAGTGGTGAGCTGATTAATCATAAAGTCAACGAATCAGTGACGAGTACTGGTTGACGTGACGTTTGACGACGAAAATAATTCGTTGACGAATTATTGACCAAATAAGGGGGGTGTTTTAATTATTTCAAGCGCATCTGATTGGGAAATTTTCATTAATTTGATAAATTGATAATTGCAAAGTTGCACTTTGCACTCGTTGGCTCTTGGTTGTAACCTCTTAGCTTTATCTCGGTTCAATGTTTTATCATGTATTTGATATTTGAAAAATTTAACATCTATACCTAATACATATCTATATATTCTATATAATACAGAATACTTTATTTTTCATGTTGTACAGTAAGAGAGTTTTAATAGGCATATACTCCAAACATGGTATATTGGTATTTAATCATGATTAATCAATTAATCAGTGACTTTTGTCTCTGATTAATCAACGAATATTTTTCCTACTGATTCCAATCACTACATAATAGGAATCACCTTTCCATCGTCTGTCTGACACACTTTTTCCGTCACACAATCAGCAGGTGACATTTGTTACAAAGAAACACTCTGTTGATTTCATAGATGGTTTAAAAAAACTTTAAAAAAGAAGAAAAATTACATTTTATACAAATTAATGAACCCACATTTTTATAACCCATTGAAGATGGACATATTATGGATTCACTGTGGCAGCTGGGAGTGCAGATGGCATCCACTAATATTGTCCGCTCTCTAACTTGAACAAACATGAACCGATCTTTACCAAACTTGGTCACAATGTATATGGGCACAGTATCTCTAAGTGCCCAAGTTCGATAGCCAGCCTGAATGTCCAAACACTCAGGAGCTACAGCCCTTGAATTGATGAAAAATTGCAAAATTAACAGTGTCCACTCGTTAGCTCTAACAAACATGAATCAAACTTGGTCACAATGTATATTGGCACAATATCTCGACAAGTTTGATAACCAGCCAAAATATCTTGAACACTTGCAAAATGCACAGTCTGTGCTCTCTAACACTGACAAATGTGAACCAATTTTTACTAAACTTTGTCATAATGTGTATTGGCACAGTATCACAATCGAGTTTGAATACTAGTCAGACTACCCCCAGACACTCCAGAGTTATGACCCTTGAAATGATAAAAAGATGGATGAGCATATTTTGTGGTAACCACACTCTTGTAAATTCAAAATTGGTTAGGAGGAAGTGATTTTATATCTAAAGAAAAATAATGTTAATTGAACAGAAGTTCATTAAAACACATTAAAACACATTCATAAAATAATTGAAAAGTAACTGAAGATGTGATCGCTTCTTTACATTTCAGCAATTTCTTGACAAGATGAATGCAACCCCAGCAGCTATACTGACCACCCACAAACATGGTTGGTATTCCTGGATCCACTCTAAACTGTGTTGACCACCTGTCTTGATTACAGAATCTCAAAATGTAGTGGGAATATATATATGAAGTGGGTTATTTAGATATAATGCATGTTGTACCTTTCCATTTTTAGCTCACCTGAGCACAACGTGCTCAAGGTGAGCTTTTCTGATCGCCTTTTGTCCGTCGTCCGTGCGTGCGTGCGTCCGTGCGTGCGTCCGGCGTCAAACAATTGCTTCAAACAACATCTCCTCCTAAACGGCTTGGCCAATTTGAAAAATATTTTGCAGGAATGTTCCTTGATGAAGCTCTACTAAAGTTGTATAAATGGTTCTGGTCCATTGCATAATTAGGTCACAGGAGCTAAAAATAGATTTTAAAAATGAAAATTTAAAAAATCTTCTTCTCTGAAACCACAAAGCCTAGCCTTTTGATTTTTGGTATGTAGCATGATCTTATGACTCTCTACCAAGATTGTACAAATTATGACCCTGGGTCAAAATTGGCCCTGCCCCAGGGGTCACTTGATTTCACATAGGCTAATATAGGAAAAACTTGAAAAATCTTCTTCTCAGAAACCACAAGGCCTAGCCTTTTGATTTTTGGTATGTAGCATGATCTTATGACTCTCTACCAAGATTGTTCAAATTATGACCTTGGCGTCAAAATTGGCCCTGCCCAGGAGTCACTTGATTTAACATAGGCTAATATAGAAAAAACTGAAAAATCTTCTTCTCAGAAACCACAAGGCATAGAGTTAAGATATTTGGTGTGTAGCATTGTCTAGTTGATCTCTACCAAGATTGTACAAATTATGACCGCTGGGTCAAAATTGGCCCCGCCCCAGGGGTCACTTGATTTCACATAGGCTAATATAGGAAAAACTTGAAAAAATCTTCTTCTCGAAACCCAAGGCCTAGCCTTTTGATTTTTGGTATGTAGCATGATCTTATGACTCTCTACCAAGATTGTTCAAATTATGACCTTGGCGTCAAAATTGGCCCTGCCCCAGGAGTCACTTGATTTAACATAGGCTAATATAGAAAAAACTTGAAAAATCTTCTTCTCAGAAACCACAAGGCATAGAGTTAAGATATTTGGTGTGTAGCATTGTCTAGTTGACTCTCTACCAAGATTGTACAAATTATGACCCTGGGGTCAAATTGGCCCCGCCCCAGGGGTCACTTGATTTCACATAGGCTAATATTGGAAAAACTTGAAAAATTCTTGTTCTCATAAACCACAAGGCCTAGCGCTTTGATTTTTGGTATGTAGCATGTTCTTATGTCAATCTCTACCAAGATTGTTCAAATCATGGCCCTGGGGTCAAAATTGGCCCCGCCCCAGGGGTCACTTGATTAACATAGGCTAATATAGGAAAAACTTGAAAATTTTCTTTCAGAAACCACAAGGCCTGGGGTTTAGATATTTGGTGTGCAGCATTGTCTAGTAGATCACAACCAAGTTTGTTCAAATCATGGCCCTGGGATCAAATTTGGCCCCACCAAGGGGTCACTGATTTTACATAGGCTAATATAGAAAAAACTTGAAAATCTTCTTCTCTGAAACCACAAGGCCTAGCCTTTTGATTTTTAATATGTAGCATGATCTTATGACTCTCTACCAAGATTGTTCAAATTATGACCCAGGGGTCAAAATTGGCGCGCCCCAGGGGTCACTGATTTAACATAGGCTAATATAGAAAAAAAAAAGAAAAATCTTCTTCTCAGACACCACAAAGCATAGAGTTTAGATATTTGGTGTGTAGCATTTCTAGTCGCTTCTTACCAAGTTTGTTCAAATCATGACGCTGAGGTCAAAATTGGCCCCGCTCCAGGGATCACTTGATTTTACATAGACTTATATTGGAAAAAAAAACTAGAAAAATCTTCAAGGTCTGATTAATATATATTGTTTTGTAACATGGGCTAATAGACCTTACCAAGTAGAGTGTGGTAGTGTGTAGCATTGTCTAGTCGATTCTTACCAACTTTGTTCAAATCATGACCCTGGGGTCAAAATTGGCTCTGCCCCAGGGGTCACTTGATTTTACATAGCCTAATGATACCAGGTGAGCGATCCAGGGCCATCATGGCCCTCTTGTTAATATAATGACTTCTGTGAACTCTTTCAGAACAGCTCTGGATTTGTTATTTAATTGTTTTCAAAGAAGTGTGATGTAAATCAACATAACTTGTTACTAAAGGCTACTGCAAGGGGTGTTTCACAAGTTTGTGGATTTTTTTAGCTCACCAGCTGAGCACAACGTGCTCAAGGTGAGCTGTAAGGATCACCCTGCATGCTTCGTCCGTTGTTACGTCGTCAACAATTTGCTTGAAATGACATTTCCTCTGAAATTGCTCGACAGAATTTGATTAAACTTGGCAGGGATGATCCTTCGGTGAACCTTCACGAAAGTTGCTAAAATAAATTTGATCCATGTAGAATTCTGGTTGCCATTGCAATGGAAAGAAAAAATTGTGAAAACTTTAAAAATCATCTCCTTCAAAACTATTTGCCAGATTTTAAAATGTTTTAGTACAGATGTTCCTTGGGTAACTCTCTATCAAGATCCCAAAATTACACTGGGGACAGGGTAATTTGCCTTAAGGTAAAGTCCCTGTAATGGTTCCGCTATATTTCGGACCTCATGGCCTTTCACGGAGATAACCAAGTTTCCTAATGTTTCATTAGGGTATCTTGGTTATCTTGGTAGAGGTTAAGTGGTCCCAAGACATAGTGGAACCATTACAGGGACATTACCTTAAATGTATATAGTGAAAAATTTAAACAACATCTCCTCTGAAACCGCTGGACAGAATTTGATTAAACTTGGCAGGAATGATCCTTCGGTGAACTTTCACAAAAGTTGCTAAAATAAACTTGATCCATGTAGAACTATGGTTGCCATGGCAACGGAAAGAAAAAACGGAAAGAAAAAATATGAAACTTTAAAAATCATCTCCTTCAAAACTACTGGGCAGATTTCAAAATGTTTTAGTACAGATGTTCCTTGGGAAACTTTCTACCAAGATTTATAAAATTATTCCTATTTATTATTATATCCTATCTGCCTTGGGCAGGGTTAATATGCCTTATAGTATATAGTGAAAACTATAGAGACCTGTTCTCCAAAACTGCAGGCCAAATTTTTTTTTTTTTTTGGCACAGGACTGGTGTTCCTTGGCTAACTCTTGCTTAAATAAACTTGATTTATGTAGAACTTTGAATATTACCAGGTTTTTTTTTTGTGGGGGGGGGGGGGGGGATTGTTTTTTTTTTTTTTTTTATAAATATTCTCTAAATATGTTGACCATGTCATTATCCTCTACCAAAACTGTTCACACAGAGCTAATCTCTTGAAAATTCAGCTTCCTAGGGATTATTTAGAAAGTAAACTTACATAAATGTGATGGTAATGTTAATGACTATTATCTTGCCAAGGCTGACTTAGTATCAGATCACTTTCTCCAATTATGGCCCTTAAAGTATAAAAGATGTCATATTTAACTTTGTTCACATTCTAGCAGCCACAGTTATAAAGCAATTTTGATCGATGAAATACATAATGATAATAAACCAAGGATTATTATGCTTTGTATGGGAGTTATGGTCCATAATACTTAAGGTTGCCTTTAGAGCAGTGGTATTCAGGTGAGCGATGTACGGCCATCTTGGCCCCCTTGTTTTTCATATCTGTTGTACTTTTTAATTAACCACTATTATGTAATTACTTTGATTTATATAAACTGAATTTGTGATAAAATCACTATTGCATATTCTATCTTGCGCCTCCTATATGTTTGCAAATAAAAATGAGTAATGCTACAAAGTAAAAAAATCCTTTTCTTATAGGGTTAGATGCTTATTATTACTAATTTAATATTAATGAAATATTAAAAAACAACGATTTTGCATGTGAATGACAGTCATTTCTTCCCAAGTCTATTTAAATTCCAATATAAAGATACAGGCCTGGAGCCTACAGAGGTCCAGGTGTCTCAGATCATAATTTTGACCACAAAGATAAAACAGCTCTTTTTTGTCTATCTAGGGACCACAGTGGGGGCAATGAGGGCATGAGAAAGCGCTACCCAGGTCTACAGATATATGGTGGACATAGAGACAATGTGCCTGACGTTACCACGTGAGTTTTTTTATTATTGTCTGTTTCATTTTCTTTTTTCTTATTATCTCTCTTTGCCTATCAGTCTCTTGTCTTTGTTAATTGTCTCCTTGACTGCAGTCAGTGTCACACAAGTAATTTCTCAGTTTCTTCTATGACTTTTGTCTCCCTCAGTTATTTACATTGTAAAATAAGGGTTGATAAAATCATGACTTGTTATTCCTATCGCATTACTTTTAAAATTAATATTAACTTTAAATATTATTGAGTTAATTTTTGAATTACACTTATCTTATACATTTTAATTTTTTAACATCCCTCATACTTACTTATTGCACAGCCCTCATGCACATTGATTTTTTTTTGTGTCACCTCTGTTTACAGGTACAGTCAACTCCCGTTACATCGGCATCCGATACAACGGCAAATTCGGGATCCGGCAATAAAAGTCATGTTACGGATTTCTTTGTTCTTTATTTCTCCCGTTACAACGGCAAATTCGGTTTCCGGCACCGGCAGCAATTTTCGGCAAACCAATCTCCCTTTTATTATATAATCACCTCCGTTATATCGGTAGCCAAACCGACGGCTGATGATCATTGCCGATTATCGCCAGAGGCGTGTATATAGTCCCTAGCTGGTACACTACCTGTTTGTTGTGTATGCAGTTGTTAATTCGCAAGTTGACACGGTATTTACACGGATGATCACAGATGAGCGTTTGTTTACATGTGCCGCATTTCTTAGTGGAGATTTTCATTGTTTGAGAGAGTAATAAAATGGGAAGCCACTCCAGTGTACTTGTGAACAACGGGCCTTTAATTAGACTGAAAACCGTTGTTAGAGATTTAAATAGGTGTTGTCGTCTGTTTTTGTTTCTTTTATACGCGTAAAAACATGCTTTTGATGAATTTGTGGAGAACAATGCGAGCTTTAAGTGCACATTCTGTGGGGCGCCAGGCGACGCTTATGGACTTCTTTACAGCGAAGCCTAAGATTTAATGTAACAGTTTGTGTGAATTGAATCATTATTTTATTATGAAAACACGTACGTTAAAAAGAGTGTAATGTGGGAAATCCAATTGCTTATGTTTCTGCTTGATGATGTCAATGTGTGAATTATTGATAACATAAATTAGATTCGAAAAAAAAGTGAAATAAAGATGAAAAAAATCTACTTAAAAATAATTAAAAAAATTATTTATCTCAATTGTGTTTGTTGTTGTTCATTCTGTCTAATCCCTTTACGATATAATTATCTTCGTAAAGCTATTATACCTAACCGGAAGTTGTATATACATGTAGCGTTTACACATTTACAGAGTAGGATAAACAAAGAATACAGGTAAAAACCCCGTTTATTTACCAATCACACACATACTCACACATGTTACATAAAATACGAATACTATTTATTCATATGCATCAAAAAACGAATTAAAACCTTATCTTTTATAGTTTATAAAATATCCTTTTACCGAAAGTAACGATAAGGTTGAGTGGGTGGGATAAGTAAAATGGGAAATTTGGGTTTGCTCATTACATCGGCAAATTCGATATACCGGCAAAATTGAGATTTACGAACACTGCCGGTATAACGGGAGTTGACTGTATAACTTTTCCATCATCTGTCTGTCTGTCCATCATATTTTTTCCATCATGCTTCAGCAGGTGACACATGTATTCTAAAGAACAACTTTTGTTTAACTATCCTTGTACATACTGAATTTTGAACAAGTCATGTATATGCCCTCCCCATATTACAGGACGGTTGAGGACAAGGAGCAGCTCAAGTTTGGTGGTCTTACGTTCACAGCGTACCACACCGCCGGCCACACGGTCGGACACATGGTCTATCTCCTTAACGGGGAACCACTTGGTGCCCCTGACTGTCTCTTCTCTGGAGACCATCTCTTCCTTGGAGGATGTGGTATGTAGCCTGGTGAGGACAGGAAGGCTTATACTCACAGGATATTAACCCCATACTCAACCTCAGGTTGAATTGATGGGATGTCTGAGGTGTTATCAGTTATCTTGATTTTTCATTCTCCTAATAAAAAAAAAAGGTTACAGACTGTTATAAAAAATATGACAATAATTGTTACGGCATAAAACAGTGATTTGTTTAGGACATATTCTTGTGCTCGGATAGAATTTTGGAGATTTTTTTCTCTTTTTCAAAATTTGAATATTGTGATATTTGGGATTAGAATTAATTATTTTCAAGAGAAATATTTGGTTTTAGTTTAAATGTTTAAATGAGTGTTTACTTTTGTAACCAAATAAATAAAAAGGTGTGTTCTAAAGTGTGAAATAATGTAAGGTTGTGAGATACATGTACAAAACAGTATCTTCCTCCCCCTTTATCATGTTGGCGAAGGGTTGGAACTTCCTCCCTGTGATTGGGAGGTTGTATGTTTAATCATTACATGCCTGATTCGAGGACTGATTGGCCCAGTTTCAGGATGATGTACTTGTTAACAGTCTGATACTGCAGGGGGGAAGCACTCCATCTGTGTCAGACAAACTATTAAATTTATCTGTTAACAGTGATATGGTAGTAGCTTTCTGCATATGATTTCAGGTCGGATGTTTGAGTCTGCACCCTTGAAGATGCTCCGGTCCCTGGATGCAGTTGGCAGGATGAAGGCAGACACTCTGATCTGGCCAGGTAGGTTATCTCCGCATTAAAAAAGTACCTGCTATCATTGATTGGTTGCTCATTAAAGTAGAAACTTCAGGGCTCACGATGTCGGTCGCCAAATGCCACAAATTTACCGAACTGGCGCAAGATTTTTCTGTTTGGAGAATGTGTTTGGCGCTAACAAGAAATAGCCGATTTTTTATTTTTTCGAAAGCATAAGCGACCTACGTAAGCGGTATTTACAAAATGCTGTAAGTGGCATTGACTGGTTCACTGTGTTTATCACACTTGGACGCGTGTGTTATCTGACACGTTGGTAACCTGTCAGTTTTAGTACACTGATGTTCCGGATGTTACTTGTCAGTTTGACAAGACTTAAACAACATACGATAATGAAATAAAAGAAATTAATTAAGAATCACAGATATGCCAATATTTTTGATGTACTGCAAATGTGTAAAACACTTATTCACTGGCAATTAAAATCTTGTTTGGCACAGTATTTGTTGCCAACATGTACTTCTTCACAAATTGAGATTAATTATTACTTTTAACAAGCAAAATCTTAGAACTTAACAAACTTATATATGTTGAGATCATCGTTCAACTTAATTATCTATAATTAAGATGTATATGAGATCAACTGAAATATTCCAAGTAATAAATTATCTTTTACCGATTGATATGTTAGAATGTCCACCCTAGAGCAGAAGGGCATTGCTTTGGTGATATTCTTAAAATTTCTAATTATTTTCACTGAATTTTGCTGAAACGTTCTCTAAAATAACTCATATTGGGACATTTTTTAAAATCATTCTTTTTGGGACATTCTCTAAAATCATTCATCTTGGGAGGTGCTCACCAACAGAATTTTAATTGTGTTTTGACCTGCCAACAACAGAATTCCATTTGTCAAAACACCCCCACCTACAGAATTAGATCTTTTTCTGTTTATAGATTACTGTGTACAATATCCGTATTAAATGTGAAAATGAGTGTGCTACAGCTGTGTGTCTTTTCTCTCTTCAGCATTGACTGTTAGATGGAAATTTTAAACAGCTACTTGTATGTTTCTTGTTAAACTACATTCAGTTTATATTGTAAATTGAAGTTTCAAGTGTTTTAATACATCCACAGTTGGATCCACAATGGTGGTTTTGGTTACGGTGACAACTGAATGATTATCAAGAAATTGTATAAAATGATTACTGAACAAAACAAGATTATGTGATTTTTTACACATTTGATTCTGATATATAACTTGAAGCATACGTGTCCAAAATCATGTTTGACAATCAGTTGACGGACCCAAGTAAAAACGGACCCAAGTTAAAAAGGTGCCAAATTGGTCAAAACAGTCCCAACGGGGTGAGAAGATTGGTCAAAATGGCCCCATATAAATGGACCCATTATAATTATATGAATGGTTATGAATTGTGAACAATCAGATAAATTGATTTAAGGAACGTGCTAAAGGCAAGACAATCTTTATTTTAAGTGTGACAAGTCAAATGTGTGAGTGTGTACTTGTGTCTATACGAAATAGAAAGGTTATTTATAATAAGAATCTACATTTATTTTTAATAAACATTTATTTTTAGATTTGGTGGTTTTTCCCTTGCCGCCCAGCATAGAAGCCATCAAAAGAGGGCTTTCAGATTCACTTTGGTTTTAAATTTGTTTACAACATTTTAATATGAATGTCCTTTTCACTCACTACGTGTTTTAGTCACTTTTTCCATCCTTGTGTAAATGTTGATGGCTGTTTCATTTTCGAGCAATAATACATAAATAGATTTAATGACTTCATGAGTGATATTTTTAGCTCAACTATTCAAAGAATATGAGAGCTATTGTAGTCGCCCTGGCATCGGCGTTGGCATTGTAGCTTTTGGTTAAAGTTTTGCGTGCAAGTTACTATCAACCTTATATCTCAATAACCATTTATGGATTGACTGAAAGTTTATGAATATGTTTAGGGGCATCAGACAACCAAGGTAGATATCTTGATGAAATTTATTGTGAACTAGATTTCATTCATTGATACAAATGATAGGACTTTCTGCAAATTTCATTGACAAAAATTTTAAACAAATAAAATTAAAGGTTTCCTTTTTTTAAAATTGTTTTTGAGGTCCAAACAAAAAACTTTAAAAAATAAACAGTTTAAACTATGAGGATATTCAAAAGTAAATAAAAATATTTTTTTTTTATTTTTTTCAAAAAAACTTGCCTTTTTCTAAAATTATGAAAAAAAACAAATTTTTTAAAAAATTTTTTCAATTCGTGCACAAAAAGGGTCTACTTTAGGGGTTTTTTAAAGATATAAAAATATTGAACAAAATTTTTTTCCAAAAGGGAAGTGACATTTTTTATAAATCAATTTGCACCCGAAGATTCGCAAAAAACCCCAAAAAAAGGAACAGTTTAAAAAAAACGCAAAATTTCAAAAAAAAAAAACCCTTTGGTTTAAAAGGGTTAAAAATACGATTTTTCCTTTCATCTTTAGAATGTAAAAAAAGCTTAAAATACTGAAATTTTGACGTCAATTTCTAATCTTGGAAAGCCCAAAAAATTTTTCCCTTTTCAAATGGGGAAAAAAAAGACGGGGCGGCACAATAAGGTAACAACCATTCGTGAAATTTTTATAAAAACCGCCACAAAAATGGTGTGACCGCGACAAATTGGTAAAAACGTAAAGTTAAGCTAAAGTTAGACTAAAAAAATCAAGAAAGAAAATCAACCCTAAAAATAGGGGAAAATTTGTCATCCCCCTGGCCCTTTTTCCCAATATAAAATTTCCGTAGAAAAACAAAAATTTTTTTTGCCCTTATGCATCACATGACGTAAAATGAATTGCCCACAAATTAAAAAAAAGTTTGGAGACTAATATTCTCCAAAAAATGAGATTTAAGTATTGGAAGCGATTTGAATTTGACGACAAGGGTTTCAAATTTTGGATTCGCCATAAAACTTTGCCTTTTCGAATTTTGGAAAAACGGCACAGGGAAACAACAATGGGGCATTACATTTGCATTTGTAAATTTTTTGATGTAAATGGCCCAAAATAAGGCTGTATACGGGAAAAAGCCTTTTGCCTGATGTTAAATCGACGTTAATGACCACAAAAATGAATCCCGCATTGAAAAGCTAAGAAAAAAGTTATGCCTTTGATTTTAATGGTCCGAGAATTTAAAAAATAATTTAAAAAAAAGCTGAAAAAGAATTTTTTTTTTAAACGTCAATGACGTCAATGACGTAATTTCACAAATGAAGGACACTTGAACCCCAAAGTTTCAAAATAAGCTTTCAAATAATCGAAGAAAATTTTATAATTTGAAATTTGCGCAAGGTTTCGAACGGGATTCCCCAAAAACATTTCCCTTTTAAAATTGGAAAACGACACCAGATGCCAAAAAGGGGGTCCCCAAAATTGTGAAATTTTTATAAAGATCGCCCAAAAATAGGGATGTAATATACAAACCTTTTTCGAGGGTCTAGTTTGAGTAAACCTCATAGGAAACGAAAACATTAAAATACAAAATTTTTTCCCCGAGCAAAATCATGAATTTCAAATGTGGGTTTTAAAATTTTGAATAAAATTAGAAATCTTTTCACACAGGATATGAAGTTCACTTCTTAAATGTAAATAAATTAAGACTTTTTTCCCCAAAATAAGTTTCTAGTATCTAAAAGCGATTTTAATGCTTTTTTAAATTTGCGTCAAGGTTGAATTTGGATTTGCCATAGAACCTTGCCTTTTCGAATTTTGACACGGGTGCCAAAAGACCTAAAATTTCTTGAAAAATTTTATGAAAAGGGGCCCGAAATAAGGTGTAGACCGCTCAAACAAATGACAAAGGGGTAGAAAAAATGCACATTTTCATTTAAGAAGAGATAGAAGAGTTCTTTTGCTGCTACAAAATTTTTAAGACTACGATAAAATATATGGGGGGGGAATTTGGGAAAAGATGGGTTTTTTCTTCAGAAAGGGGCATTTTACATAAAAAATTTGGAAAATTTAAATTTCAAAAACATTTTTTTTCGCCCCTGATTTTAATTTTTTTTTCATTCTTCATGATTTTTTTTCACTTGTATGAAAGGTTTGTTTAAAAAGGGCCCTCCAACAAAAAATTGAAAAAAAATTTGCTAAGGTCAAGGTCATAAAACAAAAATTATTTTTTTCAAACGGCCCCAAAAAGCACAAAAATTAAAATTTTTTTATTGGTTTATTGTTCAAAAGTTTTGGGTTTTAAAGGGACCCTTTCCTTTGTTTTAGGTTTTGAAAAACGGGCTTTTTTTGGTCTTTTTAAAACCCAGCCCAAAGGGTTTGCCCCTGTTTAACCAATGGAAAATCAGTTTTGAATTTCCCTTAAAAATTTTGAAAAATTTTCAGAAACGAATTTTGACCCATGCAAATTTATAAAAATTAAACTTTTTCCCAAATTTCTGGTACCTAAAAAAAATTTTTAAAAAAAATTTTGTTTTCATTTTCCCCGCTGGGGGCCCTTTGGCTTAAAATCATTTTTTTGCAAAAAAATAAAAAAAAATTTGAAGTCCAATTCAAATGGGGTTTTTCAGAATTTTGGGCATTGATGACAGCACAACAGAATATGATGGTTTAAACAAAGGCCCAGGGAAAGAAAAAAATTGTGCTAGAAGAGATTGAATTTTCAAACCTTGCAAAAAAACTATGCAAATGGGGAAAAGGTCAACAAAAAAAGGCCCCATTTTTTTTTGAGTTTAAAATAGAAAATTCTTTTTGCTGCAAATGTTTTGGGCAAAAAAAATGCACAAGTAAGGGGGTTTCGCGAATTTGAAACTGCTTTGGGTTTGTAAAAAAACCCCTTTCCCCTCATAGGGGGAAACCCAAAGAAAAGACCTATGCGAAAAAGCATAAACCAGATCAGCCTGCGAGTTTCGCAGGCTAAACATGTTTTATGCTGTTCGCGCCCCATGGTCTGGAAATTGGGGAAATTTTAAAATTTAAATTTTGGTAGGGTTTTAACTGGGGTTTTTCGTAGTTTCAGGTTTTAAAGTGGTCCCAAATTTGGTGCGCCCAAATACCCTAAATGGGGGAAAAAGGGGTTAAAAAAGGGTCAAACTTAAAAAAAAATTTAAAAAAAATTCCCAAAATTTCAAAGAAAGTTTTTTTTTCTCGCTCCTGATTTTTAAATTTTTTTTAAAAACAAAAATGGAATTTTCACACGTTATGTAAATTTTTTTTGAAAGGGGGCCCCCAAAAAGGTTAAAAAAATATTGCAAAGGTTAAGGGCATTTTCCCATTATTGTGGGTTTTTTTTTGCTCCAAATAGCTCAAAAATAAAAAAAAAATTTTATTGAGAGTATATGAACAAAAGTTTTTGTTTTTTCAAGAGTTCTTTTCCCGTGATGTTTAAAATTTTTGAAGATAGGCCCTTTATTTGGTCATTTTAAAGGGAGGCCAAAGTTTGAACCTTTTTTTTGGGAAAAAATTTTTTAAAACATTTTTTTGCTTTAAGTTTTGGGAAAATAAAAAATAGAATGTTTGAAATAGGCGGGCTTTTAAAATTGTTGAACTATTTTCTGCTTTTGGGTAAACCCCAAAATAAAATATTTAAACAATTTTTTTTTTTTCATTTTGCCCCCTAGGGAAGCTTTTCTTGAAAAACATCTTTTGCATATTTAACTAAAAAATTGAAGTCGATCAAAAAGTGTTGGTTTTTTTTGGGATTATTTTTGTTGTTTTAAAACCTAATAAATTTTAGTTTCAAGGGTTTGAGTGGCTAAAAATTTTACAATTTAATTTAAAACTTGAAAATTCCCAAACCCTCCAAAAAACGGGAAAAAGTGTAGGTCCCATGAAAAACCTTCCCATTTTTTGGGAGAAATCAGATAGAAGAAAAAATTTTTTTCTGCATAAAAGAATTTTCAAAAAACAAAAAAAACAAAATGTTTGGGGGCAAATTTAGAAAAAGCCCGGTTTTTCCTCAAAAAACGAACAAATTAAACTAAAAAAAAATTTGGGAAAAATTAAAATTAAATAAAACAAATTTTTTTTCACACCTGATGCTATTTTTTGGTAATTTTTTCTTGAAATTTTTTCCCCACCCAAATTTTTTTGTTAAGTTTTTAAAGGGCCCCACAAATTTAAAAAATTTTTAAAATTAAAAAGAAAAGGTTTAAGGCATATTAAAGATTATGTTTTTTTTCAGGCCCCCATAAAAGCCCCAAAAAAAAAAAATGTTTTTTCGAGAAATTTGAAAAAAAGTGTAAGTTCTTTAAAAAACTCTTTTAGTGATGGGTTTAAAAATTTTAAGATCGGGTTGATTTTTGGGCATTTTTAAAAATCGTCCCAAGGGTTTTATCCCTTTTTTGAACTGTCAAACAGAATCGAGGGCCCCTGACCCCTGCCCGAATAATTTTCAAACACGACCCCTTTTCCTGAAACTTGACATACATGTACATTATGAATGGATTATTTACTGGTAGTGTTTATTTAATTTTATGGCTTTGACCTAATTAAATTGGTTATTCTGACCCAGAATTTACCTCTGTGTTCAGTTCTTTTTCTATAAAAGGTATCTTCACATCATCATAAAAACTTTATACAATTGTTTATCATTATATATACTTTTAAAAATGCAAGCTACTATTTGGTTCGGACCATTTCCTGGGGGGAATTAGTGTATCAGAGACCACATTTTCTTGTTAACGTAGACATTTTGGTTAAGTTTTACATGCAAGGTATTTCCATTCTTGATCTCAGTATCCAGGATGGGATTGTATTGTATACATCTTAAATATGTTTAGGGGTATCATACTTTCAAGAAAGATATCTCTTGATGGAATGTATTACAAATTATGGCCCCTTTTTACTTCGAATATGTGGTTAAAGTTTTGCATGCATGGAATTTCAAGCTTATATTTCAGTTACAGATACAATGGGATTGATTTGAAACTTCTTTATATTTTCAATGGATCATACTAATAGACAACAGGAAAGTTTATTACTGAATATGCAGATTATGGCCACTCTTTTGTTTTCGACCTTTTGGTTAAAGTTTTGCTTGCAATAGAAAATTTTTGTTTAGATTTGCAGCGGTACATCTAAGGAAATTGTTTTATGAATTGACTTGAAGTTTCTGAGTGTATTCAGGGGCATTACAAAACCAAGGAAGATGACACTTGGACAGGATTAATGCAAATATGGCCTTCTTTACTTGGATATTTTTACCATTTTTTATACAGGGGAATTGAAATGATTTATCAAAAAGCAATTCGAATAAGTTCAAGTGTGCTGTTCGCAGACAGCTCTTGTCTTTATTGTAGATTCCTGAATACACTGTAAACCCAGTTTAAATGCTCTCCGTTTAATTAATTGCCTGTCCTCCTAATTTTGTACATGTAGGAAAACAAATCAGGTAATAGGAAAGCCAAATTGACGTATACAGGACAAATGTTGACTTTAATCCTTTAATGAATCTTCACAAAAGCATATCATTTTCATCACATATAATCATATTCTTTAAAGAAGTAACACTTTTACATTGCTCAGGAAATACCCAGTATTCAGTAAACTCTTATGTTGCATGTACAACTCTGGGTAGAACAAAATAGTGATATATTAATTTGTGAAGCGGAGTATGTGAGCTATCTATGACAGTGACATGTGAGGGAATGTTAAATTGAGGATTAAATGGTTATACATTTGCCAGGCTATAGATTTTTTATGCGATAAGGATTTCAATAAACAACATGAAACAAGTATAAGGGTGGGTTTATTGGTGGTTTGATTTACACTAGTTTAATAAGGAAATGTTGCACTAAATGGATTATACAGTTATCTACCCTTAAAATTTACTTAATGATGATTCATCAAGATTAAATGAAAAAAAACCCAAAAAAAAACAAAACATTGATGATTTTCAGTGACCTTGTTCTTTTTTCATTGTGCTTAATCTCATGATTATTCATGACAGATTTAAATAATTTGATAAATATTAATTTAAATAGATTTAGTATGGTTTATGAAAACAATGGATTTTATTTTGCCACACAGACTGTAGAAATGGGCTACATTTTTGTATGAGCAAACAGAGGAGGACCTGATCAGAAGCTGTTATTTGAGTTGTTGATGTTAGCAGTGCTTCAAAATGAGTCTTTATGAAGTAAAGGGTTTAATATTCTCATGTGTGTCCACAGGTCATGGAATATGCAGTTGACACATGGAGTATGCTTGCATATTGAGCTCTGAGAACACTGTGGCCAAGGAGAACTGGAGTGGGCAAAACAACAGTGGGTTCAACATTTACGCACGGTCAGTCATACACTTGTTGTGGGACGTTTACAGAAAATAGATAGTAAAGGGATATCAGTGATCAACCTTAGTAGTAAAAGGGATATCAGGTGATCAAAATAGATTAGAAAGGGATATAGGTGATAAACAAAGATAGAAAAGGAGATAATTTTTTCAGGAGATCAACAATAGATAGTAAAGGGATATCAGGTGATCAACCATAGATAGATAGGGATATAAGGTGATCCAAACCATAGTAGTAAAGGGATATCAAGGGTGATCTACATAGATGTAAAAGGGATATCAGGTGAATCAACCATAGATAGTAATGGGATATCAGTGATCAACATAGATAGTAAAGGGATATCAGGTGATCAACCATAGATAGTAAAGGGATATCAGGTGATCAACCATAGATAGTAAAGGGATATCAGGTGATCAACCATAGATAGAAAAGGGATATCAGGTGATCAACCATAGATAGTAAAGGGATATCAGGTGATCAACCATAGATAGTAAAGGGATATCAGGTGATCAACCATAGATAGTAAAGGGATATCAGCTGATCAGTGGTTGACCTGGTTCATTTTTGAGTGGTCTACCCAGAATTGAGAGGTCAGGGTTCGAAACCCCGGCTGCAAACATACCAAAGTCATTGAAAATTGGTCCGGTATAACTCCTTTGCTTTGCACTCAGGCATTATAAGGGTTAGTTCCCGGACTGGTTGGCCTGGTGTCAGGATAATGTGACTGGATGTGGTATCATGCCACATGTCTATGGCGTGTTTACTGCAGTAGTGGCAGCACACTGTCTGTATCAAGTTGACATCATCTACAAATGGGACTGAAATTGGATGTTTAAAACCAAAAAAAAAAAAAACAAAACAAATATTTTCCAGTCATGGCAAGATCAGCTTCTCTCAAATGTTATCATGCAATTTCTTTTTTCTCTTTTGTGTAAACCCAGGTTGTTAACCTCTTTCACATGATATCCCAGTGTAGACATTGGATAATTCAATTTAAATTATTCTGTAAACATGGGAAAAGTCGGTTACACAATGTTGTTCTGGTTGCCGATTTTAACTTACTGTAAAACAATAATAAAATAATTGACATTGATTTGCTATATTGGTTGTTGTGACATGTCAGATACTTTTTTTTGTGTCAGCTGCTTTAAGCAGAACTTAACCCATAGGGATCAATCCTATGTATTCTGTCGTCCGTTCTGTCTGTTTTGTCAGTCACACTTTTTCTATTCTGTTCTTTGAGCAGGTGACAATTGTTCAAGATCACTTTTGTACAAGTTTTTGTTTGACTTGGACGTAATACACTTGTAACTCTTCACACTTATCAGTGGACACCAGTCCAAACCTGTTAGTGCCCTAGGACGTTTAGGGTTGTTATTTTATTATTATTATTTTTGCTTACAAAATAAGTTTTATTAATAATCGTAGTTTTGAGTGCCTTGATTGTTTTTCATCATGAGTCTTAATTTTGACAGGTCAATAAAAAATAGCAGAAGAATATAATCCTCCCAAAAAACAACCATATCCCCCAAACTGCCAAAATGAAGACCCTATCCAAGCTTACAGGGTGTCTGTATTGAAAGGACATTTTTTGTCATTTGCTGTAACAGAGTGGAACATCGGAGATCATTTGTTGCCTGTTTGTCAGCCAGTCTTGTAAGTTTGACACACTTTTTTTTATGCCCCCACAAAAATGGGGGGAGGGGGGCATATGGATGTGCCTTTGTCGTCATCCTGAAAATTTGTGACCCAATAACACCGAAAATATTTGTATACATGACTTGATACTTCATGGATAATATTATTCGGACATGATTTGTGCACCTGGGTATTTTCATCAAACATCATTGAGGTGACCAGAGTTATGGGCCTTTGTTTTTGATAAATATGAAATTTTATGCTTGTGACGCATGTAACGCTGAACGTATTTTTGTTACTACAGACTTGAAAACTCATGATATATTATTCAGGACATGAAACTTGTGCCCTGGGTATTTTTATTGAACTTCAGTAAAGTTGACAGAGTTCTGGGTCTTTGATTTTGAAAAATATGGAATTTTATTGCTTGTGACACCTTGTAACTCTGAAGTATTTGTACTACAACTTGTAACCTCATGGATATATTAATCAGGGACATTGAACTTGGGACCTGGGTATTTTTATCAAACCAGCGTTTGAAGTTGACAGAGCTATGGGCTTTTGTTTTTGGAAAATTATGGAATTATCTGCTTGTGGACACACGTATCTGAAGTATTTTTACTACAGACATGAACTGTGCACCTGGGTTATCTTTAATGCCCCTTACCAAAAGTGAGGATATTGATTTGCCTTTGTTCCGCTCGGTCCATTCCCAAAAGCTGTGTCACAGGTAAAATCAGAAGGTATTTGTGCTACAAAACTTTAACTTCAGGAATATTTTACTCAGGACATGATTGCGTTCTTGGGTGTTGGCCTTTTGTCTTTGAATATGCGACTGGTGGGGTCATCTGTGTCGTGACACATTCTAGTTTATCAGACTTATTTTTAGCAAGTGACACATGTGTTCCAAAGAGCACATGTATGATGAACTGTTCATTTCTAATGGAAAAATTTGGTAAGCTTTTCTTTACGGCTTAACAGTGCCCTCCACCATTCGAAGAGGAGTTGAAGTACAATCCATTTCTACGGACTACGGAAGAGTGTATTCTCAAATACTCCTGGGTATGATTTTCATCAGAGGAAGAAGCTGTGTTCACGTGCCGGATGATGGGCCAGAGCGCGAGGTTGAAAGAATTACGGGACAGCAAAGATGCTTTTTAAATACACACAATATGGAGTGTAGTTTGGATATTCATGGCTTGCAAAAAGTGTTTCCATTAATAACTGATGTATATATATCAGGTATACATATTTATGTCAGGATGACTGGCAAAATATCACAGAGGTTGTGTATTCAAGAATTAAACACCGGTTTCAGTTATTGTTGGATTTTTAAGTTTTTATTTTGGGTTGTTTTTTTTAATACTGTACTCATTTTATGCTGACTCATAAAATATTTCATAAGTAAATAAACTCCATTATTCACTTGATTTCACCCACACTGTGAGTGGAAAAAGGTTACTGGAACTTTTTTTTTATAAAAGGGAGATAATTAGGGGTATATTATTTACAAGTATGTTGTGCATATATTGAACAAGTTTTCTGGTATGTACTAGTTGCTCCTTTGTTTCTTAATTGCAAAATCATTTACACATGATAAGAACCACTCACAAATTGTTCCATTCTTCGTTATCAGATAGACAAAATTAAAAGAAATTTATTCTGAAGTGGATATGGAATTGAATTTACAAATTTTAATATGTTACATGTGCATAGCTCTTCGTGTTCAGATATATTCCATATCCACTCAAGAATTTCCTTATTAGTCTTATAGTGATGAGTGAAGCCAAAGACTAAACCGAAGATAGTCAAATTGGAGAAATAATGTATATTCTCACGCCGAAAAGAGGTAGGGAGGTGTATTCAGTGGGAAAATCAGTTTTGTGTTACTAACCGATAGCAAAACAATAATATACGATTCGTTATTTTTGTCTAGTTGTATAATATTTAACTACAGTAAATATTATAGTGTTACTGTCCTACTCTTAGTCATAGTAAACATGCATTTGTGCAATAAAATTGTTATATATCTATTATTTCAATAATTAATTTTAATAAATATTTGATTTACCAGATATATTGGTCCGATATCTAATAGAACATGTACATCGAAAGGAATTTTGTTATTCTAAAACAAGCATTTATTTTTATGCCCCCCCCCCCCCCCCCCCCCCGCGATAGATCGAGGCATATGTTTTTGGTCTGACTGTCAGTTAGTTCTAAAAACTTTTTTACCGAGACCATAACATGAATTCCTTCCACTACAGCCTCCAAACATCAGCTCCTACCACCAGTGACCTCTGCCCTTCAAATGACCTTGACACAGAAGGTCAAGGGCTCCTGCGGGGGGCATTGGCATTCATTCAGCGTATCGCTTCTTCAAAATACAAGATTATCATTGTTAAATAAAAAATACTATTAATTTTATGGTAAAAAAGCGTGTTGGAATAAAAAATATAAAATATATTTTGTAAAGTACTATTGCAATCATTGTAAAACAGCTACTTATGACAGTCAACGTCGAACATTGCATAGAAAGATTTTAATAGAATGTGTTATGGGTGTACAAAGCCAGTCAAATTAATTCTAAAATGGGTCCTGTAAAAAAACACGACACACATCTGACTCACCAAAATCAACAAAGGGGCGAGGCATGGTGTTATTCAAAATAACGTTTGTTACTCAAAAATAATCCACACTTTATTGTGAGTTAATTATGCCAACTTTTGAATTAAGATTATAATTAGATGACATAAAGCGTAGCGGGGATTGCCCCGGTCTATGCCATATTTAGTGAATGAGTCAGGCACTTTTGTTTTCTTTAGAAAATTAATCCCATAAAATAAATGCTAGTTTGTTTGGATGTTGGGTTAGCGTCCCACCGAAAGTATTTCAGTATTTGGAGACTATGCTTGAGACAGGTGTAGTGTTGCCACACTGCAACATCACGCTGTAGACACCAATGACACTATTCTGGAAAAAGGCAAACCGTCCTTGAAATACATTTATATGTTGGACATCAACAAAGGGATCTCTACCAGTACCATTTGATGACTTTGTATGTAGTGGCCTGGGATCAAACCCACAACTTTTGTTTCCAGGGTAGATGCTTTAATCATACGCAACTGGGACTGGAATACTTTTTATACTTAAATACTCGTGATAAATAATGTCACTCCTTACACAAAAAAAATGCCGCTATGAAGAGGAAAGATACATTTGAAAAAATGTCCTGCAGCAGTACAAAGTATTATATTTTTACATTATCATTAATTGAACTACATGTTGTTTTTCCCTAAGGATAGCCAGAATGTTGTTTACTTCTTTCAAATGACATGGGAACACAACTCTGAGCAGTAGTTTTACTTCCCTTAGTTACTTACTTCCCTTTTGAAAGTACAAGCGTACCAACTTTTAAGCTCACCTGAGCACAACATGCTCATGGTGAGTTAGTCCGTCGTCTGTCCATGTGTGCGTGCATATGGCGTCAACAGATTCCTTTAAACAACACTCCTCCCTAAACAGCTGAATGGATTTTGACTAAACTTCTCAGAAATCATCCTTATGATGCCTCTGTCAAAGTTGTACTAATTATTTTGTTTTTTTGAAAAAGTAAGTCACATGAGCTAAAAACAGATTATAAAAATGCAAACTTTGAAAATATTCTTCTGTAAAACTACAAGGGTTAGAGCTTAGATATTTGGTGTGTAGCATTGTTTTATGAACCTCTACCAAGATTGTTCAAATCATGACCCTTGGGTCAAAATTGGCTCTACCCCCAGGGGTCACTTGATTTTACATAGGCTTATATAGGGGAAAAAATAGAAAAATTTCTTCTCAGAAACCACAAGGTCTGAAGCTTAGATATTTAGTGTGAAGCATTGTCTAGTGGATCTCTACCAAGTATGTTCAAATCATGACCCTGGGGTCAAAATTGGCCCCGCCCCCTGGGGGTCACTTGATTTATATAGAAAAAAAAAATAGAAAAAAATCTTCTCAGAAATAACAAGGCCTTGAGTTAAGATATTGTGTGTAACATGGCCTTATGAGCATCTCCAGGTTTGTTCAAATCATGGCCTTTGGGTCAAAATTGGTCCTGCCGCAGGGATCACTAGATTTTACACAGACTTGCATAGGAAAGATTTTAAAAGATATCCTTGTCAGAAAACAACAAGATCTTTGGTTTAGATATTTGGTATGTAACATGCCGTGTGGACCTGAACCATTTTTTTCAAATCATGGCCCTGGGGTAAAAAATAAATCCCATGTAGGGTTAACTTGTTATTTTTAACACATGTAAACTTTTTTGTGGAATTCAGATTTTATTGCTGTTCTTCTGCATGGAATTTGTATTCAATATGACTATGTTGTAAAGGCAATGAAAGCAATTTTCTCAGGTGAACGATTCGGGGCCCCATTCTTGGCCCTCTTGTTTCTCCCCAAATTTTTGTGGTGGCGCCGAGGGTATACGACTTTTTTCTTCACATGCTTATTTGAGTTGCTTATCTTTGGGTTTATGTCTTTGGTTAAAACTAGTCAATACTTAGCTGTTCTCAGTCCCCTTGTATCCTTTGAAAAATGCAGTTTCTTTTTACTGTTTTGTAAACTTTAGATATGCCCTAAAGGGTCAAACAGATTAACCCAAAGATTAGGGACCTCACAATGTTGGGTTTTATCTGAACTTTAAGATGATTAAGGGAGTATTTCAGGTCTTAATTTTTTAAAGATGATATTTTCAACATACACTCGAGGGGTTGACAAAAAACTTTTTTCATAAAGAAATAGAAGAAGACGAAACAGATTCACAGTAAGCCCTTGGACTACCAGTCCTGAAATTACGCAAAGGTCTATGGTTTTTACAGCTTAGGAGTTTAAACCATCAGGGGCCAAGATCCATTCATGGCTTTGTGAGGAAGACAGTAAATAAACCTTTTAGGAATCATGAAAAGGAATAAGTGTTAAATATCATTATATGCAATTTTAAAAGGGGGCAAGTAACTAGCTAAACCCTTAACCTCATGAAAATTCATGTACACATTATGACTTGATGAAAAATTAAGACTAATCTGTAAGGTTTATGAAATGATGGATTTTTCTCTGCCCCGGATGACTGTATAGAAACTGAGCTACAATATTGTATGAGCAAAAGAGGGGACCCTTTATCAGACAGTTCCTTAGGAGCTGCCCTGTCTGTGTCTGCTCTGTTTGACTCTGCGTTTAAAAAAAAGTCTATATGAAGTGAAGGGATAGAATATGCAGTCAGTGAGATTCACATCCCCCCATACTTACAGTGTCAGTAATGTGAAAAGCCCAGTATATAGCTTTCAAGACCTTAATGTCATTGTGGCCTTTAAGTCTTTGATTTTTTTTGTTCCGGGCCCGCTCTGGAGAAAATGGGAAAACATCTTTGATCGGTGGGTTTGGGTCCATAATTTTTGTCCGGGGCATACTTTAGAAATAGGGAATTTTTAGGTTTCACTTGTGAAACTTAAAACTGGTTAGAATCACATTGAGTTATTTTGTCACAATAATTCTTTAACGTTGGGGGTTTAATT
>CM037781.1:54227621-54277621 GCA_021229015.1 Solen grandis | reverse complement strand
GTGATGCAGTGTTTCACATGCAATGTTATGCACATGATATAAAATACAAACTTTTGAAATAAGGCACGAGCCCTGCAACTGCACATCCTAGGAGAGACACTGCTGGTGTTAGTTCAAGAGAAAATCAAATAAATTGACATTCCATAAGATGTTTTAAAAACAAAATATGGTCTCTGAATTCCTGAGTATATGAATACTTTATTTTCTATTATCAAGAAACACATTTCATGTGCAGATGTACCTGTCCCAACACTATCACATGGATTTTTCTAACCTTGTAATCAAGCATTTCTGTCGGGCTGAATACTAGTATCCATTAATGATTTTTTTTTTTATATTAAACCTCTCTTCTTTCTCTGTGAATTCAGGCTAAAAAAATATGGCATGTTTTCTGACACACTGACTTTTTCTCCCAGTTTTCTCAAAGAACAGAACTTCCCAACTCTTTTCAGTGATATATGTAAAATTTGAATGTTTAAGGCAAACTACCACTTTAAGACACATGTTCATGGTTTTGAAATTCATCATCATGGCATTTGATTTTTTCTAAGTTACACATTCAGCAACTTCCTTAATTTAATTTTATTTTCTTATTTATTATTATTATTTTTTTTTTTTTAAAGAATTTTGGTGTTTGGACTTTAGGTTAGTCCTATAATATATGTCTTGCTTTGTGATATTTTTTTCTGTGGCAGAGCAAAATGACCTATAAATTCTTGAGAAACAAAAATATAGTGATAAAGAATATTGAAAGACCAAATTGAATGTAAAAGTGTTCAAGCATTTAAAATCTAATTGTTTGAACAAGGTTATAGCTATGACAATCTGACTGCTAGGTTTTATTTGTCTGATTGATCTCAGTTGATTTTCATTCAACTTTATTTAAAAATAATGTCAAGCTATGTCACTAGGATATTGTATGTGTGTTTAATTCTTTAGCGGGAAAGATGCTTTCAGAGGACACCTTGTATGCTCTCATTTGAATTTTTATGCCCCCACCAAAAATGGGGGGGCGCGGGTATAGATTTGCCTTTGTCCGTACGTCCATCCGTTTCGAAACTTTGTGACATGCCTAACTCCAAAAGTATTTGTATTACAGACTTGAAACTTTGTGGATATATTATTCAGGACAGGAACTTAATTGCGCACCTAGGTATTTTCATCGATCCACCGTTGAAGTTGACAGAGTTATGGGCCTTTGTTTTTGAAAAATATGGAATGTTACGCTTTTGACACGTGACTCTGAAAGTATTTGTACTACAGACTTGAAACTTCGTGGATATATTATTCAGGACATAACTAATGTTTAACTTGATACATTTATGTTTTGTCTAAGATAATTTTATCATATTATCTGTCCATATATATGGTGTTATAGGGGGGGGGAGTGAAGAGAGTAGGTTATAGCCTATAACTAATCCTTATTGCTGAAAGATATCTGGTTTCTCAAATGGTTGAGCACACACCCTGGATTTGAGTCCAGGTTTGGCTGACATCTCACAGTATCATGATTTCTTTATACAGCTGCTTGAGAAATATACAAAACCTATCAAAGGAACAGTGAGCAAGCTGTTGGAATATTTATATGATGGCCTTGAGCAAGAAGATGATGATAACTACTCTGTGTATACTGGCTTTGGAGGTTTGTAGTTTTACTGGCTGGATGTGCTTGTTTTTATTAATACTTTTTTTTGTGCAAATTTTGAGTGTGCACCTCGGGAGCAGAGATGGTGGGTTCAATTCCCGGCCACAACATACCAAAGATGTAAAATTGGTACCGGTATAGCTCCCTTGCTTGGCACTACGCTTGTAAGGGTAGTTCCAGGACTGGTTGGCTCGGTGTTGAGATAATGTGACTGGGTGTAGTATCATATGCCACATGTCTATGGCATAATACTACAGTCGCAGACATGGTCTCCAAATGACTGAAAATACTGTGGATGGGATGTCAAACCCAACAAACAAATAATATCAAATAAGGTTTATTTCATCTACAAATATCATCTCCCACAATATTTTTCCATTTAGTAGACCTCACATTGTCTAAAATAAGAATCCATAAAAATATACATGTACCCTCAGTGATTTTTTTATCTCTGCATCCTGCATCCAGGATGCAATGTTTTCGCTGTGAATGCACTGTTTTATAATTTCAATGCATCCACTGGATGCATAAAATATACATAAAATGTTGTTGAAATCAAAGTAGAATACATACTTTCCATATTGGGACTCATGTTTTTTTAGCATAGCAAGTCCCAGGACTCCTGCTGCCAAAGTTGTAAAAATATCACTGACCCTTGAAGTTGCTATTGATACCGATACAACAAAATTTAATGTCAGTGAAAAGTAATTATTTGACAGTAACTGAGTGGTAAAAGCTGATACTGATCTTTATTAAAGGTATAGCCCTTCTGCATCTCCATTTGTATGAGGTATATGGTAGGGACAAGGGACAACTTGAGTGTGCTATCAATTCCCTGAAGCGACCCCTGCGGCATTTGAAAGGTCGGCGAATTTCCTTCCTGTGCGGAGATGCTGGTCCCCTTGCCATCGGTGCTGTTCTTCACCACAAGTTGGGGAACCAGGCAGCCTCAAAAGATTGTATTAAAAGGTTTGTCTTGCTCCTTATCCAGCTGTTCTTGAAGTTGATATTTCAGACTAAGTCTCTCATTTATCAGTTCATGTAATGTTCATATGTGTACATTGGAATGTTTGTATGTCACAGTACTAATAACTCATAATATGGAAGTCAATGTAATCTATTAAGAATAAAACATGAACAACTTGTCTGCCATCTACCATATGATAGTCATTAAAAAAATTATATATGCTACCAGTATGAAACATATAAGCCTATAAATAATTAGGCAGTCTGATTAGGTTTCATATTGCTTTCTATTTGTAACACTGTTAACCTGTTCAGAAAATCACTTTCTGTCTAATCTTGATTTACAATTGTTTACTAACTTGTGATAAAGAGTTAATCATTTCCTCATTTAGCTGTAGCTTAGCTAAGCAAAATATTAAAAAATAAATGAAAAGTACTTGTGAACAGACATAGTACAATATCCTTATAAAGATAAAAATTGAAATTCTGCTGATCTACATTCTGTACGCTTATGTGGGATACTGCAGACTGGTAACATTACACAAGCAGTATGTGAGGACCCTCTCTACCAGACGAGCTTCTGTACGGGAGAGTGGGGTACCTGTATGCACTTCTGTACGTACAGCGTCACATTGGTACGGAGACAGTTGACACAGAAGTGATCGCCAAGGTGAGGATGTATTGAGGGGCATGCTTCTCAGCCCTGAGTCTAGTCAATAACTTTATTCCCAACGTTGATGTCCTAGATTTTATCCTTTTACCATCTGATTTACAGTTTTACTCTAACTTGGATTACCAGGAGGCATGTGACTGCCAGCAATATAAATGTCTCAGTATTATATTCATGTTCATTATATAAAATCCTGTAATTCAAAGTTTACTATTAATTCACTGATGCAATAGCTCAGTGGAAGAGTGCCTGTTTTGCGATAGGGAGGTCTTGGGTTGAAATCCCATCTGTGACACTTTCCATTGGTGACTGTGTCAAAACTAAGACATATTAAATTGGTACAAGACGCACCCTTGTCTGGCACTCGGCAAATGGGGTTGCTATTGTAACTCAGTGCTGGTATTACCCAGGAACTGGTCTGCTGTGTATCCGTGCTATACACTGGGAAGTTAAAGACCCACAAGATCCATTCATAAAATGAGCTAAGGTATCACATCCTTGTATCCAACCAGTTTCTTCTGCATGCTGTCCAACAGCAGAAAAAAAAGGATCCCAATTAAAAAATGCACTTTTGTGGGTTTGACCACAGGGTCGAAACAAATATGGCCCATAGGATCCTCTAAAACATCTTTATAAAATTTATGGATAACAGGCAGTTTAGATTCTGATCAGTCTCAAACTGCAGGTACTGTATTTCACTGTGTGTTTATTTTTGCCATATGCAAGTTTGAAGTACATTTAACAGTATCAACATAGTTTTGAATAACTTAACATTATACGCATTTCTTCAAAGCAACATAAAAGTTAACAGTGCCTTCCTTTCAGAATAGGTCCAATTCTACAAGACATTGAGGATTGATATCAGTAATTATAAGGTCTATAGGTTTAAAAGTTGGTACATATTCACCTGGTTAAAAAGAATGAATAGCTCAGTCAATGATACCCATTGTGCAGGTTTACAAGACGGTGATAGACTCCGGGATACATATGTCCCAGGAGCAGGGATGGACACACCCGCTCATGTATGCCTGGCACGAGAAACACTATCTGGGGGCCGCACATGGACTGGCAGGGATCTTCTTCATGCTCATGCAGGTCAAGAAATGCCTTATTTTGACTCTTGTTATCACATTCATCATCAGTCACCTTTTTTCATCATAATCTGAGTCATCATTTAGAAAAATAAAACTTAATCATTTCAATCATCTGAATCATCATTTAGATATATAGTTTCAATCATCATCTTATTATTCTGCATGATTCTTTCATTCACCATCATCTTAATAATGATCATTTAATCTTTTCCATTTGGATGTAAGACATATAATGAAATGATACTAAAATTAAGCCTCAAACCTTCAGCTCACTAACAAAAACAATAGCATGTGTTAATAGGGAATAACACTTAGACCTCACATTCATAGGGCTAATGGAATCAAATAATATCATAAAATTTTTGTGGTAATACATTTTGTGCATTATTTGTCTCTGTTTATTCTACAGTATCAATTTTCATGGGGGAGAAATTTTTCAAAATTTTGTCAATGGCTTTCCCCACGAATTTGAATTATTAATCCCCATGAAAATTTTTTATTAAATAAACCTCATGTTTTCTAGAATATGAATCCACAAATATATGTACCAACAAAATTGACTTATTTACAGATTCCACGAAATTTAATGTCAATAAAAATTAGTGATTTGGCAAAACATTGTACTAGTATTTGCTTACAGTTTAAAGATGAACCATTCAATAAGTACATTGAAGAGTTGGTAAGGCCCAGTCTGGAGTATATGTTGACCTTGAGGTTCCCTTCAGGCAACTGTCCTTCGTCCGTGGGGAGCTCCACAGGTGACAAACTGGTCCACTGGTGTCATGGGGCGCCGGGCTGGATCCACATGTTCATCATGGCTTATCAGGTAAATACGGAGTAGACTTTCTGTCTAACTCTTTACCATGCACATTTTTTCATTTCACAATACATTGGATGACTAAAAAGTCAGATTTTCACCCTGAGCTTGTTTTAGTGTCTCATCTCAAGGGTTAATGAGCAGTTAAACACAGTATAAAATCTGATAAACCTGAAAGCTTCTTGCATGCTGATCTGGATTACATTTGTTCAGCTAAGGTGTCTCCATGACCAAACAGTTACAGTTGCTGACTTGCTATCACTTAACCCTTGTTGAACCCTGATCAGATCATGTGAGGAGACTTTCCAGCTGGCTTGCAGTAGGTTGGTGGTTCTACTCACCTTTTTTCACTTTGGGTCTGCCTTCACATGTAATTAGATGGATATCGCAGTTTGATTTTAATATTGTTGCTGTGTTGGTACAGATAAACTGAAAAAAATGTCAGGAAATGTGAAGGTATCATTTTTAGAAAATTCTATACACCTGGGATATATGTTAAATATTCATGCCTTTAAATGTCTTGAAATATTATTGTTGTGAAGGAAATATAACAAAAAAAAATAATGATACCTTTTGATATCATGCAAAAGTTATTTTATTATATGTAGTTTCATGGTTTAATATTGAAACAAAAGTCCAAATATCTTTATAGACTTACTCCAGAATTACAAACGCATTGGGTTTTCCTAGTTCCATTTAGGTACAAACACATTTTTACCAGTATAACTGAATAATGGTCTACAAAGAGTAATACTAGCTAGAAATGCTATGGTGCTGCAAGCTTTTCAGCAACATTGCATGAACACCTTGTTTGTACCTACATGGAAAAAGACATATGTGAGTTCCAGATATTTTTATGCCCCCCTTTGAAGAAGAGGGGGTATATTGCTTTGCACATGTCGGTCGGTCTGTCAGTAGACCAAACCTTGTCCAAGTGATAATTTAAGTTTATTTGACCCTTAGTCAGTGTCTCAAACTTAATATGGTTGCTGCTTATGACTAGTAGAAGACCCCTTTTGATTTTGGTGTTAATACCTCAAAGGTCAAGGTCACTGTTAACAAATAATATGTGTAAATTTATCATTGTTCGACTGATTACTCAAACTTTAATTGACTCCTAGGTCTCAAACATTATATAATAGTTACTTATGACTAGTAGAAGAACCCTACTGATTTTGGGGTCTGTACCTTAAAGGTCAAGGTCATACTTTGAGGTCAAAGGTAAAAAACGAGTTCATTTTTGCATTCTTTTTCATTTTCCGGGCTGTTACTTTACCATGAATGGTGGAATGCTCAAATAACTTGACACAAATGTCAAGCAAAGTGAGATGGTGTGTCATGCACAAGAACCAGATTTGTTACTCAAAGGTCAAGGTCATACTTAGAGGTCAAAGGCCATGTAGCTTGATTTGCTTGTCCGGCTTTAACTAAATAGACATGAATTGCAGTTTAAATTGGTTAAATTAACCAAAATTTGTTATGTCAACCTCATTGAGACGGAGTGTCACATGCAAGAGTTAGGTGCACAGCTCCAAGGTCAAGGTTGCACAATGTCAAAGGTCATTTGCTTGTCTGGGCTGTATCTTAGACATAAATAGCAGAATTCTCCAATAAACTTGCAGTTATGTTTACTTTCACCAAGATAAGTTCTGGACCAATTTGTGACATGCCCATGTTATGAAGTCAAACATCATTCATGTAATATAGCTATATGAATATTATGGTATATGAATGGGACATATATGTTTTACAAACAATTCTTGCCTATTCTGATGTTGATCTGTGTCTTTAACAGCTATTTGGTGAAGACAGGTACCTGCAGGCGGCCATTGATTGTGGGGAGGTGATCTGGAACCGTGGACTGCTAAAGAAAGGCTACGGGATATGTCATGGTGTAGCCGGAAATGCCTACGGATTTCTAGCTCTGTATCAACTTACAGATGACCAGAAATACCTGCATAGGGCGGTCAAGGTGGGTAAAGTACCACATGATATTGACAAGACTAAAAACAACACAATGCTTTTATGAAATTTTATTTTCATGAAAATCTAAAGATATACCTAAAATCCTAAACTCTTCAAAATTCATAGAAGTGGGGCTATATAAAAATCAGTACATCCCGTCACATCCCATCCCATAATCCCATTTATTGAAGACGAGGTGGGATGAAGGGTATTAATGACCTTCAGTGATAATTCTGTGTTGTGATTTTTCAGCTTATGTCTGCATTTAAAGATAGATAGATGGTATCTGTCCAGATGGCCAAGTTGTTAAAGTGCCCGCCCCGGAATTGGGAAGTTGTGGGTTTGATCCCCTTCATTGTCATACCAAAGTCATACAAAATGGTACTGGTCTTGCTCTCGTCCTTGGTCCTCAGTTCCAGGACGGGTTGGCCCTTTGTCAGGATAATGTGACTTGGTGTGGTATCATGCCACAAGTCTACAGCCCGATACATGTACTGCAGTGGCATTCATACATTAGATAGTAAAAAAATGTGTTCTGTTTATAGAATTAAAAGGATGACTGAACTTATTTTACAGTACAGTGTAACCTCTTAAATCCGAACACCTGTGGGACCGACCAAAAAGATCAGATTTTGGAGGTTTCCGGAATTCAGAAGTCTGGATTGAATTAGACTAGCACATATGTATCTGTTTATTAATGTTTGTGAATTGTGTAACTTTTGTTTATATGTGTAACAGTGTTTATATTGTTTGCTAAGTATAATTATCATCAAATGCTTTGAAGCTTTACTTTATACATGTATATATTTTTATACATGTATATATTTGTAAATTTTTTTTTGCAAAATGGTTATGTGAATGTGATTTCCTATAATCAATTATCTTACTTCTTTCTCTCCCATTCCCATCCTCTTTCTTCTCTCTCTACTTACCTTATATTTCCCCATCTCTTTCTCTATTTGCCATTTTTTGTCAAAATGGGTTTTGCTAATGTTGATTACAAGCATTATTTGTCTCTTTCTTTCTTTCTCTCAACTTTAATTTTTGCCACTTACGAAAATCAACACATTGTCCAATGCAGCCTACTTAATTACGCTTCTAACAATACTGCAATTACACTTAAAGAACGTTTGTTGCAAAAAATGTCAATTAATTCACTTATCACCACTTTAATCATTTATAACGTGTCACTATCTAATTGCTTATGTATTCACCAGCGCAAACTTGGAGGTGCAAACATGGGATTCTTACAGGTGTAAAAATAATGGACAAATTGTGATTCTAATGCGTGTCAAAATAACTATCACCACTGATTTATAAACAGTCAATCAGGAAGAAAATTAGGGGATAAATTGCCGCAGGTCCTACAGTTTCCGGTCTGATTACCTGTCAAGCTAGTAGCACTCTTCGGATTTCAGAGGTAAAATGGCATTAATATGACCCAATATTTAAAAAATTATTGTACGGAATTCAGAATTTAGAGGTTCCGGAATTCAGAGGTATTATTTACATGTAAACAGAAGGGGAAATTTTGGGACCAAGAAAATGATCCGGATATCAGAAGTTTCCAGATTTTGGAGGGTCCGGATTTCGGAGGTTACACTGTACACAGTTATTGCAGTTTTACACCAGGCCTTGGATGTGTAAAATAAAAAAAAAAACACAAGAGATCTCTAAACATTGGTGTTACTTTTAGTTTGCAGAATGGTGTTGCAGTTACGGAAGACACGGATGTCGACAACCAGACCATCCTTTCTCTCTGTTTGAGGGTAAGATACCACCTACCATACTGTTAGTGAGCCATATCCCATTGATACAGAGTAGTATTCACTTTTGCAATTTCTATCCCAGGTTGGACAGATATTTTTAATACCTCAGGTGCAAAGTACTGGTCAAACCCTGAACACTCAGAGGGATTAGTATCAGTTTTTATGTGGAGTTTGCTTGCTGAAGCTCATTATGGTCTATTTGTATGTGTGTTAGTGTCATTCTGTGATGGATTTGGAAATCACGTGGCATAAATGTTAACTATAATAAGATTATGTTTTGCACTCAAGACCCTGTTCCATAGCTCCAAGGTCAAGGTCACATTTAAAGTTCAAAGGGTAAAAAAATAGGGGTTAATATTTTGGGTCTGCTCCACAACTTTGTCATTCATTATGGATTTTGAAAATTAGGAAAAGAATAAGATTATATTTATGGTGACCTGGGAACACAATCCAATCTGTAGCTTTTTTTGTGTGTGTTTTTTTTTTTTTTTTTTGGTTTTTTTATGTCAATAGTCATATATTTATGTTCATCTGCTCAAATTATTTCAGGTGTGGCAGGGACAATATACTTCCTGACTGATTTACTGGAGCCAAAGAATGCCAGATTCCCAGCTTTTGGGTTACTCTGATTGTGATAAACATGGAGTGAATATTACAAGTGAAGGAGATGAACCTTTGATCATGCTTTTCCTTGCTGTGAAAGTCTTTGGTGTTCAGTACCTGCAAGTTTTATGCTGTTAGTGTTCTCTTCTCTTGTTTGTTGAGGTTTTGGATCCACCCAGCAATACTTCAGTTGTTTTGAGACTTTTAAGTGCACATATAGTGCTGTCACACTGCAGTAGCAGCCAAGTCAGTGGCATTATACCACACCAAACTGTCACAGTGGTATCAGGCCAAACAGGTGGCATGGTTCCATATTCAGTCATCAAGACATTGTCAAGATAGACAGGTCCGAGACCATGTGGCTGGTATCAATCCACCACTTCAGTATGGCATGATTCCCCCACAATGCATATAGAGGGCTGGCTGAAGTTATACACATGGTATAAAACCAACCAGTCACCACAAAACTTAGCAAGTGGCATGATTCCACACCCAGTCGTTATTGCAGTACTGATATATGGTGAGACCAGAATATCTTGTCACCACTTCAGTATCAAGCTAAATATATGGCATGATACACCAACAATGCATATTGTGGGCTGAGTTCAAAACTGTTTTAAGTACACACAGAAATAGGAGATAGAACATTTTTGCAGGCACTCCTTGATATGGTATAATACTAAGTCAACACAATATCAAGCTAGTGGCATGATATCACTTCCAGTCATCCATGCTGTATCAAACCAGTCAAGTGACATGATTCAAATATCATTCTGTATCCCAAGACTTGGCGTTCATTTTGTTGTTGTTATTGTTTTGCACATCTGTCGGGAATTAACTTAACGTCCAAGTAGAATTAAATCTTTAAACTTTGCACATGCTTTTTGTTTTTATTTTTATTATATTTTGTTTGTACATTATTTTTATTCATAATCAATTGTTTGTCATTTAGATCAAATAAAATCCCAGTCTTTTTCCGATGAATAAGTTTTGTATCAGATTTCATGAATCAATTTGGTATGCTAAATGTGCAAACAATCATATTGAAAACAGTCAGCAATATTTTTTAAAAGATGGCTGCCATCTCTTATGTGGAAAGAACATGACCCTAATCCATCATCTCCGAGTCTTTATACATGTATTTGACTCACATCAGAAAATGGAATTTTTAGTCACATTTTCCTAAATCTATAAACATTTCATAACTTAATTATTTTACATGTAAAGAAATTAGTGTTTTTATAATTTTACCAATTAATGAAGAAGAAATTGACTATTTAAAAAGTTAGAATCCTGATTTTGAGTCTTAAATAGACACAGGAGATAAATGAAGACCCTGGCTTGAAATCAAGCAACAATACTTGCCTAAGTAATACTTAAATAAGTATTTTAAACTAGGTATATATACATTCCACCATTGCTGTTTTATGAAATATTCAAGTACACAACTCAGCTGAAATGAATTATTACCTTAATAACTATCAAAAATTGTTAAGAATTGAAGCATTTGGGTATTTTTTATTGAGGATCAAGGCTAAGGAAATTTGCCCTTAAGTATTCAAGTTTTACTTAGTGCTAAGGATTTTTGGTGGAATTCGACCCTGGTCTGTTAATGACTCAAAGCTGATACATTTTGAGCTTTCCTGTATTTTAAACCTTGATAAATGGTAAACCAAGCATCTTTGTTGAAAATATCCTCAACTCACACATACACACCTACAACAACTTGCTGTTCTTAATCAGCACTTAGTAATCATGTTTTATTAAAAATACATTAAGAAATGTACAAAGTCTTTGTCATTATTGAGTCCATGATTTTTTTATTTTATCATAAACAGTAAACCAAGTACTGTCTAGACCCATTACTATCTGGTTATAATACAAATGCTGAACTCCTGAAACAGTGTTATACTGGATCCCTTTTATAAATATCGTCCAACCATATGGACCTAAATCAGCCAGAAAGGTACACTTAGTCTGACCAGGATTTAGGCTTTGCATTGTTAGGCAGGGATGGCAGGGATGTAAAATTCTTATATTATTACTCGCCCTTTCAAAAATTTGAGATAGTAAAACCAAGATAATTACAAAAAATGTTTGAATTTTTCACTCACTTTGCACAAGTTTTCTTGGCCAGAGTGAGTGGAATTTCACACACCTGTAAGGGTATCCTTTTATCACTAAGATATGTCATTTTAAACTATATTGGGCCATTATAACGATGCCAGATCAGCCTGAAAGTAATACACAATTTGGGGCTCCTTACATGAAGCATCTTAAGTCAAATATTTCACTTAAGTGCAAAGCAGTGAATTTTTTTTATAGAGGCTTTTTTTGTGTTACAAATTCTAAATTTTGACAAAAAGGTCTTCAATAGTAGATATGTGTTCTCATTATCTGGTGTTTAAACTGATTTGAGAATTATTTATTTTAGAAGGTAAAGATATTTTTTTCTTTTACTAAATCTAGGATACATCTTAATATAAAGATATTTCATGAATACAGCCCCTGAACAAGTACAATGATATCGAAGGAATAGCAAATGGTAGAAAAAAACAACCAGTCTGTAAGCTGCTTGCAAGTACTGGTCACATCAGTCATTTCCATGATCGCTGTTATATGGTAATAATGAGCAAAACACTGAATAAAACCTGATCAGTCAGCAATTATGTCGGACCTTTCAAAACGTAGATCCATTATACACACTGAATATAACTCAAAAGTCAATATAACAGTCTGACACTGGACCCCAAATATTTATTTTGTGAATTGTTAAACTGATTTAAGTTGATTTTTCACAAATTTACAAATTAAGTCCAGTCTAACACAGTATCTTGACTTGGACCACAGATATGGTGGAGCTTATGCTTGTTTCATGTAAAAGATGTCTTTTTCTCTTGGTAAGGAAGATTGTGACCCTTACACACTAATGTTGGATGCTGGTTGATGTCCAGTGACCAATCAGTGCCTTGTTACTCCAATTCCCATCCCTTGTAACTTCTTGATAAGCTTTTCATTCTCTTCCCTTTCCTGTTGATGCAAAAGATATTAAAAATTTAAACGAGAATATTTCTGCTAATGGAATATTTATTATCATATCAAGTTTTAAATGCTGCAGGTTATTATATCTCTGCTTTATAAAATTAAGTGGAGCTATATTGGAATCACTCTTGATTTTTCCTGTTAAAACTAGAATAATCACTACAGGTGATTACCAGGTAATACCCCAGTGATGGGATGTGACAGGCGTGATTCCTTATAGCTCCCACTGCCATTAAGCTGGGGTATTAAATAGCTTTGAATATTGTTAAGTCAAAGGCAGTGTAGTTGGGATATTACACCACACAAGTGATAGCTCTAGTTACTCAAGGTTTTGGAGAGTATAAACTGTATCATAGGCAAACACATTTTGGGGAGTAAAAGCACCATTTTCTCAAGTTCTGGGGAAAGAAAATCCCTAGGGTAAAAAGAATTTTTTTTTGAAAATCGCATGAATTTAAATATTTCACCTATGAACAACCCCAGATAAAGGAGGGAGGAAAAAAGTTCTGCTATAAGCCTGCAAGTTATTGCAGTCTAATCAGAAATTATACAGGTTGAAGAGGGAGTTTTCTCAACAGGTCTCAGATACTGACCTGCTGTAACTCGGCCTGTAGTATCATCCCATGTCGCTTCTCAACCCCTATCCTTTTCCTCTGGTGAACCATCATAGAACTGTAATATTACATGTTTACACTCTGTTGCAAAAGAAAGTGTACACACAGGCTTTCATTAATTTAAATGTATCATTTCTTTTGAGTATTTTATGACCAATATGATAATTCATTTGTTTGTTGTTGAAAATTGATATCTAGTTGATTAGTTTCATCCCAATCATTTCTGACAGATTTCTGATATCAATTTATATCAAAAACCTATGTGTACACTTTCTTTGCAACTGAATATAAATTGTATTTCTTTTAATCTCTTATGTCAAACTCGTCAAATTCAATTATTAATATTATAGACACCATTTTATTAAAGTTGGAGAAAGAAAGATGCTGGGGTAACTAGAACTGCCATTGTATGGCCAAATACCCCCTGCATGCGCTTTGTCACAGGGATTTAAATATCCACATATGCAGTTCTTCTTCTATTCTTCTTAATTTTTGCTGCATTAACTCCAAAATGACATGAATGAGAGTTACAGTTCTTGGGCACTACACTTCCCTTAATGAGATCTATCCACATATAAAGTTTCATCTTGAAACCTTTAATCCTTTTTTGTGTTATGTTCCGGACAAAAATTAAGTATGGAAATTTACAAAGGGCAATAACTCCAATATTATGCAATAGAGAGTTATGGTTCTTGGTTACTGCATTCCTTCCCAATGAGATCTATCTGAATATGAAGTTTCATCTGGATACCTTTTTATACTTTTTGAGGTATGGTCCAGACAAAAATTAAGTATGAAAATTTATATAGGGCAATAACACCAAAATTATGCATAAAAGAGTTATGGATCTTGCTCATTGCACTCCCCCTTATTGAGATCTATCCACATATGAAGTTTCATCTGAATACCTATGAATTTTCAAGTTGACATCTCATATACTTTTTGAGTTACGGCCTGGACAAAATATTAAGTATAAAAATTTACAAAGGGCAATAACTCCAAAATTATGCACATGAGAGTTATGGTTCTTGGTCACTGCACCCACCCCCTCAATAAGATTGATACACATGATTAAGTTTTATTTTGATATTTTTTATACTTTTTGAGTTATGGTCCAGGACAAAACCACCTGAAAGACGGCCGGACAGACAGAAAAGCTGAATCCAATATACCCCCCTTACAACTTCGTTGTGCGGTGGGATATAAACAGCAATTTTGTGGGAAACAGCATGAACAGAGTGGGATACGCTAAAGAATTGCCCCTGACAAAGAAGGGGAAAAAAACAATTCCAGAAAACAGACTCATATAAATCTGCTGCTATGTTCATTGTTCAGGCTTTTACTTGATCTCTCCTTCAACAGCTCAAATATGAGAAGATCCTGAACTTGTACTTTCCAGTGATTTTTTTCTGCACAAGTCCTGTCACTCACTCAGCTAAAGAAATATGAGTCACAAATTCTATTTTGATTTTCCATATGTTTTATACATACAGTGGATGCATTGAAATTAACATGGCATCCACAGAGAAAACATTGCATCTAGGATGCAGAGGTAAAAAAAGAGTGTTCTTTGGAACAAATGTGTTACCTGCTGAAGCATGATGGAAAAAGCGTGACAGACGGACAGGAAGACAACGGAAAATTTATCTCTATGTGTCAGCTCTGCTTACAGCAGGTAACACAGAAATCACTGACTTTCATTGTTAAATACCAACAGCTGACTGGTCACTTACAACAAAATAAGGAAGATTGGTATGAGGACAGGTTCTGATACCAGGTACTGTAGAACTGACTTCAGCCAGTGTGGCTGATTTCTTCCAAACTTGGTGTACGCTCTGGTTGGTTTTTCTGATCCAAAAGGTCCACAGAAAATGTTTGCTATCTCTGTCTGACCCAGGTTCACAAGGTCAGCACTGAAAGGTCAAGGTTAAAAGTTAAGCCTTCAAGGTTAACACTGAAAGGTCTTAAAGGTCTAGGACAAAGTTAATGTCTAGAATAGTTACATCATCACATATTGGTTTTAGGTCAAGTAAATATTCTAAAAGGAAATGCTTATATTGTCATTATTATGCTGTTATGGTAAAGGCTATTTGAAATGGAAAATATGAATATTATGGACCACATGGTTCTGTTTGTGATAATGTTTGTGAGCAATTGACCTAGTCATGAAGGGGAAAGATGGAGATTAGATTTTCATTGCTCAAAAACTGGAAAGATGCATAGGTTTTCACACTGTGGGTTGCTAAACATGATAAATTTAAACTAGATTGTCATGATAGCCAAAGTACAAACCTGCCAATGATGATAGCTGCTGGAGGTATCAGTAAAGCAAGACTTGCCAGGAGAAACACTGTGAAGAAGGAAGTGTTCCGAGACTGGTTCCAACGTTTGAGAGGGGGTTTGCATGTGTGCGACACAATCACATAGGTCACCGCAAAGAATACAAGGTTGGACATGAGTCCAACAAATGGCATGACGGGACAGGCGATGGTTCCAACCTGACATAAAATATGATATTATTCTGGGAATACTTTTTTATATTAAAAATAACTGAGAGGTATTTTATATTAGTATTCAAAATTAAGTAAAACCATGTTTATGCAACCAGTATAAAAATCAGCCTATGAGTAACTTTCAGGTCATTTAAGTGGCAACACTTTAGAATGTGAGATGCCTAGATTTTCGGTTACAAAGCGTTAAACTGCATCTCCAATTGGTATGATGTAAAAACTTAAGTATTTTTCTTAAGGACTGATTACAAAAAGCAAATTTAAACAGATACAAATGTTCATGTTTTACTGACATTCGGCATTTTCTCAGCTCATGCATTTTTGTCTGGTGAACAAATAAATATCAAATCATGGACTGAAAAACGATTTTGCCACAGCTGAATTAGTTCATGGACCAACAAACAAGAAGGCCAGGATGGCCCTGAATCACTCACCTGAGAAACATTACTTTCATTGTCTATTATAGTATTATGAGTCGTAATGAATACATAAACTGAAATCCCTATTGAAACTAATGGGCATATTTTGGTTTCAGTATGAAAATCATACTTCAGTACCATTTTATTTAAGAAAATATGGGGGCCTGGGATGGGGACAAGTTTGATACTAGGGCTATGATTTGAACAGACTTGGTTGAAGTCCACTAGTAAACATCTTAACTCCAAGCCTTGTGGCTTCTGAGAAGATCTTTTGAAGGTTTTCCTGTATAAGTCTATGTAAAGTAAAGTGACCTCTAGGGAAGGGGCAATTTTGACCCAGGACTATAATTTGAACAAACTTGGTAGAGGTCCACTTGGCCATGTTACTTGCCAAATATCTAAACTCTGGGCTTTGTGGTTTCTGACAGGAAGATTTTTCTAGTTTTTCCTATACAAGTCTATGTAAAATCAAGTGACCCCTGGGGCACGGCCAATTTTAACCCGGGCATGATTTGAACAAAGTTGGTAGAGACCTTACCTTTGGTCCTATAATAAAAATCAAATGACCCCTGGGGCTGGGCTTATTTTAACCCAAGGGTCATGAAGAAACTCTACTAGGCCATGTTACACATCAAATATCTAATCTCTAGGCCTTGTGGTTTCTGACAAGAAGTTTTTCTAGTTAGTTGTGTTTCTCTACATTTAAAACGAATAACCTCTCAATTTTGTATGAATGATAGAATGATTGAACAGAATTCTAAATACAGATATGCTGAGATTCAGCCAAAGTAGTGAAAACTCAATTTTGAGTAAAAAAATAAATATTTATGGGACACAATAATTGTATGAAGTATAAAAGCACAGAAGAACTATTTTCTCTAGGATGTTGCATAACTCACTTTACCACGCAGAGGAGTATAGTTTCTTTCGAATGTAAAGGTGGCTCATGCCTGAATTTGGATGGTGGATGTGCTGGTTTCGGTTATTTAGTGGTGTTTCAATGGTCCATATAGAAGGCTTGAACTAAAATAAAAATCTGTAAAACCTCCTTATAATCTCATCTATCTATCTCAGATACATCAAAGATACCTCCAGGGTTTATTTGTTGCTCTATAGAATGGCTGATACAGGTGTATATCTGCTATCCTAAGTTACTAAAAACACAGTAGTTGAATCTATAAATAGAAACAGTGCTGTCGCTTGGTAGTACAAATCAAAGCGCTGATATTAAAAATTTTTTTTTAAATTTTGGTCATTAGATAAACGCACCATTTGTTTCAACAGACTGATACAATTCAATGAGAACATTGCCTCTCTTACTCCCCCTATATTTCTATAGCCTTCAATGAACAATCATTTATTATTTTTAATATTTGGAAAAACTAATTACCCTGCATATTTGCTGCTTGTCAAACCCTCTTCCACTTGAGACGCACACAATTTCAAGCGCTTTGATTTTTCCTATGCAAGTCTCTGTTAAATCAAGGGCCATAATTTGAACAAACTTGCATGAGGTCTGCTAGGCCATGTTAAACACCAAATATCTAAACTCTTAAGCCTTGGGACAAAAGGCGATCACAATAGGTGAGCTAAGAACTAGAAGTAAGAATTATAACTAAAGCATCCCACCTTGTCTTCATGTCATGTGAGTGTTGGACATGATGTGATGAGCTTGATTTTTCAAAGCCAGGATATAAAAACGCTAACTTAAAAAATATGTGGGAAATTATTTGAAGTTTTATGGAATGCTGGAGCAATATTTTTTTAATAATATCTTCCTGACATAATTCATTTTTACAGCGTATACCCTTTTAAAAGATAACTTTACTCCTATAAAATGTTACAAATACTGGTATTTTAAAAGGAAGGCATTTCTTTTTTAAAGAAAAGGGTCCAGGCAGCTAGACAGGATTTTCCCTTTCTTTTTTGGAATGGGGTATAGTATTTACCCCTTGACATATATGACACATTCTAAAAAATTTTTGGAGTCATATAGATAATTTGAGGGTTTAAATGGAAAAAATATGTGTGTCATGAAAAACCCTGTTTGACTCTAATGTTTGAACAAAACTGAATGAAAATATTACCTTATATACTGCAGATTTTTATCCTTTTCAAATAGATAACCTCAAAATCCTGGTTATTAGAATGGGGTACTTTGTTGGGCAGGTGGGCAGACATCAAACAATTTATTTCCATTGAATATCTCTTGTTAGAACAGAGATACAATTTTCATACTTGGTAGGCAGATACCTTTTGGGAAGCAGAAGACTGAAATTCGTTTTCAGGACGATTAGGGTCAAGGTCACTGTTGTAATAATTGATTTTTCATTTCTGTCAAATATTTCCTTTTAGGAGTGCTGTATGATGATCAGATTAATATATAAACAGCCTATGGGAAGAGGAAGATTAGGAATGATATTCAGATCAGTAGGGTCCATAGTCATTGGTTTTGCATCTTTTAACGTGTTTCTTGTTTAAAATATTACATGATCCTGTATAACACTACAGGCTGCATCATGATTTTGCTTGTGCCATTTATAATGACAATAGTGTTTAACAATTAGTAGTTTTCTTACCCAGACAAGAGCCTGTCTGTAGACAAGCACCAAGACTGCCGCAGAGATGTTAAATTCAGCCTTCTGTCTAGTCCAGAAATACTTGCTGAACTTGATAACGAGCTGCATGGTCGCCTACAGGTGAAATTATAAATTAAGAGTCACATAACCATGACATAAGTATATGAGCAAAGGCGGAGCAGTGGCTCAGTGGTAATGCGCTTGACTGCTAATCCAGGAGACCAGAGTTCAAATCCTAGTTGAACCTTGGAAAATTTCTGGGACACTTTTCATAGTTCCCTGCCTAGCACTGGTTCATCCAGACAGTGATTAAGGGGCTTTGCGTGTATTGGTGCGTTACAGTGAGAGTGTTAAAGAACCAGGGGGTCCATTTGGAACAAGCTAGGGTAGCACACCCAGATCCCTTGTATCCACATCTGTCTAGAGGTGCTAAGGAAGGGCAAAACTGACAGAAAAGTCCAAAAGAACCAAAGTCAGAGGTGCTGGGCCTTAAAGATGTTCTCTGTCAAAAACTGCACCAATATGTACAATATGCCTGAACATGAACGCAAATAATAATGTTGGAGAAATACATGTTATTAATTAATTTTACTTAATTATTCAGCATGGTTCTAAATGAAATATTATTAGTAAAAAAAACACTTCATTTGAAAAACCAGAACTATGACTGAAGGAAATGAATACTACAGCTACACAAACTTGACTCAAGAACAGAAAAAGATATTTTACTTTTTGTAAAACAAAACACACTTCATGATTAAAGCAAGAATATAAAAAGCTATGTGACGTTAAGCCTCAATAGCAAATCCAGCACATACATCCATGCTTCATGGTTTTTGTAAATATGTATTAAAATATTTGGGGGCAGGGAAGCCCAACCATATAACTGTAGGACTGTGTAAGAACTCTTGGAATCTAAGCAGATGCAGAACTATCACTGAGGGTGATTAATACCCACACATACTGATTTAACACAGAAGGTTTATATTTTTTTGCAAAATTCTTGACTTAGTCTAGACTTTTCTGCTGAATGTTCTAATCAGGATAATTCATTATTCCAAGTGTAAAAGCATTATAAAGAACAGTTACTAAGTAATTGTAAGTGTAACATGACAGAACATAACATAACGAACATAACATGACAGAACATACCCTGACGGAACATAACATGGCAGAACATAACATGACAGAACATACCATGACAGAACATAACATGACGGAACATAACATGACAACATACCCTGACGGACCATAACATGGCGGAACATAACATGACAGAACATAACATGGCGGAACATAACATGACAGAACATAACATGATAGAACATACCATGACGGAACATAACATGGCAGAACATACCATGACAGAACATAACATGATGGAACATAACATGACAGAACATACCGACGGAACAGGAAAACATGATAGAACATAACATGACATGACGGAGTGGGCTGTGAAGAGGGTGATTCCTATATAGCATGTGTACAGGACATATATTGTAAGACTGCAAGGTGACTCACATGAAGAAGAGTGTCCATGATGACCAGTTTGTACAACTCCTGTCCCAGTACCGTCCCAGCACACCCTGCCACTGACTGGAACGTCAAGAGAAGATAGTTTAACAATCTAGGAAATTCTAACCAGGATAAAATCAGGTCAGCATTTGAATAACTCACTTGAACTGTCCCTCCACTTCTCAGTATGTTAGAGGTGAAAACGAAAGAATTATTTTCTATCTGTTTTGAATGGTGGGAGTGATTAACAGGGTTTTTTTGTTGTTTTTTTGCTGTTTTGGGAATACTGCCTTTTTACATTCAAATTGATAAAACATACATTCTAGCATTGGGAATACATATAGCCAAACACAAATTATAAACATAGCTGAAAAAAAATAATATGCAACTGGATGTTGCAATTATAGATAAGTTTCAAGGCAGTATGACTTGTGCAGTAAGTCATAAACAAATACCAAACAAAGCTAACAAGGTTTTATTTTTATATCTGAAATGGACATTACTTAATTGCTCATTAAATGTGGAAAAACCCAAATGTTTTGTTTGTCGTTTCTGTTTGGTGTTGCAGAATCAGTGTTCATGTGCCAGTTAAATGATATCTGATACATCTTGCAAAATGATATCAGTTTTAAAAGGAAGATAAATATTGTCGACACTAAACGCCATCTTGAAAACACTTTTTTGGTAAAAAAGAGTAAAATCATTACATACATCCCAAAGGTAACGGGAATATTTGACGTTTCAACACTGTCTGTGCAACTCACCCCTTTTTTAATACACTACCTTTTAAGTATGCCCATTTTTACAACAAGAGCTATCCCTTAAGGTGACTGTTGAATATACCCCTCAAATACTGCACTTTATCACAGGAAAAGAAACCTTATCCTCTCATTATCTCCACTTAGAAATTCTGAATGGAAATAATCTCTCATTAGTCACCTTTCTGTATCATGTACCTCTCTGTAAAGTTTCTTGAAGCTCATTTAAATGAAAACAAAACTCCTTCAGACAAAATCCTACCTGTGTAATAGTATTATAAAGGGAGCTAATCAGTGCAAACAGATTGGCCATTCTAAGGACGAACACTCTTGAGAGTGTGACATTCAGCTCATCACGACCACTGGCATACTGCTCAAGCTTTGGGAAGCTGAAAACAATAATTCATGAAATTTAAACTTAATATAACACAAAAGTGTTCTTTGGACTACATGTGTCACCTGCAGAAGCGTAAAGGACAGCCAGGTGGACGGACAGACATAGAGCTTACAGAAGGTGACACAAGAAATGCTGCAAAACTGCGAGCTATTGCGAACATTTTCAACTTGGGAGACATACAGGCTCTAAAACCAGAAAAACTTAGATGCTTCGTGAAAAGATTGGGAGCCCAGATATTGAAACTCTTAAAATGACTTTGTAAGGGATTCAAGAGAGAAAAGGAATGAATTTTGAGTATACTTAGGATGGCAAATGTTCTGAGGCAATATACATATATACACCCCTATACTATCAGAATTTATACTTGTCACACACAAGATCATCTTGGGATCTATTCGGCGAAAAAAAAAAAAATGCAAATATTAGGAACCCATGTAAATATCTGGTACACTCGGGCTGCAAGATTACCAGTTAACAAATAACCCCCTACCCTCTTTAGCTTTAATATCAGCAATTCATAGCTCAAGCAATTTATATGAAACTATTGTATAAGTTGTCTTGTTTATCAGACAGGAGTTTGTTGTGAATTTATCTTAAACCTCCTATACTAGACAGCCAACAAGCTGTGAGATCTAATCTAACTAATTGTTTCTTCCCATGGGAAGGAACATCTATTGTCGTTCCTTGCTACTTGCCGAATATAAGACTAGCACCTGTAAATATGTTTGCCCGCTCAGTACTTTGTGTATTATTCAGACTTCTTTCAATGAGACAGGGACCAGCGTGACTTTACGTAATACCTCGATCCGCCATTTTATCGGCCATTTTAGCTTTTTTGGTGACATGCAAGTTTCTGCTAAGCCCACATCCTATCAAGTGCAAGAAACTATATGAAGCGATGACAATAAGTTATTTGGGGGTTACACTTGAAATTGCAGGGAAAGACACCTTCATTCATAATTTTATTTATTCAATTCATGCATTTCTTAATAATCCTTGGGGTCATGGCCTTAATTTCGTAAGTTAGCAGGCTCTCTCATTATCTGTCACTAGGTATCTGATTATGGCAGGGTGTCAAGTAACAATGCTTTAGTTCACTCTAGTGTTTTACTCAGGATAGTGTTTTTAGCTGATAATCTGTTGCTGCTAGATATAGAAGTTGACATTATAAGAAAAAGCATTTAACAGCCTCCAGGGCCCTCTCTCACTTCGGGGACTGGGGCCGGGGCACTTACAGGGTGGAAATTACACATTGTATCTTTGATGGGGGGATTTTTCAGTGTAAAATACATGTACATTGATATTTTTTTGCAACTGTCACTAACTTTCTAATAAACCTTATGTAAGATACAATTTATTGTTAAGTATTTTTTTTATTTGTTTCATGGGGAGATTTTCCACTGACTAGGGGGTGGTGGAGGAAGTATATGATTTAGAGGAGGAAAGGGGCCAAATTCGAAAAGGTAAGGATTTCACGGTAAAATCGAGTTTGGCATTATCGGCCCCAAATAAAAAAAAGAGGGCCCTGGCCTCACAGTAGATTGAATCTTTCAAATGCAGTATATATCTTGATGTATGCATAGATGTGCTACGACATGTAAATTGATGTCATTGATAAAAATTATAAAAATATTATTTATTTCCCATGATAATATGAACTTATTTACAGCTTGATTTTCATCAGAAATTCTGGTAACATCACAAGCCCTTTGGTTAAAACTAAATAAGTTTTCACTCTATACCTCAAAGTTAAGAAATGCACTGGAAGAAACTTTTGGTAGACTTAAACTTGTTAAAGAAACTAGTTCTACATATTCCATCCAACAAACCCCTGTACTTGTAATGTGAGAATAGTATGGGATATATCGTGATTTGATGGGACAAGATGAGGTTGCTTCCCCAACTTCTGTGAAGCAGATTAAGGCACATAAAGACCCAAAGAAACAAATTGGAGAGGAGTCAGTTACCCGTACCTGTTGGATACAGAGTGGAACTGTTGCATTGATTAAACTGAAGATTATCGTGGTACCGTACACATTCAGGAAGTCGGACCCTTCATCAGTCTCTTCCACCTGAAAACAAGCCACTTACAGTATTCTGGGAATGTTACAATATATATCTACGTCAAGGAACAGTGACTGGACACCAGGCCTGTGTTTCATGAAATATCTCAAATTGACAATCTTCCTGACAGCGCAAAAGTCTTGATTTTAGTAAATAAATAAATAAATCTCAATTTTTGCAGAAATCAAATGCCATTTAAAAGATACTAATAATAAGAAGCATATGAAAAGATATTTCTTCTTTTGTTGGGCAATTTATGGCAACATATCGCAATACCATTTGTCTGCCAATGTATTGCAATATGATTTCAAATATCGCAATATACTGTTTTAGTGGCTGAATAATTTTCCAGTATTAAGTATATCTAACAAATATGTATAAACAACAATAAATTTAGGTATATTCTTATTCTAAAGTAAATTTCACAACTTCAGAAGAATAATTGTACAATGGTTATGCAGTATAAACAAGCTATTATGGTCACTATAAAAATGAACAGAAATTTGAAGTCAAAACATCAGTTGAAAACTTAAGGCAAGGAATCTTACACAAAAAGCTCAAAATATGAAAACACCTTAAAATAACTAAAAGAAGTGTCCACATTTTTTATGTATGTTTTGATTTTAGGCAATATAATGCAATATTAGGTTCAAATATTACAATATATTTCAATATCATTTACTTAAACTCTGACGCATGAAAAAGTTTTAAAAACTGGTAAGTTTGAAACTGTAAATTTGAAGAAGAGCAAATACTTTCTGACTGGCCTGGATTTATATTGTTGCATTGCACAGTTGTTGAAGCCTCTTTGAGAATATAATGTACACAATTACCTGCGTTGATTGTTTACTGTCATCTTCGAAGCTCATCATGATGACGAGATAAACAATGGCCACACAGCCTCCACTATAGGATTATGGGAAAAAAAAAATAAAAAATTAATTTAAAATTAAATTTTTTGGAAAAAAAAATTAATTTGATTATTAAAAGTATGAATTTCCTATCAATATTTGTTTTTAACTGGAAAACTACATGACAGTAGACATTAAAAAAAAACAATCTTATCTGTGGCTTTTTTATTCTAATTCTTTTTATAAGGACAGCCAGACTTCAATATGGTAATAGGAGAGAAAAAAAACATTGTCAAAGAATACAATCAGGATGTTATGACTGCATGGGTCTTTAAATTACAAAATTGAATTAAATCTGACTTATCCATTATTTGATATATAGCAGCATAAATACCCAAAACATTTTTTTTTGATATCCTACATATCAAGACATGCAACTTAATTTATATGTGGAATATGACAACTAATCTTAATAACTTCTTCAAAATAAAAGCAGAGGGAAAAACAAACATGTTTTCCAATGCATCAGAACAAGTCTAGTATATGAGGTACAGGAAAAAAATATCAATAATATAAACAAATCTCTAAAATGAACAAAACATCAATGAGAACAAAGTCTTAAAAAACAACAATTAACTTTCCTTTAATTACCTAAACAAATAATAATACATTCTCACAACATTTTGATTTTACATAGATCATGAACAACATGCTTCTATATTCAGTAACTTCCTTAAACATACAAACAGTCCCAACTCCAAAACTGTGTTTACATGGTGATGAACCACGCCAAAATCCTCAGTGAGTACACTTTACATTTCTCCCTCCGATTTCTCGTCTTCACATCCTGTGAGGCCTTAGCTTCATACAGGTTGTCCTGTCACCATAGCAATAGCAATGTCATGTAATATTAAACTGTTTTCAGTGTAACCATCCCCCCACCACTCCCGCACCTCTTTCTTTATTTTTGGGCCCAACAACCTTTCCAAATGAGATAAATTTACTATTTTTACACAAACTGTTAATGGCAGTCTCAAGTCTCTTTAGAATATTCTGAATCAATAGCTGTTCATGTCTTCCTAATGGCTGTTTTCAAAATGGCGCCACTAATCATGGTTTCGTCAGAGACATCATATAATAGGTATGAAGATCATAGGGTCCAAATTTTATTTTGGATGAGGCCATTTTTCATATTAAAACAGACTGAATTAACCAGCATGCCCACATCTAAAATGTGAAGTATTTGTATCCATTAAGTTTTGAAAATGTGGGTACATAAGTAAACATCTGGGTACAAAGAGAAAAACAAACCAAAATTGAATTTTGCAGGTTGTCTGAACACTGTCCCACAGTGCCAATGTGTTTTATATTGATATCACTGTTATCATCAGAATAAACATTATTAGCAGAGATGTAATGCCAGTAGCCTCTCTTGCAACAGTGTCTATTAAAGTTTTAATTTTATGATAAGGCAAAATCTTGATTATCATTTGTCAAATCAAATATAAGAAAAGTATTGTATCCGGTTAACTGTGCACAATGGCCAGTAGTGTTACTCTCAACAAAAAAAATGTTGATTTATGATCTTATACATGATTTCAATTACGATTTCTATTGTACACTGAAGTGCTTATTTGTTAAAAAAATCCCAGTATACTGGTTACAGCAACAGATTTGCCCATTTTTACAATCGTCTACCATCAGATGACAATCTTTGAGGCAACTCGGGTTTGTAAGAGTAGTTTCCCTTAGCTTGGTATCTTTTGTCTGAATAATTGTCTTTTGTGGAAAATATACTGCGTCTTTGATATCAGATAATTGAGAAAAAAAAATTAAGTATGCAATATACGGTGAAAATTGTGCCATATAATTTGCGTGCACTGATTCTTTTATGTGATTCACATACTGCATTGCTTGAGTGGGCATGCTGAATAACTCAGGAAGTTTTTATTTTGAAATTAGGTGGAAAGGGATTGGCCTAGTAAAATTGTATTGATGAAGAATTTAAAATTATTGAGAAAGGTAAAATCACAATTTAAGAGGTTCATTAAAACAGAGGCCAGTGTATGTGTGTGTGGTTTTGTGTGTGTGAGATAATAAGTAGGGAGAACTGAGTACCTTGAAAGCACTTGTGATGCCCTTAGAGAGGTTGATAGCGGCCTCCTCAGAAGTGATGGAATGGTCCCAGGATGTCCACATCATTAGGGAGAACTTGTGTCGAGATTCATGTGATGTGGACCTGGGCTTGCTTGCTTCATACAGACTAGAAAGTTTTCATGTAAAGGATGGATTGTATTACCCTTTTTACATAGTGAGTTACCCACATAATAAAAAAAATATCTAAGTAATAATTTTCCTACAGTTAATGTGCTTTCAAAAATAAAGATAAACTAGAACTGTGTCCAAAGGACACGGATGCCCCCACTGTGCAGATGTGCTCGTAAACAAGAGCAGCTTCATTTAATGTCTACAAAATTCTGTTCTTATTATAGCGTTTCAGTTGAAATTTCCTCAATTATGTATTAATGATAAAAAATTGTTTCTTTACAGATGGAATTACAATATTCCATCTTCATTCCACTGTTTCATTTCTGTGCATATACCTAAAATGATCTATGGGTAACCTTATGTACATGTTAAATTAAATTAAAAATGTAAAATTTATATGTTCAATTATTTATATGGTATATAGTGAACAAATCAACAAAGGGCCATAATTCTGTTAAATTTGGTCGCCACAAAAAATTACTTCCTTTACTTCCATCTACACATTAAGGTTATTCATCACTGGAAGTTTAAGCAAAATCTGCCATCTGGTTTAAGAGGAGTTGCTTTCACAAAATTTCTATATGGTATATAGTGAAAAAATCAACAAAGGGCCATAATTCTGTTAAATTTGGTCGCCACGAAAAATTCCTTCCTTTACTTCCATCTACACATTAAGGTTGTTCATCCCTGGAAGTTTAAGCAAAATCTGCCATCCGGTTGAAGAGGAGTTGCGTTCACAAAATTTCTATATGGTATATAGTGAAAAAATCAACAAAGGGCCATATTCCTGTTAAATTTGGTCGCCGCGAAAATTCCTTCCTTTACTTCCATCTACACATTAAGGTTGTTCATCCCTGGAAGTTTAAGCAAAATCTGCCATCCGGTTGAAGAGGAGTTGCGTTCACAAAATTTCTATATGGTATATAGTGAACAAATCAACAAAGGGCCATAATTCTGTTAAATTTGGTCGCCGCGAAAATTCCTTTCTTTACTACCATCTACACATTAAGGTTGTTCATCCCTGGAAGTTTAAGCAAAATCTGCCATCCGGTTTAAGAGGAGTTGCGTTCACAAGATTTCGGGACGTACGGACGGACTGATGGACTGATGGACTGACGGACTGACGGACGGACGGACGGACGGACAAGTGCAACGCTATATGCACCCCACTTTGTGGGGGCATAACAATTAACCCTTAAAATGCTGTGGGCACATGCGACTGCCTGTGCAACCATCAGCCTGATTATGGTCTGCACTGTTTGCAAATTCAGTCAATAAATTTTCAGCAAGCACCCCTATAAACAACTAATTGTACATAATTGTAAATAAAAAAAGGTTAGACATGCAGCTATATTAACATCCCATTATAATTCTGTATATGAATTGTAAACTAAAAACAAGTGTGTTCTTTGAAACACATATGTACCTGCTGAAGTGTTACGAAAAAAAGTGTGATGGACAAGCGTGATGGAAAAAGTGACAGAAAGTGATCTCTATGTGTCACCTCTGCTTACAGCAGGTGACATAAAATGTCTCCAGAAAACGAAATGTTTGAAAATGCATAAAAATGGATACTAATGCTATAAGTTGTCTTTCAATGAGGCAATGAGGAAGTATTATATACAGTAGAACCTCGTCAAACTGGACAACGTTAAACCGAATTCCTCACCATTTCAAAGTTTTTTTTGGCCCTTGCTATTTCAATTTTTTTTGCTATTTCGAAGTTAAATCCCAGTCCCGAGTTCACTATTTATACCTAGTTTTCAATTTTTATTTCAATTTTCGTATATTTTCTAAGACATATCGCCCTTAACTTCAATCGTACACAGGTCAGTTTATTTTGCGGCGTCACTGGAATGATGGCTCAAGTAAGTTTTTCGCACCTTTTTCCAGGTAGGGATTATTAGCACGTGTCTGACCGGAAATTATTTATTACTTCTAATCGTTGTCTGACAGGTTGAGTAACTGAAACGCGTCAGCAGATAAACGCAGGTGTCAGATCTTGAGCACTTGTTTTTTATGTGAATTTAAATTTAGTCGGCATCATCAATCATCAATTGTATCTCTGTCATCTCTATACACACTTACATCCAAAGATAATTCTCACAATTGTCAATGTCAGAACAATCCAGTGAAATACCCGGTGTGTCCGGGGGAATAACTGGGTTTGTCTAAACCCTATCCGCTGTTGAGCAATCTAGAGAAGGGCCCGGTAACCAAACCACGAGGATATCTGGATCGGCATTAGGACGGAAGGGGTTAAACGTAGGCACAACTCCAAAACTTATCAAGAGAAATTTGTGGCCATCCAGGAAGTCGAGAGGGGAATTAAATAAAAAAAAGCAAATTCCCGAAGAGTTTTGGATACCACCATATACGCTTTCAACTTGGTTGAAACAGAAAGATGAAATTAAGGCAAAATTTCTGTCAGGCAATAATGAACCAGCGCGTAAAAAGGCAAGGGGTGCTTAGTGTCCCGAGGTTGATACAGCGCTGTTAAGTTAGTTTTAAAGTAACCAACAGCAAAATTTGCCAGTTGATGGTGACTTGCTTTCATTCCATACGTACCAGTAGTTGTTTTTATGACATAGTGATTTTCACAATACTCACCGGTAATGATAACGCAAACATACATGTACACCAACCAAAATTTATCATTGGATTTTTAATCCGAATTATCATTATTTCGAAGTTTTCAGCCCGGTCCCTATGACTTCGGATTAACGAGGTTCTACTGTAGTAAAAACAAGAGCTCTGCAAAGTGGTGCCAAAGCTTGTCTGTTTTACATGTCTGAGTAATGGACTACATTTAAGTTTTGACACGACGACAACCCAGCGATCATAATAGCTCAACTTTTTTCTTCGAAACAGTCAAGCTAAAAATCAGCAAAAGTTTTGTCTGCTGTTCTCATTCTAGTTTTTGCACAGCAATCACCAAAAAGGTCTCCACTTGTTTTATTTCTTAACCTTCAAGGGGTTGAGATTTTTTTTATTTACAATATAACTATATATACAAAACACACAACACACACTCACCTGCCAAGGATTATAAAGAGACTGCCAAAGTAGGTAACCAGCAGCATAAACAGGTAGACCAATCCAATGTGGTAACCACTTGCTGTTTCCCTGTACCCACCATAGAACATCCACAGCTGGGAAACAACCCCCTGGAAGGAATGGACTTTATTTTTTTTTTTACTGTGTTTCACATTCACCTCACAATAATTCAGTCAGTCGTCAGATTCATCCTAGAGATGTTTACAGTGTACAGCCATCATATCACAATAGCCAGTATATTGCAATCTAACACTGGACATCAAGTTTTAATTTTGTGATTTGTTTATTTCAAATTTGGTGCATTTATAGTGCAGTCCAATTTTACACCTTATCTTGGCTTATATCCCAAATATGGCATTACAATAAAATTGCACTGTCAATATCACAATGTAGGCATATGACAATTCATGATACTACTGGTACATAAAACATACAAAGTGTCTGGATTGCATATAGCAGCAATGCTTCTTACTTTTGCACAAACAGGAGCCAGCTTCAAATCGCAGTCACATTCGGAGTATGATGGTCACATGACAAAGGCACATGGATTCTGTTGATATACTCTTGGTTGCCATTCATAATAATGACTATTTACGTCACCAGCTTTATACTCATCAACAGTGATTTATATAAGTAGTAATAACTATATGATTTACAGTGAACATTAAACTAGTCTGATATCACTGAAGGTGATGAATATCCCAACCACACCAGACTGACACAACAAGATGCAAAGTTATTGAACTTGCAAGCTATTTGCTGGCTGATCTGGTTTTATAGTGGTTACATAGGGAGCTATGGTCCAGTGGTAAGATACCAGACTATGAATCCTATGGTTGTGGGGTCAAACCCTGTTGGGGCAAGGATTTTTCATGACCTTCCCAGGCGCAAAGTACTGGTCCAATCCAGGAACCGTTGACAGGAATAAGTACGAGTTGTAAGAACTTGTTTCCCATCAATGTAAAAAAGATAAATATCCTTCCTTTACTGCTCTCTTGTGGAAAGGGTTAAGTATCAAAATGTTTACCTTCCCATCGATGAGGTTCTTAAAGGCAAACTCGCCCCTGATTTCAGAGTATGAGAACTCGATCGCCATGGGTAGGACAACCAGACCTAGCCACATCAAGGATAGAAACAAGTTGAGTGCCATCAGCCACCTTGTGAACACAAACAGGGAACCAATAGCTGATCCAAAGTTACCTGAAATAGGAATCAGGGCAGTGCCGGTAAATTGTGATTGTGTGTGTGAAGTTTAAAACCAGAAGTATCACTAAAGGAGATTAATACCCCTGCATGCCACCTTTTTTTTGTGGAGTGTAGGACGGGATGTGACTTGACTGGACACAGGGTTCATTCTGGAACGCGCCTTTGTCTATTTGGCGCATAGAAATATTGTTTGGCACAAAGAAAATGCCGGTAATGCGCCGATTGGGCGCACCGTCTGCCGAGAAGAAAAGCTTCGACGACCGGAACATTATTCTGATCATATAATATTGCATAATCAAGTGCACTATCAAAATTATAACCGCTTTTATTAATGCATCTCTGATTTGCTGTGACAGCGATATTTTCATCATGTTATCATATTACAACCTATCAAAATTTTTTTCCAATTAATGCAAAAGGAAAAAAAAAGCGAAAGACAATTTTCGACTATGGTCGAAGCAACAGAAACAAGTAGTATAAAAAAAAAAGCAACACTTAGCTTGAAAAGTTTGCTTGGTTCAAATACCGATTACGATAAAAGTATACTGTATTGTGACGTACATATGCAAAATAAAATCTGAATAAATAAACAAAATTCCCTAAGAAGGATCAATGCACTTTCGTTCAAGTATGCTAACCAGGTATGCAGAAAGTAGAGATCATGTGGGTGAACTGAAAGCTGAATAAATGAAACGGTAAATGAAACCCAAATTTTCAAATTATAAATTTGACTTCAAAAGTACCCTTAAATTCTGGAAAGAGAAGAAGCACAGAAGGCTTTTAATGACTAATGATAGTGATTGTTTGTCATAATCAGAACATGATGTTCGACAGACTTAAAAAGTTCAAAAATTAAAAAAAGTTCTAAAATTTTAGTTTTCTTCATAGTTAGTGGATGTTTCAAAGACACTAGCAATGAATGACATTTAAGAGGCATAGAACACTTATAAGTCACTTTCTGTTTGTTAAGATATATTTTGTATTGACCCCTGTGTTTTCAGGAATGTCCCCACTTTTTTGCAAACAGTGGGCCCTTTGACCCCACTGATTTCATTTCTAAAATGAACCCTGTGGACATGACAATCATAACTCCTACACTATATAGCCCCCACTTAGTGGAGATATGAAACAAGAGTGTTCTATGGAACATGTGTGTCACCTGCTGAAGCATGACAGAAAACATGTAATGGACGGACAGACAGAAAGATCCTTATGTCACCCAGCTTACAGCAGGTGACACAAAAAGAGACAATGGCGAAAATGGGGACTAAGCCAATAGAAATATTACTTATAACAGTACATGGTCAATGTAACGTATTCATACTAGACTTGGTTTTTTTGGTGTTTTTTTTTACATTTACTGAAGTGCAAAAGTCTCAAAGGTCAGATATTAATCTGCTTGATGTAAATGGCTTTCATTTCACAGTGAGTGTTCAATGGACCATTTCACTAGGGGTTCAGAATACTTGGTATAATTTGTGATTTAAACTGACCAATCAATGACGTGTTCTAGATCTCAAAATGTATGTTTATAACCCACTAAACAATGTGTGGATTTTTTATACATCAGCAGGTAGATATGGTGTTTGGGAAGTGCTCATTGATTTCCATACGTTTACATCTCATTTTGGAGTGAAATGGTTTATTGATCGAAATGCAACCTAATTCTACTTAAATGAACAAGCACTTCCCGAACACCTAATCTACATACTGGTGTAAAACTTCACAAATTGTGAAATTCACAAATAAACATATTTCATATAAACACTTGAAAATTGTTCCCCACTCACTGATTGGTCAATTAAAATCAGCGAATCATACCAAGTATTGCCGATACTCTTGTGAAATGGTTTATACTAAAGGGAGACTAGCAGCTTGGAACCCCTGAAGTTTGCCTTTTGCCACCAGGGTTAAGGGCTAGGTACTCTTTGAGATCAATGGCTGTGAAAAAGTAGTCATCTAATATTTCAATTCCAGTTCTGAATTTCTAGCTTGACTCCTTCATTTTACAGTAGGAGACGCAAAAACCGAGAGGGTCAAAATCAAATTCACAAATGAAATGACAAGTCATGATACTAACATTTTAAATTGGAAATGCAACTCTATATTTTACAAGACAATATTGAAATTTCAATATTAAAGTGAATGTAAATGCTTTGAAAATTAAATATTGCATTTTTAAAAGAAAAAGTTTTTTGAAAAAAAGGTTTCGGAATGTAAAGAATGTTGTGAAATTTCTAGATGATTGAACAAGTATTGCTATTACTGAAGGTACAGCCGTTTCAATATTGAAAAGTAAAGTTTCTTTTTTGGTTCAGTACATACCGATCACTGTATTATTCAGAACAATATTTTAGCAAGGGTGTAAAATTCCTAAAATGATCACTCGCCCTGCCTAGCTATACTAAAAACTGAGATAGTAAAATCAAGAAAATTGCAAAAAAATTTTTTTGATTTTTCACTCTCCCTGCACTTATTTTCACTGCCCAGTAGTGATGTTCCAATTGTCGCTAGTTGCTGATAATCAGTAACTTTACTGAAGAGCCACAATAATTGATTTAAATATATCCGTTCCATGATGTATCAGGTGTTGTCCGTCTGTACATGATACATCAATCTGGAATCTCTTGATTTTACCCAGGTTTCTATAGGAAAACCTTTAAATATCTCCTTCTAAACAATATGGCCCAGAACTGTTAACTGCTCCAGCATAATAAAGATAAAGCTGTGTCAAAAACTACTTCATGAAATTCATGTAACTGTGTATTTTACACCCCTGATTCGTGATCAAGATCCTTGTGCATGTTTGCAATGTAAACTGCTAAAGTTGGTAGTAGACTCATTCCATGTCTTTGCATTGTAGTGTGTAGACAAACATTCATCTTCCTAGCCTTCCACCTTATATTAATATTTTTCCCCTAAGACGATAATTTAATGAATGACAATAAACATGCTGCCAAAACAGGCATATCCCAGCCCCAATTGTTTGTTGAAGGTTGTGGAACAAAGGTATCGCTATTTACCGGTAATGAAAGCATCGTTTACTTGCATTTGTTTTTTCGAGATTTTACAACTTTACATTGGTAAAACCAATATGCATATCATTTTTTTGGCTGTTTGGAGTCACTTTAATTGGTGGAAGGATTAGTAAAATGCTTGATATACATACATGTATTTCTTTTATGAAAATGTTATGAAAATCAATCATAAACATACTGCAATGAAATTGTATGCTATACAATCTTTGCTTTTCTTTTCTGCTGTGACTGTTGGAATTTATTTACGGTTGAGATAATCGGACTAGGAAGTTAATTAAATATTAATACAAACTGACTCTCCATGGTTTTGATGTACTTCTTAAAGACAATCGGCTCCTGATTCTTCACTCTCCATCTTCTGTACCAGCTCTGAAAAATATATTCGTTGAATACTTTGCAGTAATATAAGTAAAAGACTGAGAAATAGTCATTTAAGAAAAATTGTATCTTAATTATAAATAACACAATGTCATCATTTGCGCAAAGAAGTTTAAGAAAAACAACAAAAGTGTTCTTTGGGAAACATGTGTCACCTGCTGATGCATGACAGAAAAAGTGTAACGGACAAGCTTGATGGAAAAAGTGACAGACAGACGACAGAAAAATGATCCCTATGTGTCACCTCTGTTTACAGCAGGTAATATAAAAAAAAATAAAAAAATAAAAAACTATTATGTTTAATCTTTGATTCTTTGCAGAGGTAACCTAGGTGATTTTTAATTGCATGTGAAATGTAAGTAGTAATTCTCATGATGCTCCAGTGCAGATGTTGATTTTTTTCCTGACAATTTGTACGCATTGATGTATGTGCGCATATGCTTGGATGCAAGTTAGCCATGATTGAACAATTGATTTGCGCAGTGTTGAATACTACATTTTTATGAATAAGAGGGCCATGATGGCCCAAGATTGGTCACCAGAGTACATCAGCTTATTTAAAACAATTCAATTTACATGATTTTACCTGGTTTCATCTAGCAGCAAGCAGATTCAAATTCAGATACAAAGAATTTCTAGTTTAGTCAATCATCTGGAGGCCTTAGTTTTTAAGGGATAGAAAATGCTTAAGTAATTATAATGGTATGAAACCTTGCGATAATCATTGGTGAAAAACAAGAATTAATTCTGAACATTAGTTCTCTAAAAGTTTCTATAACAGAGTATATAAGGAAACTAGATGACCTCCTATGTGACTCATTTTTCAAGGGATCAACTTTATTTTAGCAATTGTGGTAGACAGCCATGAGGTGGCTATACATGCCAAAAATTTAATTCTAACCATCGGTTTCATAGAAAAAGATTTTTGAAATGTTCTTATGGAGTTAGTAAATAAGGAAACTAGTGGATCCCTAGGGGCCTCATTTTTCAGGGGATCAACTTTATTTTAGCATTTCTGGTAGACAGCCATGAGGTGACCATACATGCCAAAAAGAATTTAATTTTAACAATGGGTTTCATAGAAAAAGATTTTTTAATTATTCTATATGGACTTAGTATATAAGGAAGCTAGTGGACCCCTAGGGGCCTCATTTTTCAAGGGATCAACTGTATTTTTTAGCAATTATGGTAGAAAGTCATAAGATGACCATATTTGTCAAATAAAATTAAATTCTAACCATTGGTTTCACAGAAGAAGAATTTTAAAATTTTCTATATAGAGTATATTAGGAAATTAGCAAACCTCCTAGGCGCCTCATTTTAAGGGACCAATTTCATTTTAGAAATTATGGTAGAGCACTATATGGTGATCATTTGTGCCAAAGGAAATTAATTGGTTTCAGAGGAGAGGAATTTTGAAGTTTTGAAAGTAAAATTCTGTTGGTTGCCATGGCAACCAGAGTTCTACATGGATCTGGTTTATTTCAGCAACTTCTGTGGAGGTTCACCCAAGGATGATCCATGCCAAATCTCATCAATTTCTACACAGCTGTTTCAGAAGAGATGTCATTTGAAGCAAATAATTGACAATGCATGACTCACATCGGACGCAGGGTTATCCCAATAGCTCACCTTGAGCACGGTGTGCTCTGGTGAGCTAAAAATAAGATATTGTTTTACCAATATTATCATATCAAATATCAATACAACAGCATGTTTTATATACAAGGTTAGCTTCTGTTTAACATCCCACCAACAATATGTCAGTCACTGTACTATATTTATGCTTAAAGATTTACATGAAACAGGTTAACCCCTTACCTTAAATAGACACATTTTGACATGATGCCAAAACAGGTATATCCCCGCCCAAATATCCCAAATGTTTGTCGGAGGTTGTTTAATTAAGGTAACTATTGAAAGCAAGATTCACATGCATTTGTTTGTCAGAGGTTTGTACAGCTTTTCACTGGTTAAACTGAGATGCATATTCATTTCGGGGTGTTTTGGTGTCATGTCAATTAAAATTCAGTATATTAATATTCCACAAGTCATAAATTTGACTTGATTTGACTATTTGAGTTTATCGTCGCATTGACAGTATTTCAATCATATATCAACGTCCAGCTAATTACAGTTGGGGGAAGACCCCCAAGTACACAGAGGTACCCGGGTAGAACCACCGACCTAACGCAAGCCAGCTGGAAGGCTTCCTCACATGAAAATCCAAATTACCCTGCCTGGATCCGAACCCACGCAGTGAGGGGCTGAGTGAGTGTTAAAGTCAGCTACTTTACCCTCTAGGCCACGGAGGCCCTCCATAAATTTGTACATATATGAATATATATGATGTAAAGGATTAACATGTATGGGTATGATGCAATCTCATAAAAATCAGATTCAGTGTGCCAACTGCATCTGACCATATTGTATTGAGGGTCGTCTCAGATTGACCTTTGTATAAGCCAATCAAATCTGCGGCTACAGAATCGTTCGGTATATCAGGGGGAAGTTACCGCATCAATCTCACAATAAGGTAGAAAGACATCTAAGCAGCCGAGAAGCTCATTCGTAGAGCATTCGCCCGTAAGCAAATGGCCCCGGGTTCGAGTCCCAGTCACGCTGCACATTTTTCTCAGCCTGTGACAAATGTTTTACTAAAGTCAGTTAGAAATACGCTATTTAATTTGTTTAAAATCGAGCTCTTGTTTATGAAAATTACTTTAAAAAAAGTCAATCTGACGTGACCCCTAATGCGATGTTGTCAGATCCTAATCGCAGATAGTAGAGGAGTGCAAATTAGGATATGATATTAATGAGATTGGGGTATGATGTTACTTTTTGTCTGTTCCTATTCTTTTAAAAGAAAAAAAAATTCTGGTTACCCTGAAGTCAAACCATACTAGCTTCCAGTAGCCCATAGCAGCTCTGATGTTAGTTCTTTGTTTTTCCCTGAAAGGATAAGAGCTCTATTTAAGATCTCAACTTAAATTAAATCAACTTTCATATGATAAAGAGAGCTAAACATAATATGCTAAATTTGAAAATGTAGAAAAAAAAGAATATAATATAATCTTTATTGTAGCTTTGTCAAAAAAGAAAAAAAAAGATGGTTAAACCAAAGAACTATTGACAGGGATTATTTAAAAAAAAAAGACTTCCTTTAATTCAAAATAAAACTATATTATTATTATTTTTCTTTTACATTTTTGAATCGCGAAAATAGCATCCTTAAAATACAATAAAAAAAGAAAGAAATTCAACTGGTGTGTGACTTCTATCCATGGAGATTTAAAAAAATATTGCAATTATTATGACAATACAATTGTTGTTTTTTATGTGTTTTGTGTGTGTTTGTGTTTTTCGAGAAGAGCTATGCAATTAATAAAATTTGTGAAGTTTGAGAATTGTAAAATGGGCATTATTTGTGACTCATTTTAGGTAGAGAAAGACAAATTGTAACATCTGAGTTATACTTTTTCTTTCCTGTTTTCAGAAGATCATCTAAGTTCATATCTTCCAAATCATCAGCAGGTTCAAAGTTAGATGGCTCATGGAGGGAAAGACCTGCAAATATAATGTACCTATCAATGTTTTGACCCAGACCAGATGTGGCATCAGTACTTTGATCACATTTGCAACCAATACCTAACTTTGGAACTACTAATAACTGACATGCATATGTATCATGATTACATACCTCAGTGTTCTCCAAAACAACCAGCACATGGTGATATCACCACCTGCTATGTACTTGTGTATTCACTAACAAGACCCGATGTTACTATGGGCAATTTTTTCCATCACAAGTAGGTCAAAGGTCAAGGTCAACAGCATAATGAAGATTTATGCATCTGTCTAAATATTGAATACAATGAAGCGCATAAAAGTTAAAGGCAGATTGGTAAACCTATCCAGACGCCACTTTTTGTAATCAAAAGTAGGTCAAAGGTCAAGGTCACAATGTCAACTGCAATGCTCGATACAACCCAGACATCATCAATTTAAAGGACAGAATTTTTTTGTCTAAAAAACCTGTCCAAAAATGTTCCTCATTAATTTATGTCTGAAAGCAAACTGAACGTTTAACTTGAGCATATACCATACGAGGCGAAGGCACCGCAAGTGGACTAGTACTTTTCTCCCCTGAACTGTCATGACTGATAGTGCCATTGCACCTTCTACAATGGAGTATAGCCCTTAACTCAGCATACCCATAATGCCATTTACCCCCTGTAGAGAATTTTTCCCCCGTATCCCCATAATTGTAGAGAATTTATGAAGGGGTACAAAGTTAAGGAAAAACAGCAATTGTATCCCCAGTTTCTAACTCAGTGGGCACCCTGTTTATTTTTTTTAGAACAATATACCTGAAGCCCGTCTATGAGGGTGGGTCCCGTACATCATGGCCTGGGTGAGGGAAGCAGCCACAGACATCTTCCTATCCAAGGATATGGGGTTCTCCTGGGGAGATAGACAGATAGAAGGATCAATTAAGGGATAAATAATAGATGAGGTTTAGGAATCAATCTATATGGCTAAATCAACAAAGGGATAAGTGACGAAAATCGAGATAGATAGATAGATAGATAGATAGATAGATCAAAGTTTTTTAATACAGGCTTGGTTTTGAGTCAATAGTTAAATAATTATAACAGATGAATAAGAGATAACATAATTGTGAGTTTTGTTTAAAACACACACACGCTCTGGACAGTTTAGAAATTGACTTTATTAAAACCATGATTGGGAAAGGAAAGCTTTAAACAGCAAAATTTCTATAGACTGACTAGCATTTTGAACAAATAATAAGAAATAAGAAAGTCTTACAAAAAAAAATCTAACAATTTTAAGACAGCCTTTTGATTTAACACAAGAGTGTTCTTTTGAACATGTGACGTGTCACCTGCTAAAGCATAATGGAAAAAGTGTGACAGACAGATGGATGACAGAAAAGTGATCCCTATGTGTTACTTGAAATTAAAGGCAAAATGAGAATCTCTGTGTTATCAAAATATACCCAAGAGCAATAAACATGTGCTCAAAGTTTTAAAGCAATATCTCAAAGATTTAGTGAAAAAGTGAGTTAGTACAAAAAGATTAATCAAATCAGAAAAAGGGAATGATTATGTCAAAATCCAAGACAAAGTTATGTACTCTTCTCATGTCAAGAAGGGGTGATGGTCATAAACAGGTATTCAAAGTTTCAAAGCAATACCTTAAACAGTTAAGTGAAAAAATTACCTTAACCGAGATTCTAAATAAAACTATTTTAAATTCATGACAGATCCTAACCCCTAAAAGGTATTTTCATTGTAATTATGATAACCAAAAAATTTTTTTTTCCCAAAAAAAAAAAATAATTTGCTAAGACCAAAAAGGGCCATAAATATGCAAATGAAATTTGGAGAGTTACTGTTCCTGTCTCTACTGGTTGGTCTGATAATAATCAAGGCATGTGTGAAGTTTGAGAGACATCCAATGAGTAAAACTTGAGATAATGGCAATGTTAAACAAAAGTTTAACATTTGTGCTAAGTCCAAAAAGGGCCATAAAAATGCAAAAAAAAATTGGAGAGTTACTGTTCCTGTCTCTACTGGTTTGTCTGATGATGAAAAACACATGTGTGAAGTTTGAGAGACATTCAATGAGTAAAACTGGAGATATAGGCAATGTTAAACAAAAGTTTAACATTTGTGCTAAGTCCAAAAAGGGACATTAAAATGAAGAAAAAAAATTTGCAGAGTTACTGTTCCTGTTTTTACTGGTTGGTTTGATGATGATAAACACATGTGTAATGTTTGGGGGACATCCATTGAGAAATAGTGGAGATAATGGCAATGTTAAACAAAACCTTAACATTTCTCTGGAGTCAACCTGCCATGGACGCCAGGGTGACTCCAGGAGCTCATCCTATTCTTCCAATAGACAAGCTAAATATCAAAAGAATGAGACCTACTTGATCGTACCACTCCGAGCTGTGGAAGCTCTTCACAGATATAGACCTCTGCTCCATTTGATTATTGTCTTCCTCTTCCATGACGAAACTGGAATCTGCTTGTCTACATCAAGAGTAAAGGATAAGTTTAGTCCCATCAATGAACCATTCTTGGTGCAACATGCTTTTTTTGGTACTGATTGTCACACCTCTTTTGTAGGGGAAAAACTAAACCAAAAGTAGCACACTATCATAAGTTTAATACAGGTACACAAATGTGGACTATGATAAGTTAATATTGTTTCACATAATAAAAGTTTTAATTAGTGGTCAAAATCAGCATTGGCCAGGGACCCATAAAATGCACACAGTGACCATTCATTTTCATAGAATAATATACATTTATAGGAATCTGGCTGCATGTAAAAATTATCAGTAGAAAAATTCATGATGCCTATCAATTAATTACATGTATTAAAAAAAAACAATATATGCCACGATATATGCCGCAACAAAATATAAAGACCAAGAGGGTCCTTTTAATTATTGCTTTAAACATTTCTGTAAGCATATGCTCATAATGAAGTATATGAGACTAATTAATTTAGCTGAAAGAGCAGTATATTCACAAATATACTTTTCTCAAAGTGAGGCAATCACTAAAGATGATGAAAAGACAGGGGCCTGAGATTGTGGTTGCCTGGGTAGTATAAAAATCAATGAACCGGAAAATCGCCACTTCATGCACATCTACCCATTATAGAAATGACATTGACCAAGTTTTGAAAAGATTCATTCAGAAATGAAGGAGGAGTTGCGTTCACAAGGCTGCAATATCAATCAGCTACAGAGACTAAGTTTCAAGGGACACAAATCTTGTAAAAATCAATGGACCGGAAAATCGCCACTTCGTGCACATCTACCCATTATAGTAATGACATTGACCAAGTTTTGAAAAGATTCATTCAGAAATGTAGGAGGAGTTGCGTTCAAAAGGCTGCAATATCAATCAGCTACAGAGACTAAGTTTCAAGGGACACAAATCTTGTAAAAATCAATGGACCAGAAAATCGCCACTTTATGCACATCTACCCATTATAGAAATAACTTTGACCAAGTTTTGAAAAGATTCATTCAGAAATGTAGGAGGAGTTGCGTTCACAAGGCTGCAATATCAATCAGCTACAGAGACTAAGTTTCAAAGGACACAAATCTTGTAAAAATCAATGGACCGGAAAATCGCCACTTCATGCACATCTACCCATTATAGTAATGACATTGAACAAGTTTTGAAAAGATTCATTCAGAAATGTAGGAGGAGTTGCGTTCACAAGGCTGCAATATCGATCAGCTACAGAGACTAAGTTTCAAGGGACACAAATCTTGTAAAATCAATGGACGGGAAAATCGCCACTTCATGCACATCTACCCATTATAGTAATGACATTGAACAAGTTTTGAAAAGATTCATTCAGAAATGTAGGAGGAGTTGCGTTCACAAGGCTGCAGTATCAATCAGCTACAGAGACTAAGTTTCAAGGGACACAAATCTTGTAAAAAATCAATGGACCGGAAAATCGCCACTTCATGCACATCTACCCATTATAGTTATGACATTGAACAAGTTTTGAAAAGATTCATTCAGAAATGTAGGAGGAGTTGCGTTCACAAGGCTGCAGTATCAATCAGCTACAGAGACTAAGTTTCAAGGGACACAAATCTTGTAAAAATCAATGAACCGGAAAATCGCCACTTCATGCACATCTACCCATTATAGTTATGACATTGACCAAGTTTTGAAAAAATTCATTCAGAAATGTCGGAGGAGTTGCGTTCACAAGATATGGACGTACGGACGTACGGACGGACGGACAGACGGAGAAGATGACGCCTCCGGCGGCGTATAAAAAAAAGAACTTGAATCTATAGCTTAAGATGATTAACAACCCGCATCCCTCCTTTTGTTCACGAGTGTAAGACAGGATGTGACAAAATGTGACATGATGGGAGTTGACTAGATGTGACAAGCGCAATTCCTATCTGGCTCCCTGTTCTATGAAGAGAGGGTATAGGTATTTTGTGCAATACCAGTTCATATAAGAGTTATGTTCATCTAATATACTAGATTTTTTTTTTCGAAGAAAGTTTATTTTGACCAATAAATATCACTGACTGGTTCATAATCTCTCATGTGTATATGTTTATAATCCACTGAACAATATGTGGAATTTTACACCAAGATGAAGAGTAGGAGTTTGAGAGTGCTTGTTGATTTGCGCAAGTTTTCGTCTCATTTTGGGATGAAATGGTCTGATCTCCCTGACCCTGTGGTAGGTGGTCTTAGGTTTTCAGAACTACTTAACAAATGATATATATGTGAATTGAGTGAGCATATTTTTTTTAATTCATACTACTTTTGAAGATGAAACAAACTTAGAAAGTTGGCAGATCTAAAACTACCAAAAGTTACCTGTATCTATGTATTAAAGAGACCCTGACACAAGGTATCATTTTGATGGTAATGTAATGATCTATGGTATGATACAATTTAATCACACATATTTATTTCTCGACTTATTTCATTTCTATAATATAAGAAGACCCGTTGTGTACTGAAATAATTCAAGAAATAAATGTTATGTTAAAAAGAAAAGTACTTGCATGATGGTAACAATGTGGAATGTGTTGTTTTCTGCTTCACTGGCTGAATTTAACTCATAATTTAAAAGAAGTTTTGAAAATAAAACAAGCTATAAATAATTCTCAGTAGAAGAGCAATTATTACTATTTTATAATATAGTTATATTTTCCATTGTGATTTTTCAGAACCTTAAGAAATTTTGCAATATCAAGTTTCTGCTGTTGGCCTTCCACTGGCTTTTACAGGAGCTTCTTATCTCTGCTTACTATGTCTTTAAATAGACAAAAACAGAGTCAGTCCGACCCAGTCATCATTCTCTTCTGCAAGATAGACCATCTCTGCCTCTCCTTCTAATCAGCCACAGGACTGTGGAACCAGATACACGACCAAGTAGTCACAACAAAGAGATATAATTTGTTGTGACTACCTGGTCGTGCAAACGATACCAGTTTCTCCCATGTTATAATTCTCACAAAAAATGGGAGCCATCACATCCCCCTTTTTTCAGAAAAAAAAACAGAAGTTATTTGTAAAATACTGGAGTACAACAGGATCTCTTCATATATACAGAGTCTCTGAGTCTGTTAATCCAAAACAAGAGCAATAATTTAAAGAACTCTGAAAATAAAATAATGCACACCTATCCGAATACATTTTAAAAATTCCCGCCACTGGCCACCACTTGGATTGTTTTGCAAAATGTGCTCGAGATGCATCGATTTATAAACGATAAATCTTATTTTTTTTTAATTTTTGGGGTATTTGAGAAGTATTAGTTATTTTAAATAACTGTATATATAAGATTAATTTCTGTTGCTATAAATTCATGAGAAATAATATTTTTGATTAAATCTCGTTTTTAACGTGATCTCTAATGGAATGTTTCAAAATGGCGACGAACTGAAGAAATAATTGTCGTTAAACATCAAATAATAACGACTGGAAATGTCTAACATGCATATTGAGAGTGTAACTGCTTCCCTGGTTAGGGAATATCTTAGTAGAAAGGTACAATACTATTTTTCTCATACTGACAATCATGGATACAGACGGGGAATTCGTTGTTGATATGAAATAGAAAGTTGATATGGTTGACTTAAAATCTTCCGAACCTATTAACGGGTGCGTTCAATTTCATACCCTGGTTAATTTACTGGAGTAGTCCAGTATAACTCGGGTCACTAGGTCTCTTAATCCTAACGGCTAGGGTTTCCGAAAAAAAGAGTAGTTTTAGGATTTGTGATAAAATCCATTTTTAGTGCTAAGAATTTTTAGATGTCAATATCATGCTCGTTTTGATGCAGAAGATGTCAGTTTTTAAGCGAATTTTGAGTGAGACACTGTTCCACGTATCATGAAATATGCAGTGTCTGTGGTGCCAAAGTATATTCTTTCTGAATTTAAAAGTTGTTTTAAATTTGGGCCACCTTTAAAACATCTTTGTTTCCCCTCTCCCAACCCTAAGTCTGGAGAAATGGGAATGAAGGTAGATAGGCATTTTTTTTTTCATACCAGATTCGTACCAGATAAAAATAGGTACAAAAAAATACAAAAAAAAAGTAGATTACTCAATAAAAAAAACTTTTTTTGGTCAGCGGGATTTTTGAGGGTCGGTCAGGCGAGGGGAAACAAGCAATTTATTATAGATGGCCTTGTAAAAAGATCATTTGAACAGATTTTCAATTTTTTATCATTTTACTCTTCATGTGGGTTCAAAAGTACAACATATTTTGGATAGAATCGCACACTTAACCTTTCTCACGGGGCTGGGTAAAAAAAATACCACCGGAACCAACACATCCTAGTTCCTACTTGTGTGTTGTCAAGTTGTCTCAGTCTTTGGTTATTCCGAGTGAAATTTCCGCACACGATCAACATTTTACCAAGTTTCACTTTGATTGGAATTTTTGTAATAATATTAACCTGAATTGGTACCCAAATTCAATATATGATAAAACAATGTTGAAATCATTATAATTTTGTCAAATGAATTTAAAATGATTTCTTCCCTGAAATAAAAATAAAACACATTTACAGTGCTCCAAGAAAATTAAAATGACAGACAAGCCCAGGGCAAGTAGATTGAAAAAATCAACTTGCCCTGATTGAAAACTTACTTGCCCTGATAAAGCGCGTTATTCTGTTAAGCGCTGTCAAGATTATGTTTGTAATTCATTGAAACTATACTATAGGGAGGGGGCCTTATAAGACTAGCAATTTAAGAAATAATACAAGTCTTTCAATTTGTTTAATGTATTTTATTTATTTTTCATATAATTTTTTAATAGTTTTATTTTTTGTAACAAAGATAATTTTCAAGGTTAACTTATCTTAATATTTATTAACAACATGGTAACACAGACTGTCTGACACATAAATGAAACTTTAATCTTAGAATTATTTTTGTATTGTATAACAGTAGATAATGAGAATTGCCTATAAATTTATATATTTCAAAAAGATTTAATCAGGAATATTTATAACATAATTGTAGAGTTAGCATATTATAATTGAGGTTTATTCTTTTATTTAATTACCTTTATGAATGTTTATTTCTTAACAATAACTTTAACTACATAAACAACGTTTGTGTTTCTTGGGTCGATCCTGTACCGATCAGTTCCTAACACAAACACATTATTTCCAGCCAAAGAAGGGAACTTTTCACAATGAACACAGAACATTTTATCAAGATCACTGTCATAGCGTAGCCACTCATGACTCTCTAACCATTTGGATTGAAACACGCGTTTACGTTTACTACTCTCGTAGATTTTGTCGGGTTTTTTACTTTCGTTTTCGCCTTTATCGCGAGGCTTAAGCAAGAACTTCAACATCTTTTCCGTTGACAGTAAACTTACATACTGAATCAACTTAGGTTTTTTGTATTTTTTAATTCCCAGTATTTTACTCATTTTATTTATTCTTTGTTAAAAAGCATTCTTGTGATAATCAATTAGCGATTAATACAATAAGTTGGACAATTGGTCAATCGCGAGTAGTGGATCTTTAATTGTTTGCTTACCTGTTAACGATAAGATGGTTTGACAGTTTGGTCGACTCACAGACAGTAGCTAATCACACCATTAGTTAATTAATAACGAGTCCTTTATCGGTGCCTTAATCCGTTAAAACAGGGTCTTTCAAATAGACCCTTGTTAAAACAACAATTTCTCTTCAAACGCAGAGTAGAAAAGTACAGTAGATACCCGAATGATGTATAAATTAATTAATATTCATAAGTCTATTTTTATCGCGACCAATCACGTTCGGCAATTGCTTCTGTTTCTATTTTCGGATAAAAGAGACCGACACCGCATGACGTAGTTATTGTGTAGCTTGTATCCATAGCGGTTATCGATTGGTTGAACCAGAATGTAAACTACCCCTATGACAAGGTCACGTTCGGTGATATTTATTGTGATTAGCGCGTTTTGCCTCGAGCAAGGTTTATAAATGATGATAATGAAATGGATTACTTATAGAGGGTCCGGGCAAGATTAAAAATTTGTTCAATGCGCCCGGCCTTTTTAGAGGCGCCCGGCCGGGCAAGATATTTTAAAATGGTGACCGGCCCGGATTGAAAATAGAGGAGCCCCGGGCGCCGGGCTATCCTGCTCTTGGAGCACTGATTTATTTTTCTTGGGGTTCGAGAGATGGTTATATAGTCAACTGTAGTCTTTAAATATTTTGTCTGTGCTGCAGGGTAGGTCAGTTTAGAGTTTCAAGCATTGATGTTATAATTAATGTCTCTGTATGAATAGTTACCAGTGACAAAGCGCTGCGGGCTCCTCTGCGTTAAACCTTTTCATTGCAAGAATATCTTGTTTGTAGTAGGGGTCCAAGACAGTTGAAGAATATTTAAAGTGTAGAATATTAGTAGATGTAACCATGATTACTGCCTTAAACTACAAGTTTGATGTGGTCGCTTGCTATACCCAATGGGTGACTGCTGATTTTGCTAATTACCATACCTGATACATTGATACCCATAAATATTACCACCTCTAAATTCATGACAAGCATTGGAGAGTGATAAAAAGTGTGGAAATTTAAATCTTATTTCTTTGCCACCTCAAACTTTCATTTTATTTTTACATTTTTTATTACTATATACATTTTGTAATTATGTTAAATTTGTTATTTTGTGTTGACTACTATGCATCCCTGGCATTGTGATGTTTCTCTTTGGTACATGTAATCATTATTGTGCTTTGCAAGCAATGAAAATATACATGAATATACATTACAATTATACAACCTTCCTATGGTACCATGGGTTCTATAATACCACATCATTATTTTCTTCCTATGAAATGTGGGTTCTATGATACCGCATTGTTTGCATTTGCAACTGCACATAAAAGCAACATCTGCTTGTGATAGTATTTTTACAACTGTCACTCTAAATTGCATCACATTCACCAATAAAGCTATTTCTGTTAAGAATGAATACATTCTAGGTATATAAAATGTTTTTAATTAGTTTTTATCAAAATCATCATATTAGAGTATAGAGTACCATTTCTATACCTTGTCTTAAATATGTTTAGTAATGGTTGAACAACGCATTTTAATATCCACTGGAATAACTTTTCAAGACATACTTTTTATACAAGTGTATAGTTGACAGTTTCACAGTTTGTCACAAGTTTTTATAATATTTGGCACATCAAACCAACCATATTTTTATTATGGAGATTACTACGGTACCATAGAACACATTTTGACTGCCCTGTGAAAATTGGATGGGGTGGGGGGGGGGGGGGTATGTCCACCCTGACAATATCCGCCAATGCAGGACTTTGTCCTTCACTCAACATGGGTTTGTTATATACCAAAGGGTGATTTTTAAATTAGAAATTTTTCAAGAATTAATTAAAATTAAAATAATGTATTTATTATATTAATGTATATTATATATATATATATATATATATGCATTATGTGAATACCATTCTCTTTTATGGTACAAGGTGACTTTAATGTAAAAACAACAATACTGAACAAAGAATTCAAATATTTTATTAATAATTATGTAAAATAATGAATGGTAAATTTTAATTGATATAAATTTATCTTGATACTTTTACAGACTGATTTTGATAATTCGATAAACATTTCTCTTATTCACCATAAACACCCACATACAGTGTACATTTATTTGACCTCTATTTTGAGTATATAGAAGGGGTGTCACAATACAGTGTACATTTATTTGACCTCTATTTTGAGTATATAGAAGGGGTGTCACAATACAGTGTACATTTATTTGACCTCTATTTTGAGTATATAGAAGGGGTGTCACAATACAGTGTACATTTATTTGGTTAGTATATAGAAGGGGTGTCACAATACAGTGTACATTTATTTGACCTCTTTTTTGAGTATATAGATGGGGTGTCACAATACAGTGTATTGACCCCTATTTTGAGTATATAGAAGGGGTGTCACAATACAGTGTACATTTATTTGGCCTCTTTTTTGAGTATATAGAAGGAGTGTCACAATACAGTGTACATTTATTTGACCTCTATTTTGAGTATATAGAAGGGGTGTCACAATACAGTGTACATTTATTTGACCTCTTTTTTGAGTTTATAGAAGGGGTGTCACAATACAGTGTACATTTATTTGACCTATTTTGAGTATATAGAAGGGGTGTCACAATACAGTGTGCATTTATTTGACCTCTATTTTGAGTATATAGAAGGGGTGTCACGATACACAAGAATTGTCTGGATTTATTTTATACTTTTGATTGATATCAAATGTTTTCATATAAACCTGTCTGTAAATTGTTGTCTATTTTCAATTTCTATCATATTTAATTGTTAAATAAATGTAAACGAAATCATTGTTTTCCATGAAGTAAAATAAAGAATATTCTGTACTGATTTTTTTCAATATGATAATTGATGACATACAACCTAATGCAAAGTTGTTTTTTTTTTCATTATTGTGAAGAACCATTATATACAATCAGTTTATTTCAGTTTTTAAGTCCCCTACCGGTGTTCACACCGGAGGGGACTATAGCTTTGCCCTCCGTCTGTCCGTCCGTCTGTCCGTCCGTCCGTCAGTGTCCGCTCAAATCTGGATCCCGCGATAACTTAATAACTAAGCAAGCTAACTTGATGAAACTTGCTATATGACTAGATGGCAATGTGTAGATTATGCACGTCATTTTATTTTTGTTCTTCGACTAAAATTGTGGTTGCTATGGTAACGGAAATAGTGAAATATGGCCAAAAATGGGATCCCGCGATAACTAAGCAAGCTAACTTGATGAAACTTGCTATATGACTAGATGGCAATGTGTAGATTATGCACATCATTTTATTTTTGTTCTTCGACTAAAATTGTGGGTGCTATGGTAACGAAAATAGTGAAAATATGGCAAAAAATGGGATCCCGCGATAACTAAGCAAGCTAACTTGATGAAACTTGTATATGACTAGATGGCAATGTGTAATTATGCACGTCATTTTATTTTTGTTCTTCAACTAAAATTGTGGTTGCTATGGTAACGGAAATAGTGAAAATATGGCAAAAATGGGATCCCGCGATAACTAAGCAAGCTAACTTGATGAAACTTGCTATATGACTAGATGGCAATGTGTATATTATGCACGTCATTTTATTTTTGTTCTTCAACTAAAATTGTGGTTGCTATGGTAACGGAAATAATGAAAATATGGCAAAAAATGGGATCCCGCGATAACTAAGCAAGCTAACTTGATGAAACTTGGTATATGACTAGATGGCAATGTGTAGATTATGCACGTCATTTTATTTTTGTTCTTCGACTAAAATTGTGGTTGCTATGGTAACGGAAATAGTGAAAATATGGCAAAATTGGGATCCCGCGATAACTAAGCAAGCTAACTTGATGAAACTTGCTATATGACTAGATGGCAATGTGTAGATTATGCACGTCATTTTATTTTTGTTCTTCGACTAAAAATTGTGGTTGCTATGGTAACGGAAATAGTGAAAATATGGCAAAAAATGGGATCCTGCGATAACTAAGCAAGCAAACTTGATGAAACTTGGTATATGACTAGATGGCAATGTGTAGATTATGCACGTCATTTTATTTTTGTTCTTCGACTAAAATTGTGGTTGCTATGGTAACGGAAATAGTGAAAATATGGCAAAAAATGGGATTGATTACCATATTGAGTCAAGGT
>CM037781.1:54177521-54227521 GCA_021229015.1 Solen grandis | reverse complement strand
AAATGGTTTCAGAGAAGATGATTATTAAAGTTTTATTTTTTAATATAAAATGCTGCAGGTTGCCATGGCAACCAGAGTTCTGCATGAATCAAGTTTATTTTAGCAACTTTTATTAAGAGCCACCCTAGGATCATTTGTGTCAAGTTTCATTGATTTCTACTTCACGGTGCATAACCATATTGGCAGGCTCTCTGCGGAAATCGCTATATCGGCAGGCTCTCTGCGTTTGCACCGGTCATCACTAAACTGTTCGGCCAAGTTTCAGGTCGCAGTCGCTGATAATTGAAAAGTTTACGCGCATATACATAGCTTAGATACTCTAATATTCCGTGCAATACTTAATTTTGAACAACTCACCTTTTAAAAGTGACCATTGGTCTGTTTCTTTCCCTTCCGTCCAGGGTTTGCTAGTGTTTATGGCAGAGAATGACTGGAGTGAACGCAGAGAGCCTGCCAATCTAGTGATTTCCGCAGAGAGCCCACCGATATGGTTTTGCACCATGTACGTAGTAGTTTCAGAGGAGATATTTGTATTAACAATGCACCACACACGACGACAGACCCATGGTGATCACAATAGTTCACATTGAGCATGTTGTGCTCTGGTAAACTAAAGATGGATCTGTTTGCCAATGTGCCAAAATGAGTTATATGAGGCAAAGGCTTAATTAAAATATCTATTCAGGCATTGTTTTAAGCCTTATGCCTTCAGATCTTATTAGATTTACAAATGATAGCAAACTGAAAAAAATTATAAACTACAACCGAAATTGCACTTATTTCATTAAAAATATATTTTATATGCACTTTGACTTTTAAGTGAAATACAAAATCCCTAACATATCTTTGAACAAGAAAATGGAACTTTAACAATAGCAGTTACCAGACTGTACAAACTAAAGAAAATATTTTCCATGGCAACATGTGAAAGAAAATATGAGAAAAATATCAATAATGACCTTGTATATATTTGTATACATTCACCAAGTGATGATAATGATGATGATGATGATGATGATGATGATGATTTCATTTGTGATGAAAAATTAGGTATTTGTAATGCGCCATTTTATCCTAAACAGATACAACAGATGTTTGTGTTGTTGTCAAGAGCTCAGTTACATCCAATTTAAAACTCAACCAATCAAGAAACAATTTAATCATGACAAATTATATAAATTATGATTTGTGCCAAATCATCACAAAATCATGCTACTTTTCTTAGATGATAATAATCGATCAATGAGTTCCACTCGATCCATCAACTTTGGGTTATGAGATTCCTTTTTCTTCTTGCCAATTAGGAAATGGTGCAAGAAAAGTCTCAGTCCATCCTGCAATTGCTTTAGTTTGTCCAACACAGCTATTCTAGAAAACACAGCTAGCACTTCTTGTTCCGTGTGATCCAGAAGCATGTCTGTAAAAATCTGTTTTAACAGACGCACTGTCTGCTTTTCTAAAGTACCGAATGTCACCACCTGTAAAATAAACGCATTAATAAAATGCACTTTAATTAGTTGCATTCAATTCATAAAATCAAAAGTGAATTTTATGTCAAAAGAAAATGACTTAACTATATGAGTTTACCGTCACTTCAACAGTATTTCAGTCATATTGCGACGCCCAGCTAATTATAGGAGGAAGACCCCGAATGCAGGGAGGCATCCGGGTAGAACCACAAACCTACCGCAAGCCAGCTGGAAGGCTTCCTCACATGAAAATCTTAATGACCCTGCCAGGATTCGAACCCACATAGTGAGAGGCTGAGTAAGTGCTAAAGTCAGCGACTTTACCCTCTCGGCCACGGAGGCCCCCAAAAGAAAATCATAAGAGTACTATAAATAGTGTAAAAGAAGCAGAGCATTCACAAAGCCCCTTTTTCACTCAGTGACAAGTAAATGATAGGAGATTACATATATAATGTACCTAGAATCAATTGATAATTCAATTTGCTACTCAATGTGTACATACATGTACCTCTAGGAGAAAAAAGTTGCTTAAATCAATAGCATCTAGCCCTGTACATCATAACCACCAATAATGAAAATTAAAAAATGCATTTCTTCACTTCAAAGTGAAAAGGCTGGAATTCCACTAGTGATACTTCGCGCTAAGTAATACTTAAATTCTTAAATCAGGTAGAAACACTTTCCCCATTCCTGTTTTACTAAATAGTCAAAAACCTGACTATAAGGTTGACATAAAGTGGTTACATAATAGCAGAATGAAATATACTATTTTGGTAGTTTTATTAGAGAAACAAGAATGATGAAATTTGGCTCTAAGTATTCAAGTATTACTAAATGCTAAGTGTAGTTGTTGGCATTCAAGTCTGATGTTTATTTGAATGCCCTGATTGAAAACTATAGAATAGTGAATGTATATAACGATCTTTTACTGAAATTAGAAATGTGTTCACTTGACATGGATGCCCTCATTCTGCCCAATTTGCACAAGGTCCATAACTCGATTATGAGTTAATGAACTTCAAAATGAAACCCAAGGTGCACAATTTTCCAAGCTGGTGAACATTCATATAATATTTTACGGCCTTGGCTTATATGATTTTGGAGATATGTACAATACAAGATAGCATTGATTTAAACTGCATACAAACTAGACAAACTGAGTGATGCTTAAAAATTATTCACATACACACACTATTACACATTTTTACCTTTAGTATGGATAATGATAAAGCTTTGCTTATGAACAAATGGGTCAGCAGTTTTCCTAGATTTTGCCTGTTAGTTTCTGTGAGACTCTCCACCTCCTTCAGCTTGTCCCAAATACTGAACTGGAAGGCCATCTGTACAGAAGAGGTATCAAATATTACATCTACACAATTCTACTTTATCAAATAGTTCAACAGCGTCGGAAACCCACGAGCGCTCATTCCATTACTCATTACATAGTCCGTGGGAATATTAGTACCAAGGAGTGCAGCTAACTGACTTTTTATGTTAATCCTTTTCTTCATATGGACTCATTTTGAAACACTGGCAAAGAGAGCAGACCCAGATCAGACAAACTGAACTTATCAGTGAACTGCAGTTAATATCAAAATGACTTACTCTAATTATGTCATATACATAAAGGTAATTTGTGGATTTTAACCCTTTCCCTCATATAGACTCATTTTGACGCACTCAATAGGTACCACATAAAGCCTGATCTGCAGAAAACCACAGTTAAACCTTACCAAATTTAATTGTAAAATCCTCATTACCAGACCACTGAGGAGCAGCGAACAGCATAAAACCTGATCAGCCTGCGAGTTACTCGCAGGCTGATCTGGTTTTATGCTGTTCGCATAGGTCTTTTCATGGTATCCTCTATGAGGGAAAGGGTTAACATATTAAAATACATCTTTGTCGCTTTTAAGGGATGTAGATGCCACTTCCACTCACCTTTAAATCTGCCCATGGAATAACAGAGACATACATATTTCCAAATAACTTCTTCAGATATGTCATACAAAAATATGACTTCTATATGTCTTATATTTGTGATTGTTTTTGTTTTTTAATGCAAAATATTTCAATTAATCATTTTCAAATATTTAAAAATGTATGTATGTTTATTGGGTTTAATGTCCCACCAACAGAATTTCAGTCATCTGGAGGTGATGTCTACCTGAGACAGATATAGTGCTGCTACACTGAAGTATCAGGCCGTAGACATGTGGCTTGATACCATACCCACTCACATTATCCTGATACCGGGCCAACCAGCCTGGAACTATCCTTATATGTTGAGCGCCAAGCAAGGGAGCTATATCAGTACCATTTTTTTACAACTTTGGTATGTTGCAGCCAGGGATCAAACCCACGACCTCCCGCTCTAGAGGCAGACGTTCTAACCACTCAGCCACCAGGGACGTATATATAAAAAGGGAAAGATACAGGTTACTAGAGACTTACCTGGTACGACCGATGATGTTCACAAAACTTTTGTGAGAGGTAATGGTAGAAAGGGTTATACTTGGTTTCCTGAAGGCAGCAATCCAAGATCACGAGAATAACCTCACTGAGTTGTCGAGACTTTAGTCCCATCCGCAGCAATTTCTCAAAGGCATCAACATAGTCCTGTGATGGATGGGCAAAACATGTACATGTAGTGAATTAACCATTTTTAAACTTAATTTAACCATTTTTACACTTAATTCAACCAGTTTTTAAACTTGATTTAAGCATTTTTAAACTTAATTTAAACTAAAAGCAATATCATAGGACTCAAATTTAAATATGCTGACAAACAGCAGTCGACACTAGCAGACAACAAAATTTGGGGAGGGACTCCTGAACTGACATGCAAGGGATTCTGTTGGGACACTTACTTTTCGATTTAAAGTAAATTGAAAAACCACATTTGCTGTAAACCAATGTAATTTTCTTCATAAAACGTTAATTCTTATTAGAAACACTCTCAGATAATTTCAACTTTTAAAGCAATGCTTGTGCGAAGAAAACCATCCTATACTGAGTAATGTGACAGGGACTCCTAATTTCAGAAGGGACTCCTGAATTTCAAAGCATGTATTTCGTCGGGATACCTGGCTAAAATGTTAGTGTCAAATGCTGAGAAAAAGTGAAATATTGTCCAAAAGTTCATGGCTCAAATTTAACACTAGCAAAATGATTTAGTGAATCGAGATTTTGTCCACCAGCAAAAAAGATGTAAGTTGCATGATATGGTTAATTATATAGCCCTGTATTGCTTATGAAAATCTTCTTGTTGGCCCTGATGGGTGTTTTCACATAGGACTAGATGAAGGGAGAAAACAAGAGCACTTAAACACATGTGTCTGGACAGGTGAACAAGTACCCTTACCTATACAGCAGATTATCCTAGGACCCAACCTGCCCTCATTCAGTTACCAACAAAAATCCCTGTAGTATCATAGCATATAGAGGGCAAGCAGGGAACCAAATCCGTAACAGTTATGTGGGTTATACTTCACTGAACATACAGCATATTGTGATAACTCAGTGTGTTAACTTTTGACACTACACATTTTAAGCTTATGGCTAAACTATCCTTAACCGTTTACCTCATGAATATTCATGTACACAGTTTTTACTTGATTCATATCCCTTTAATGAGCTTAATCAGAATATGAACAAATTTAATTTCCTTTGCCATGCAGACTTTAGAATCTGGGTTTTAATGTTGTGAGCAAACAGAGGAAACCCTGATCAGACTGCTCCTAAAAAGAGCTGTCTGACCAGGTCTCCTCTGTAGCTGTCTGACCCAGGTCTCCTCTATTTGCCAATGAGTCAAAATGAGTCAACATAAGGTAAAAGGTTTATAAAACTGTATATTTCTATGATGAAATAGAGGATAATTGTTTGTTTTGGTGTAAGATGGATAAATAATTTCACTGAGTTAACATAAAAAATGATATTTTTATGAGCGGCGAAGCCAGGAGTGAAAATTCATCTTTTTATGTTCACCAGTGAAATTATACATCAATCTTTCACAAAAACAAACATTTTATTTTTTATTTAATGCTTTAAAGGCCAGGAATTAGCTGTATTATTCATAAAAGACGTCAAAATTGGCGGGATTACATGTACCTCGTGAGCGTGACATTATTAATGACGTCATTTCTTGCATAAAATCCAGCACAATTGACAACAGACAACAGTCGGGTTCAAGTTCCAGAGTGAAAATTATGAAAATGGTAATATTAACTGTTTCAAACAGTGAAATTACCATTTTTAATTCACTGGTATTTCCCTAAAATCCACCAAAAAGCATTAAATAAAATCTCTTTATTTTATTTGCCACTTGTGAGAATACAAAATTCAAAGTTCATGAGGAGATATAATATTGTGTCTTCCACAAAAACAACCAAATATCCCTTGTGTACATTCATTGACTTGTACAAATATTAAAAAAAAACAAATATCCCTTGTGTCTATTCATTGACTTGTACAAATATTAAAAACAACCAAATATCCCTTGTGTACATTCATTGACTTGTACAAATATTAAAAACAACCAAATATCCCTTGTGTACATTCATTGACTTGTACAAATATTAAAAACAACCAAATATCCCTTGTGTATATTCATTGACTTGTACAAATATTAAAAACAACCAAATATCCCTTGTGTATATGCATTGACATATTCAAATATTAAAAACAACCAAATATCCCTTGTGTATATTCATTGACTTATACAAATATTTTGAAACATAACAATCTAAGCTTTATTTTTTGAGGGTACTGCGTGAAATTATGGTGACTATATATAAATAAAGAGGCAGTTAAAATGGTTGTGCATCAGGCCCTCAGTTTAGAGTATTTGTTTAGAATTGAAACCTACATTCTTGCTTCAGATAAGTTGAATATGCATGTAGACAAACTAAACAAATACATAAAAATATGTTTCAGTTGTACCTGATGGACTGATGCAAAACAAGCAACTATTATTCAAGTTTGCTTTCAATTATTGTAGTGAGAAATAAACTGTTTAAACGCTTTTCTCCATAACAACATCTTGAGCAGCACAGAAATGATGTCAGAGGAGAGAATTAAAATCTGAAATGATGTGAAACATATTTTGGCACTTTTTTTTCAATCCAAATTACTCAAATATGTGACTGACTATACAGTCAAAACTACCTTAAGTGGTCAGTCAAGGAAACAAGAGAAAGTGACCACTAAACAGAGGTGACCGCTGAATGAAGGTTTAGCATTTAAGAAAATGCTAGTTGGGTAATATCATAACTGACCGTTAAATGCAGGTTGACCTCTTAATGCAGGTGGCCGCAAATTTGGGTTCAACTGTATATACATGTATACAGATCTATTAAAGGCTCCATGAGGAATCAATTGTTTGAATATTTTTCTTTCTTTTTAAGGGCTTTTTAATGGAACTGGAGTTACATCTGGTGTGCAATGCAGATCTCCCAAAGTCCAAACTTTAAGTAAATATCTGTAATATTTAAGAATTTACGCTCTGACTACCAACAGCCAAAAAAAATTTTCAAAAAAAAAAAAAAAATCCCTAAAACAAAGAGGAATAACTCCATCATTACTTGATGACTTTTTCCCAAGTTATGTTTCTTGAACAATAAATTGCTCTTCAGTGTCATCTTACTACAGGTAATTTAACAAGAAAGTCAGTAGAACTGACAGATGCTCCCCGAAGAACGTCATTGTTACAAATAAGGCCTTGGTCAATGGGTGGGAGGATATGTTGAAATCCCCATTCCTAAATCATATCTATTCTCCTCATCAGATGAGATGTTTTACCAACTCTAATTTGGAGACTTAGTAACAGTTTACTATTTAATATGATAATATGTGTTACTCATCAGATCTTTCATTGATTTTTTTTAAGTTTTTATACTACTAAAAATTAAGTCATACATTTCAATGTGTGCTCATATCAAAGAGGTTAACCAACACTCTTGACATATGACTGGATATATGAAATAGTGTATAATGGCCTAAACAACAATTAGCTGACATGATTATGATTGACATTACTAGCATATTGAATTTTGTGGGGTTTTGTTTAAATGATATCTCCTGTTAAATTAGGCAAATGACATGAATATTAGTCAACAACATGGTAATAGGGGCCATAACTTTCTTAAAAATTGAGGAACCAGGTCACGTCGACGATATGCGTATCTACTCTTGGTAATAAAGCTTCCCATAAAGTTTCATTGAATTCAAGCCATTAGTTCCTGAGAAATAGCCCGGACAAGAATCATGCAACATGAACTATAGGCCAAAAAGTCAAGGGGCCATAACTCTGTGAAAAATTGAGGAACCAGGTCACGCCGACGATATGCGTATCTACTCTTGGTGATAAAGCTTCCCATAAAGTTTTGTTGAATTCAACCCATTAGTTCCTGAGAAATAGCCCGGACAAGAATCATGCAATATGTACTATAGGCCAAAAAGTCAAGGGGCCATAACTCTGTGAAAAATTGAGGAACCAAGTCACGCCGACGATATGCATATCTACTCTTGGTGATAAAGCTTCCCATAAAGTTTTGTTGAATTCAACCCATTAGTTCCTGAGAAATAGCCCGGACAAGAATCATGCAATATGTACTATAGGCCGAAAAGTCAATGGGCCATAACTCTTGAAAAATTTAGGAATCGGGTCATGCTGACGATATGCGCATCTCCTCTTGGTAATAAAGCTTCCCATAAAGTTTCGTTGAATTCAAGCCATTAGTTCCTGAGAAATAGCCCGGACAAGAATCATGCAATATGTACTATAGGCCGAAAAGTCAATGGGCCATAACTCTGTGAAAAATTTAGGAATCGGGTCATGCTGACGATATGCGCATCTCCTCTTGGTAATAAAGCTTCCCATAAAGTTTCGTTGAATTCAAGCTTAGTTCCTGAGAAATAGCCGGACAAGAAAAGTAAGGCCGAAAAGTCAATGGGCCATAACTCTGTGAAAAATTTAGGAATCGGGTCATGCTGAGGATATGCGCATCTCCTCTTGGTAATAAAGCTTCCCATAAAGTTTCGTTGAATTCAAGCTGTTAGTTCCTGAGAAATAGTCCGGACAAGGAAAGTGTGACGGACGAACGGACGGACGGACGAAGCGGCGACTATATGCGTCACCTTCGGTGAGCATAAAAATGAATACCTTTTAATACTTTAGGTTTTATGATCGAAACAAAATCAATAAAATCCAACAAAGGGAATAGCTCACAAAAAAGTTCATTGAGTATTGCTCTTCTCCTGAGTGTCACTTTATTATATTAAAAGTTTGAAGTTAATAATCTTTTATGTTTTTGGACTTATATTCTGGGTAAAATAACCGTGAATGCACACTTCAATTCAATAAATACTGACATATCCTTTATTGTTTTTGGACAGGAACCCTTTATTGTTTTTGGACAGGCACTTAACACTGTATATAGTTGTACTTAAACAGTAATTTCTTGATTATTACGCATGTGTTAACGAAAGCATCATAATAAATGGTTTTTTAAACCAATATTTTTCAAATCAAAGCAAGCTATTATCCTCTGAGTGTATTCCTTTAAGTGATACTTAGCATGGGACCCATTTTACTAAACTTACAAATTAAATTCTTTGTAGGAGTAAATTAATGGACATACTAATATGTCATTCTTGTGATTTTTTTTCATCAAAGTGTTGAATTTACATAATATAAGAGGGCCAAGATGACCCTTTGTCACTCACTTGAGTAAGATTGCTGTGTTAGGCATGATTACAAAAAATGCGACATCTTAAGTGTTTGCAATGTTTTTCTAGCATCTGACTAAGAGACCTAGATTTTGATCCTTCCTAAATTTGCACTCATCTGGGGTTTTATCCAGTCACAAGGTTTTTCTAAAATCTGCCCTAGTGACTTACTTTTTGACCCAATGTGACCCTGTTTTGAAATGATTCGAGATTTCATGTAGACAAACATCCGGACGAAATTTTATAAAGGTTGGGTCAAAAATGTGGCCTCAAGCATATTCAAAAGGTTTTTCAAAGATTTGAGGTGATGACCTAGTTTTTGACCCCATGTGACCCAATTTGGAACTCATCCAAGATATCATATAAAAAAAACATCCTGACTAAATTTCATGAAGATTGGGCCAAAAATTTGGCCTCAAGCATGTGCAAAAGTTTTTTCTAAGATTTGAGCTGATGACCTAGTTTTTGATCCAATGTGACCCATTTCGAACTCATCAAAGATATCATGTACACAATTACCCTAACCAAACTAGAACTATCACTAAATGTGATTAATACCCCCGCAATACTGCTTTAGAAATGATGAAGTTATTAGGATTAAGAAGAAGAGTATGAAAAAGACATTTTTACATTAGTTTTTTTTCCAGATTTTTGGCCGGGTTACACAGGTGCAAACCCAGGTTATAGAATGGTGAATGTCACAGCCTCTTTATATTTGGTATACAGCATTAACACGTGGTCCCATATCGTGGGATTCGATTTCAGGTCTGTCACTCATCCACTTCCTGTTTACCGACTTAGTTATATTTTCAACATAATGGTCAATGGTAGGAAATTTTTTTCTCACAGTTTTCTCAGCAACTACTTATCACAGTCTCTTGATATTTGGTACACAGCCTAAAAATGTGGTCCCATATCAGTGGAATTGATTTCAGGTTTGTCGCTCATCTACTTCCTGTTTACCGACTTAAGTTAAATTTTCGACAAAATGGTCAATGGTAGGACATTTTCGTAACAGTTTTCTCAGCAACTACTTATCACAGTCTCTTGATATTTGGTATACAGCATTAACACGTGGTCCATGATGATACCGTGGGATTTGATTTCTGGTCTGTCGCTCATCCACTTCCTGTTTACTGACAGTTTAATTTTCAACATAATGGTCAATATGGTAGGACATTTTCGTAACAGTTTTCTCAGCAACTACTTATCACAGTCTCTTGATATTTGGTATACAGCATTAACACGTGATCTCATACTGTGGAATTCGATTTCAGGTCTCTTGCTCATCCAGTTCCTGTTAACTGACTTAGTTTAATTTTTGACATAATGGTCAATGATAGGAAATTTTCGTAACAGTTTTCTCAGCAACTACTTATCACAGTCTCTTGATATTTGGTATACAGCATTAACACATGGTCCTATACCATGGGATTTGATTTCTGGTTTGTCGCTCATCCACTTCCTGTAATTTGGCTGAACTACTGGTGGGCTGCACTGCTGGTGATGCTCATGACATTTCATCTTGTAAACTTCACTTCCTCTTATTGCGCTTGACTTTGTATGTAAGTGCAAGGGCAATAACTCTTCCTCTATTGTGTTGACCATTTATGAAATTGTTTTGAATCCAACCAGTAGTTTTAAAGTTAAGCTCCGGACAAGGAAAAGGAACAAAGGGCAATAACTCTGTAATTACAATAGATAGAGTTATGGTTCTTGTGCACTGCACTTCCTCATATTGTAGTTGACCATTGTATGAAATTGTTTTGAAATCCAACCAGTAGTTTACAAGTTATACTCTGGACAAGGAAAAGTAACAAGGGAATAACTCTGTAATTCTTAGATAGAGTTATGGTTCTTGTGCACTGCACTTCCTCATATTGTGGTTGACCATTGTAGGAAATTGTTTTGAAATCCAACCAGTAGTTTACAAGTTATACTCTGGACAAGGAAAAGTAACTAAGGGCAATAACTCTGTAATTCCTATAGATAGAGTTATGGTTCTTGTGCACTGCACTTCCTCATATTGTAGTTGACCATTGTATGAAATTGTTTTGAAATCCAACCAGTAGTTTAAAGTTAACTCGGACAAGGAAAAGAACAAGGGCAATAACTCTGTAATTCATAGATAGAGTTATGGTTCTTGTGCATTGCACTTCCTCTTATTGTGCTTGACCATTCTATGAAATTGTTTTGAATTCCAACCAGTAGTTTTAAAGTTAAGCTCCGGACAAGGAAAAGGAACAAAGGGCAATAACTCTGTAATAAGTCAAGATGGAGTTATGGTTCTTGTGCACTGCACTTCCTCTCCATGTGCTTGATCATTGCATGAAGTTGTATTGAATTCCAACTTGTGGTTTTCAAGTTATGCTCCGGACAAGGAAAATGCAACGGACCGCTGGACCGACCGACCAACCGACCACCGGGTGACTCCTATATACCCCCCAAACTTCGTTTCGGGGGTATAATTATATGAAGATTGGGCTAAAACTGTGGCCCCTAGAGTGTTCACAAGGCTTTTCTAAGATTTTAACTGGTGACCTAGTTTTTGACCCAATGTCACCCAATTTCGAACTCATTCAAGATATATAGACAAACATCCTGACTAAATTTCATGAAGATTGGGCCAAAACTGTAGCCCCTAGAGTGTTCACAAGCAATTGTTGACAACGGACGAAGCACGACAGATGACAGACAAAAGGTGGTCACAAAAGCTCATCCTGAGAACAAGTGCTCAGTTGAGCTAACAATGAAGATGGATCAAAATTCGTTATGAAGATTGGGCCAAACCTTTAGCCCCTAAAGTGTTCACAAGCAATTGTTGACAACGGACAAAGCACGACAGACGACGGACAAAAGGTGGTCACAAAAGCTCATCCTGAGAACAAGTGATCAGTTGAGCTAACAATGAAAATGGATCACATTTCTTTATGTTTTATGGTTCAAATAAGAATATGGTTCAACATGCAACTAAGATCAAATCTGTTTGAAGTTTAGTGAAATGGGCCTCTGTTGAAGAAACAAGAGGGCCAAGATGGCCTTTAAGACGCTCACCTGAGAAAAACTGCCTTCATTTTTTTTAAATAACAAAGGGGCAAAACTCCTGAGTTAATAGGCCAATATCAGCCATAATCAAACTTGGCTGGGAGAATATGGTAATAAACGTTGCCATAGAGTTTGAAGATGAATGTTTGAGAAATGATAATGCTAGAGTGCAAACAAAGTGAAATCTTGGTTGTTTTTTTTAACATTAAAAGGGACATAACTCCTGACCTAATTCGCCAATATCAGCCATAATCGAACTTGCCCAAGAGATTCTAGCTATTAACATTGCCATAGAGTTTGAAGATGATTACTTGAGAAATGAAGATGCTAGAGTGCAAACAAACTGCAATCTGGCATTTTTTAATATTAAAAGGGGCATAACTCCTGACCTAAAAGGCAGATATCAGCCATAATCGAACTTGGTCGTGAGATTATGAAAATCAACATTGTCATCAAGATTGAAGATGATTGCTTAAGAAATGAAGATGCTAGAGTGCAAACAAACTAATTGTGGACGATGGATGGACGGACGACGGACATTCATCGATCCTAAAAGCTCATCCTGAGCACATATGCTCAGGTGAGCAAAAAAAAATCTGTATATTGGTCTCACCTCACTTGTCATGATCACGTAGAAAATATTTCTGCGTATGTCTGTGTTCATGCGCTGCTTTCTTGCCAACTCTTGCAGTTTCGCACTCACCTCCATTTCTCCTGAGTGTAATGTGTGCTGCTGAGATCCTGTTTAAATAAATGAATGTAATATCACGTAATTTGCGAGGTGGTTGACCATTTGAACAAGAGGGCCATAATGGTCCTGGATCACTCACCTGGTATTGTTAGGCTATGTAAATCAAGATACCCCTGGGGAGGGGCCAATTTTGACTTCATGGCCATGAGGTGAACAGACTTGGTAGATGTCCAATAGGCCATGTTACATACAAAATATCTAAACCCCATGCCTTGTGGTTTCTGAGAAGACATTTCAACTTTTTTCCTATATAAGTCAATGTAAAATCAGGTGACCCCTGGGATGGGCAATTTTGGACCTAGAGTCATGATTTGAACAAAAGACATACCAAATATCTTAACTCCAGACCTTGTGGTTTCTGACAAGAAGATTTTTCTATGTTTTATCTAAACATATCTACAAGCCTAATGTAAAATTAAGTGACCTCTTAGTTGGGGCCAATTTTGACCCCAGGGCCATGATTTGAACAAACTTGGTAGAGGTCTACTAGACAATGCTACACAACAAATATCTAACCTCCAGGCCATGTGGTTTCTGAGAAGAAGATTTTTCTAATTTTTTTTACTATATAAGCATATGTTAAATCAAGTGACACTTGGGACAGGGCCAATTTTGACCCCAGAGCTATGATTTGAACAAACTTGGTAGAGGTCTACTAGGCCATGTTCCACACCAAATATCTAAACTCTAGGCCCTGTGGTTTCTGACTAGAAGATTTTTCTAGTTTTTCCAATATAAGTTAATGTAAAATCAAGTGACCCCTGGGGTGGGGCCAGTTTCAAACCCAGGTTCATGATTTGAACAAACTAGGTATAGGTCCATAAGACAATACCACACAGCAAATAAATAAGCTCTAGGCCTTGCGGTTTTATAGATGTAGATTTTTAAAGATTCAAATCTATTTTTAGCTACTGTGACCCAGAAATGCAATGGACTGGAACCATTTGAACAACTTTGGTAGAGCTTCATGCAAGGAACATCACATGCAATTTTTATCAAATTTAGCCCAGTGGTTATGGAGGAGATGTTGTCTGAAGAAAACTGTTGACGCCAGATGCACGGACAGACTGAAACATGCATTGGCAACAGATTAAAGGTGATCACAATAGCTCACCATGAGCACATTGTGCTCAGGTGACCTAAAAATACAATGTATACACTTTTTTATCTTTTTTTCCGGAAGATGTCAGAAAACAAATAATATAATGGAAAACATCAGTAAATAATTTCTGTCAACATCTCAAGTATTGAGAATGTTTGCCATACATACTTATATTTTTTTTAATATATATTCATACATGTATATTGTTTATGCATAACTGGATGGTGTCTTCCCAACTGTCCCACTTTTATATAAAACAGTAAAAATCAAGGTGGGACAGTTGGGAATCATGCTTAATTGGATAACAATAGACTGTCATGGATGAGTGACTATAGTCTTTACCTAAATGGATGGAATATTTCAGTGCAATTATTTGTCTTATTGTCTTATATTATTAAGAGCAATTTGCAATAGTATTTATGGTTAGTAATATATTGCATTAGTATTTATAATAAGTTATATGCTATTAGCAAAATTATTTATAATAAGTATTTATAATACTTATTATGTTTTAGGATGTTGTCAGTATTCTCTCTCTCTCTCTCTGAAATGAAGAAAACAAACTCTTTATGTTTTCATATAATATATTGCATTAGTATTTATAATAAGTTATATGCTATTAGCAAAATTATTTATAAAAGTATTTATAATCAGTATTCTCTCTCTCTCTCTCTGAAATGAAGAAAACAAACTCTTTATGTTTTCATATATTTATTATTTTTATTTCATGTGTCATGAACAAATCAAATAAAGACAGGGCTATATTCGGATGTGGTACAATTTATTGTATTTTGTTTTAATTTGAAAACAAGCATTTCATTTAAACAACTGTGACATTCCACCCTACTGATCTGTTCTATACAGAGTTACTCGTCAAACCGAATCAAATGCGATGCACAATCGGCATACTCCATCACAGTGATTTCTTCAGCCATGTACTTGTGTTTCAGGGCAGACAGTCTCTGTTCAAGTTGTCGGTATTTCCTCCTCTTCTTTTCTCTCACTCCTCCGGCACTGTGCTGAAGAATTTTGATAGCATTGGCAGCTTCAATCCTTTGTATTGTTTCCAAGAACTTGTAAATGTTCGGATGTGACTGTCTCATACTTTTCTTTAGTTTGTTGTGCCAGCCTTCCAAGTTGTTTGTTGTTCTTGGTCCTTCTGTCTCGAAATGGTTCCAGTTGTCCTTGTCTCCCTCAACCCAATGTTCAGTGACATAGTCTGTGAACCTTGAAACATCCACTGGAATCTCTGCATTTTCAGCATCCGTCAGTGCGACAAACCACACATCTTCAACATGTTGTATGGGGACTAGAGGCAGAACTGCAGCTCTTCTTCCTAGTTTCTTAAAGTCCTCATTCTCAGAATACAGTCCAACTAAGCCAAGCTTCTGTATCTTCCGCCAAACACACTGTGTGTAATGAAAAAAACACCCTTTCACATTCACATTTGGAAACACTCTGCGAGCTGCCTGCTTGGTTGCTGCCTCAAAGTCTATCAGGAGTGTGTCTGGTCCCAGTTCCATTCCTATTTCCCTGCATTTCTGTTGAAGATGTTGAAAAAGTCTGCAGTAAATCCTTTCACTTTTTCCAGGCAGAAGGGCAAACACTAACGGATACATGTGTCCATCAATATATCCATGGAGTGTGTAGACCTGGCTGAATATGTCTGGGCACACATAAAATGTTCCGTCTCCATATATGGTTGGGTTCTGTGCCAGATGCTGGAGATTTGTTCTTGTAGCAAAAATCAGCATCCTGTTGTCATTCTCTGCCTCATCAACCAGTAGGAACTGCTCACCAGTGTGCGTTTCAGTCCATTTTCCATCCAAATCTATGTCACTCCTGGACTTTGGTATCCCCGGTCTCAATGCACCTCTTTCCCTGTATAGAGATGACTTGGTGGAGGGGAAGGTTGGTAATCCTTTGCAGACTTGTTCTGCATCTTCGTCCCATTCTCTGTCTCTCAGACTGGATATGACTTCTTCATATATTGACGGAATCGGCGTGGTTTCTTCGCGTGCCCTCTTTCGCATGAGTTGATTTATTTCATGGCGCTTCAGTTCCATGTGTTCGGCTGCATGATTATGGGTATTGGTCACAGAAACTGGAATGTTGTCAGCTGTTGTGATTTTAGCAGAACAGGTTCGGACATGACAGACCCAGTACACCCTTGTTGGTTTTCGGTTTTTGACCTGGTATCTGAATCCATTGTAAACCAGACTATCACCACCACGTTGGTTCTTGACAAACTGCACACTCACTTGTGCATTTGCCATTTTAGCTTATAATTTCAGACGATGTTACTTAGTGAAATTTTACTATCAAATGAAGACATTTACATCAGAATGTAAATATATTGTATCTGATACAGTTCAGTTCATTAATGAGATATCATTTGAAAGTCACAATAAATTGATAACCAAAAATGTTAATTACTTCAAATCAAATTGTTTACCTTAAGTAGTAAACTGCTAGATCAAAGGACTTGTTTGTATTTCTTAATCCAATCACTTAGCAATATATACAGGATAAATGGACTTTAGTTGGACCAATCAATTAACACAATTTAAAGAAAAAAGTAGCAGAGGTGATAATTATCTTAATAAGTTCAAATTATTTTTTATCTTTATCAATTCACATAAGCTTTAAAGCCAGAGATCAAAGGAATGCATGTTTACACTATAAATTACAATTAATTTAGTAACCCTAATTAATGGACCTTAATAAACACATTTTAGAAAGAAATAATACAATATAACTAAAACATGAAATTTTACCTCTTAAAATACAAAATCAAAAAAAAAATCAGAAACAAAATCAGATAATACAACTTCAATTCATTTTAATGTGTTGTAGTTTGAAATAGATTATAATCCCTTATCAAAACACACCCAGCAAGGTGCTAAAAATCTTGAGTGGGACAGTTGGGAAACAAAATATCAAAAAGTGGGACAGTTGGGCATAAACCAACTGGATCAATCTTTCAGGATTTTCACACGTCTTTTCTTGAAAATCATCAAATTTGGCCAGGTTCAAAGGGGATTTGTGACATTCAGAATTAAAAAAATTGTCTAAATACAACCAATTTCAACCGATGATTTCAAATAGCAATCAGTTATTGATGAAAACTCTGGCAAAATTGCAAAAGTTTCAAGATGAAATTTCTTTATACACAGTATACACATAAAAGTAGAGACCCTGACTTAAAAACAAACAAAAAAAAACTTTCTATCAAAATTAACTCTTTGTTTAAACTATTCTTATTTCATTACTTCATATAGACTCATTTTGGCACATAAGCAAACAGAGCAGACCCAGATCAGACAGTTCCTATCTGTGTCTCCTGTTTGCTAAAACAAAAGTGTTGCTCAGTCCTTGTGGCAAACAAATTAATGATTTCATATTCCATTTAAAGTTAATTAATATTCATTAAGTCATATATTTGCATGTGGATATTCATGAAAGATCTAGACTCCAAGGTAAGGAGGAGAGAGGGAAATAGTAGAATTGACAATTAAAGAGGTTAGAAAGTCATGAATGAGCCTTTCTCTACATGACAGTTTTATTATTGAAATGAAAAACAAGCTCTAGAATTAGGAAATGGTGTGATAAAAACAGAAAATAACTAGAGCACCTGCACCACTGTGACCTTTTCATTTTATCAAACATTGACCAATTAAACTGTAGGTCAATGACCAATTTAACTGAAGGTCAAACTTCAAAGATCAGTCAAGGGTTCAAAATCACCACTGTAGGTTCTGAATAAGGCATTTCAAAACTGATAAGACTTCTGTAGGAGAATATCTGGGCAGCGGAAATTAAATCATACTCTTATGAGGGCACTGATAATGGTATTGCATAAAAATATATAAACATCATCAACGTCTAAGATACCAAAAATTTGTGAATTTGATCCCATGTTTTCCTGCTGATGTTTATATAGTCCTTCTTTGAATAAGAAAATGTTTTTATATACAGTATAATGTAATTTGGACAAACAGTTCTATTTTTTTCACTCAGATATCATGGTTTTAATACTCATTCTGACATATTTCAGTGGAAAAGAAAAACAAAATGATGACAAGATAGCCTGTTCTTCAAATACATTTTTCATTTTTTTTACAGGGTGCATGAATATATTTTATTTTATTCAAATGAAAAAAACAGAAAAAAGAAAAAACTCTGATATAATAAATTCAAAAGGAGTCACCAAATGGCGACATTTAAATAGTTAGTTGTGGGTAAAATACCTTTAGGTTAATTATTCAACCCTTTCCCTCATAGAGGAAACCATGAAAAGACCTATACGAACAACATAAAACCAGATCAGCCTGCGAGTAACTCGCAGGCTGATCAGGTTTTATGCTGTTCGCTGCTCCTCAGTGGTCTGGAAATGAGGACTTTAAAATTAAATTTGGTAAGGTTTAACTGTGGTTTTCTGCAGATCAGGCTTTATGTGGTACCTAATGAGTGCGTCAAAATGACAACTACAATCACAACTATGATAATAACTTTATTTACATACTTAGTCTATGTTCATAGTGAGATAAACAATCGGCAAGCCTTATAATTTGGCGCAGCTTAGAAATTGTCAACTCTACTATTTCCCTCTCTCCTCCTACCTTGGAGTCTAGATCTGCTCTGCTATATACATGTACATACGAAATCTCTTTCCTTATGTTTGATTGTTGGGTTTAACATCCCACAGACTATTTCAATCATTTGGAGACAATATCTACTTAAGACGGATATAGTGCTGCCATTCTGTAGTATCACGCCGAAGACATGTGACATGATACCACACCCAGTCACATCATCTCGACACTGGGCCAACCAGTCCTGGAACTACCTTATATGTTTAGTGCCAAGCAAGCCAGCTATACCAGTACCATTTTTTACGACTTTGGTATGTTGCAGCCAGAGATCAAACCAATGACCTCCCGCTCCCTAGGCAAATTCTCTAACCACTTGGTCACTAGAGACGATCTCATGCCTTAATTACATGTATAACTGCTCATTAACTATCTCTTTTTCACGATTTCTGACATTTCTCGTTGGCAGGCATATACTGCCTGTCATTTGTAAGTGCATCATAATAACAGCTCTCAACAGCCTGCCATGTCACAGTGGTAATGTATCTGATTGTGGATCAAAAGAGTGCGGGTTTGAACCCCATTTGCAGGTCAAAAAGTCCAATTCAGAATTTGTTTCCCAATCAACATAAAAAAAAACAAGAGGGCCATGATGGCCCTGTATCGCTCACCTGAGTACCATTGCTACAACTGATTACAAGGTTTTTAAACAGACAAGAATTCTGATATAACTCAATCTTAAACATTTTAGCCCTGACAATACTACACACCAAATATATAAGCACTGGGCCTTATCATCCAGGTTTCAGAGGAGAAGATTTAGTGCGGGGTCATTTATCTCCAAAAATGGATTCATAGAAGAAGATTTTTAAAGATTTTCCTATATAACTCTATGTAAAACAAGTGACCCCTGGTGCGGGGGCATTTATCACTGTAGGACTATGATTTGTACAATCTTGGTAATGGCCCATAAGATGATGCTACATACCAAATATCTAAGCTCTAGGCCTTACAGTTTTGCAGAAGAAGATTTTCAAAGTTTGCATTTTTAAAATCTATTTTTAGCTCCTGTGACCTACTTTTTTAACCAATCTGAATAATTTGTACAACTTTGATAGAGGGCATCATAAGGATGATTCCTGTGAAGTTTGGTCAAAATCCCTTCAGTGGTTCATGAGGAGATGTTGTTTAAAGCAAATTGTTGACGACGGACGCACGCACGCACGGACAACGGACGACGGACAAAAGGCGATCACAAAAGCTCACCATGAGCACGTTTTGCTCAGGTGAGCTAAAAAGTTATAACTAAAAATAGATTCAGGAAATTGATCAAATTTTGGGCCTTGTTCTATACTTAAGAATGGCTTTCATTTTCAAATTCAGTGTATGACATTAAGACTTATTGTCACGCTATCAGTAGATATGGTGCAGGAAGTAATATTTAAATCACAGGAAATTCCCTTTTGGACAATATTAAAGGTCAAAGACTTGACTCAAGTATGACTGAAAAATCTAAATGTAACCCAGAGACAAATACTTGGCCTGGTTTTAGTCTGATAACCTTAATATACTGATAAAAGGTCAATAAGCTTTATTTGTTTGTGCAAATTAAGAACAGATGTTGAAAAACAGCATTTGGTAGAGTGCCAGACCTAACGGCGTCATTTTCTTCATGATTGTCACACTAATATAATTCTGACCCGGCTGTACATTGTCCATGCTCAGACTGGACATGAGGCTGGAATTCCATGGAATCCATGAAAAACGTAGTTTTTCCGTGGAAAAAAAGTATTTTCCATCGAATACTTTCAAATGCTGGAATATTATTCCGGCACAGCATGGAAAAGGCTGGACTAAATTCCACACTAGGCTGGAAAGCATTGGATGTTAGAATTCAGTTGGGTTTTTTTCAGGGCCTGATGAGGCTGGAAAGAACTTAGAAATATTTCAAGAGCATGGAAAAAAACTTAGAAAATTTTCTGAGGCAATTTCTGAATTTGGTTTTCACAAGTTGGAATGTGAAGTTCTGAGCAGAAAACTGCTCCTAGCTTAGAAAAAATTCTTTTTTCTTATAAATTGCCCTGTGACCTTAAATTACTATAAATCCCTGAATAATGTACATGTATAATGTTAAACCATAAATGAAAGAAGATAGTAATTTTCATTTTAACCAATAAAAGCTAATGCAAAACATCACTGAAACAGCTCTAGTAAGATATAATAAAACATCACTGAAACAGCTCTAGTAAGATATAATAAAACATCACTGAAACAGCTCTAGTAAGATATAATAAAACATCACTGAAACAGCTCTAGTAAGATATAATAAAACATCACTGAAGCAGCTCTAGTAAGATATAATAAAACATCACTGAAGCAGCTCTAGTAAGATATAATAAAACATCACTGAAACAGCTCTAGTAAGATATAATAAAACATCACTGAAGCAGCTCTAGTAAGATATAATAAAACATCACTGAAGCAGCACCAGTAAGATATAATGTTGTGTTGTACTGGCGGATTCAAGGCGGGGGGTGGGGGTGGGGCACCAAGCACGTCCCCCCATCCTTCTGATAAATGTAGACACAGTCATGACCCACCAAAAACTCACAAGAAAGCACTATTTATAACTGCTTCAAATGAAACAAAAATTGCAGGTGAGTTCCCCTGGGCTCAAATCAAACTGGAACTACACCCTTCTCATGCATCAGGCAAAGCTGCAAGCCCCTTGCATTGTCACGCCTACATTTTTTAGTATTGGGCTCCAGTAATGCACTGAAGACACAGAAGTATAGCAGGACCTTTATATTATTTATAGAATATCTTTAAAGAATATAATATTACCATAGTTTTACAAAATATTCTACAAATACAAACAATATTAGATCTAATTTTTAGTAAGACCCTTTATTAAATCTATAGTAAAATTCACTTTTTAATTTTTTTATTTAACTTATCTATTTATTTTTATTTTATTTATTTATTATGATTATTTTGAAAACAATAATTACTATTATTATTATTTTTGAAAACGATTACATATCGATAAAGAGTTACAATTTTATTTGGTTACGAATTTTGGAAGTTGTTGCAAGTTTATAGCAAAACCTACACTAAAATACTGTGCCGTAATGTTGACGCTAATTCCTACGTACTTCAATGATTTTTACATCATATATCATAATTTGGAAGAAAAACATTCTTTAAGCTTTATTTTGATGCCCAAATTTTGTTTCGGAACTGATTTAACTTTCCCTCTTTTAAATTTGAAAACCAATGACACAGCGTTGCATTAATGCGCCATTTTGAAAAGTGCAGAGGTTGAAAAGACAATCCATGTTGGTTACAACATTATTGAATCACAATTTTTTCGCAGATGACATCCATTTTATGAGACAGGTAAGAAATTCATTACAGATATAAATATTAATTATGTGATTTTGGGACCGGCCAAAAAATTGGACCAGTACAGATGTACTGATGGTTCTTAATGGTTGACAATAGTGTCATTATTGTTTATATGTATAAAAGTGTTTGTAACAAATTGTTTATTGTTTGCTAAGTGTAATTATCATTGATTGCTTTGAAGCATTTTCCTTTTTTTTTTTTTGAAAAACAGTTATGTTAATTAATATTAAGTAATAAAAAAAACAACAACAGACAAATGAATTATCTTTATTTTGTCCTCTAGGGAAATGCCAACTTAACGACATTTTGATGTTGTCTCTTTGAAAATGATGAAATGCCATAACATAAAATTCCCCCATCATAGATTTGCTCATTTTTAATCGCTAAATATTATTCTTACCTGCAACTGCTTTTGAATATCCAATAGTTTGTGATGTTTTGCCACTTACGAAAACCAACACATTTTCAGATGTAGACTAATTAATTACACTTCTAACAATACCGCGATTACAATTTCACTGTTAAAGATGTTTGTTGCAAAGAAAATTAATCCACTTATCACCACTTTAATAAGTTACAATGTGTCTCTATCTAATTGTTTAAGTATTGGCCAGCGCAAACATGTTGTGATTCTTACATGTGTCAAAATATTTTGATTCTAAAGTGTGTCAAAAAACCGGTCACTGCTGATTAATAAACAATTGATCAGGGAGAAAAGGAGGGGGGAAATTGCGGCAGATCTTACAATTTCCACTCCAATTACCTGTCAAGCTTGTAGCACTGTCCTGAATTTAGCACTGACATAGCCCAATATATAAGAAAAAATTGTTCAGAACTGAGAATTTAGAAGTTTCGGAATTCAGAAGTATGATTTATATAAAACAAGAGGGCCCTGAATCGCTCACCTGAGAAATATTGATTTCATTGCCTTTTACAACATAGTCACACTGAATACAAAATCCATGCAGAAAAACAGCAATATAATCTTAATTTCACACAAACAGTTTACATAAGGTTAAAAAACAAAAAACAGTTGACCCTAGCATGGGACCATTTCTGACCTCAGGGCCATGATTTGAAAATGAAATTTTTGAAGTAAAATTAATTTTAATTAGTAAATACTTACCTGTTATTACTTCAGGTATGTGTCTATTTGTGCACAGCTTCCAAAACAGAGTCCGCAAAATAAACCATTCCCTAAACCCCCTAGTTACCGGAAGTGTAACCCCCGTTCTCCAATTGTATATGAAGCCATCGAGGGATACAACCACCAGCAAGCGGGGAGGGAGGTGGGACTCTGTAATAACAGGTAAGTATTTACTAATTAAAATTAATTTTACTTCAAAAATTTCATTTTAATAGCATAAATACGTTACCTGTTATTACTTCAGGTATGACTTCGTCGCTAAGGTGGGAGGTTGCTAACGAAGAACTTTGATTGCAGCGACACCCGAAGTAGAAAACGACCAAAGCCGCCGATGGTAAACGCTCTCGAAAGAGCGAAAAACGTCAGACAGAATGACTAAACTACTGTCTGAGCTACTACAAGCAGACCCAAATCCGCAAGGTTTTGTGATTGGTTAGCCAGTGAGCGGAGATAAAAGGAAGAAAACATAGAAGAGGACTTCCAAGAGGCCGCTTTAAGAATATCATCCATGGGGGATTTATTCAAGAAAGCCCAAGAAGCAGACAAAGCACGGAGCTCATGTGGTCTAATTCTTAAAAAGGATAGATCCCTATCCGAAAGATCCGAATAGGCAAACTTGATAGTTGAGGCTACCCAACGAGATATTGATGCTGCCGAAACTTCGCCCCCCCCTTTTATTGGGAGGAAAAGACGAAGACGACGACCCCGTAAAGATTTAACCTTCTGAAGGTAAAACTTCAAGGCTCTAACCGGACAAAGAAGCCGATCAGGATCACCCCTAGCGCAAGACCTAGCAAGGCTCGGAATAACTACCGGAGGGGAACAGACCGAAGGCAGTTGGGTTTTCGCAAGGAAACCAGGTTGAAAACTCAAGGATAAAGAGCCATCAGATTTGTTAAAGCGTAAATAGCCTTCCTCGGTAGAAAAGGCATGAATTTCACAACGACGCTTAGAAGACGCCATCGCTATGAGAAAGACCGTCTTCCATGTTACGTGCAGGAGTGAAGCCTCAGAAAGAGGTTCAAAAGGTGCCTTAGTAAGAGCCAGTAAAACAGAAGAAAGATCCCACTTGGGAGTTAACGAACGAGAGACTGGCCTAGACAGTTCAAACGAACGAATAATTTCCGAAAGGTAAGGATCCGAACCAAGGGAAGAGGATCTGTGAAACTTTAGAGTGTTCGACAACATGGACCTATAACCCTTGATAGAACTGACCGCAAGTTTTATCTCGTTAAAAAGAAAAACTAGAAAGTTAGCGATTTCTCTGACAGGAGCCTTGACCGGATTAATCTGCCGTGCGATACACCAATCACGGAAGACCTTCCACTTCGCCTGGTAGACAGATCGAGTAGATTGTCTCCTGGCCTTGGAGATAATAGAGGCAACTGTTGCCGAAAATTTCTTCTGTCTAACTCGCTGTTGGATAACATCCAAGCGTGAAGACGAAGAGCGTAGGGATTCTCGTGTAGGACCCTGTTCCGACCTTGTGACAGAAGGTCCGGAACCTGGGGAAGTTCTACAGGATGGTCTATCAGAAGATCCAGAAGATCCACGAACCAAGATCTCGTTGGCCAAAGTGGAGCTACAAGGAGGATCCTGCACTGAGATCGCAGGATTTTCCTTAGAACTAAGGGAATCAGAGAAAACGGTGGAAACGCATAAGCAAATAGATGATCCCAGTTCACAGACAGAGCATCTATCGCCCAAGCCCTGTGATCCGATACCGGTGACACAAACAGTGGAAGTTGGTTGTTCAGCCTGGTTGCAAATAGATCGACAGACGGAGACCCGAAAATCGCAAACAGAGCTGTTGCGACCCGAGGAAGTAACTTCCATTCCGAGGGGAGAAGAGAATGCCTGCGTGATAGTTGGTCCGCTAAGACATTTAGTCGACCCGGAAGATGTCTGACTTGAATGAGTACCGAAGACACCTGACACCAATGAAGAAGGTGCCATGTTTCCATGCACAGAGAAGGCGAGTGCGTCCCCCCTTGTCTGCGGATGTAAGAGACAACAGTCGTGTTGTCCGTAGATACTAGAACAGACTTGCCTCGAATGAGAGGAGAAAACTGTCCTAAGGCTAGTAGAACCGCCTTGAGTTCCAGGTTGTTGATATGTAGAGAACCGTCCCGAGGGGACCAAAGACCCGAGGTTGTGAGACCCAGAGGTTCCAGATGAGCACCCCAGCCTGACAGGGCGAGAAGAGGAACAGTTCCGGTTGAGGAGGAGAAAGAGGAACACCCCTCGGAGAAACGAGGGGGAATTCCACCAACTGAGATGATGAACCAATTCCGGGGAAACCGGAAGAATGGTCTGTAAAGGGTCTCGACTGGGACGCCAGATCGAGAGTAGGATAAATTGAAGAGGTCGCATGTGAAGGCGACCCAGCGGAACAAGATCCGCTGCTGCATTGAGTACACCGAGAAGTGATAGAAATTCGCGAGCCGAGATCGATTGCCGACGCGAAAACCCCCAAACCAGAGTTAGAAGAGCCAGAATTCTGGGTTCCGGAATTCTGATCCTGTTTAGGTCGGTCAGAAACTGCATCCCGACAAACGTGAAGTTCTGGGATGGGGTCAACTCCGATTTCTCGGAGTTGAGGATGAAGCCTAGCCGGAGAGCTAGGTTTGTCACCCATCGAAGTTCGTCGAGAAGAGCGACTGGGTCCATGTGAAGAAGGAGCCAGTCGTCAAAATACGCCAGAAGGCGTGAGCCGCGAAAATGAACCCTGGCGACCAGAACCGAAACTATTTTGGTGAAGATTCTGGGGGCCGAAGACAGGCCGAACGGAAGAGCCCTGAACTGGTAGACAGTTCGACCATCCGTAAAGCAAGGTACTTCCTGGAATGGGGATGGATAGATACATGGAAGTAGGCATCCGATAAATCCAGGGAAACAGCCCAGTGACTGGGGAGGACGGCTGCCCTGATCGACGAAGTTGTTTCCATTTTGAAGTGTTCCTTCGGAATGAAGGAGTTTAGATGAGATAGGTCTATGACCGGTCGAAAACCGCCGTCCATCTTGGGAACCAGAAAGAGAAGGCTGTAAAACCCCGGAGAGGTTAGAATCGAGACCCTTTCTACCGCTCCTTTTTTCAGAAGATCTGAAATAGCGAGTCCCAGACGAGGATGATTGGAGGAGAGATGAATGGGGGAGCGTGACAGTGGAGGGGGACGACTGAACGGAATCCGATAAACGTGTCTCACGACAGACAGGACCCACTGGTCGTCTGTGATTGTCTCCCATTGCTGAATGAAATGAGTGAGTCTGCCGCCTACTGGAAGGGGCAGAAACACTCTTCCTCCTAATTGAACGTCTGGAAGAGGAAGCGGAAGAAAGGACGCACCCCTAGGGCTTACTCCTACCCCTTTGACTGGTAGAGGTAGAAGAAGGGGTGGGGGGCGATGAAGGAGGAAATCGTGGTCGTTGAGGACCAGATTGGCGGGCACCCCTGGAAGAAGGATTACCTCTGAAAGAAGATTGAGGTTTACCCTTTTCCGAGTCCTTCGGGGATTTACTGGTAGAAGCCGAAGGCTTCTTCGGTATCCGGAATTTAGGGGGAGCCGAAGTAGGAGTGCGGGGTTGGAAGGCCACCGCTCCGTGCATTTGCTCCTCCCTGGAGGCATCTGCTACTTCCTTGATTCGGCCCCCAAACAGGGACGAAGAAGAAAGAGGGGCCGACCTAAGCTTTTCTCGAGAAGAGGAGAGAAGAAGCTTATTGGGGCCGTCCAGGATGGCATCCCGCCTGCAGCGAGTCATCTCTGAAGAGAGAGAGAGAGATAGCAAAATAGAATGTTTTGCAGTCGCTGCTAAGGCCTCTAAAAGAAGCCTGACGGAAGAAGATAAGGCATCTTTTTGCTGCAGTTTGACCGAGAGTGCGGCCACAAAGGAGTCAGCGTGAGACGAGATGCTGGAAAGAAAGCGGGAGCGTTGCTCCCAGCGATCCAAGACCTTCTGCTGAAGCGGGAAAGAAGAGGGGACCTTGAGCCGGAGCCGACTCGCATCTAAGTCCAGCTTCGGAGGGTGGATAGAAAAATCACCCTCCGAGAACTTGTAGGTCTTGGGGTTAAAGCCCAAAGGCTGAAGGTCTGAAGTGGGAATAAACCAGCCCGGTCCTGGCTTGGAGGAGGAGGAAGATTCGAAATCCTCCAGGGCCGAACGGACGACCGGAGAGAAAGGAAGCAACTCCGGTTCGACTGATTTGGCTTCCTTAGGTTTACCGACGAGGTCGAGGTAACCCTCGCACCTCTTATGGGAGGGAGGAGGGGCCGGTTTGCACACCGATTCAGGTAGGGTAGCAAAGACCTCCTGAACAGCCCTGTCCATGGAAAAACGACTGTCGTCTGACTCGTCCTCCTCGTCAGAGAGAGGATTGTCAGTACGAGGTTCAGAAGGGGCACTGGATCGGCGCGAGGTGGCCGAAAGAGGCACATCCTCGGCAAATAAGGAATCCTCCTCAGGAGCATGAAGGGAGATTTTGTCCTCCAAGTGTCAGCTCAGAGCAGCCCCACTGGTAGGAGGGTTGCGAGCGGAGGGAGGTGGCCCAGTCTCGGGAGAAGGACGAGATGGGGGAGCATCCTGAGGGGGAAAGCCCATAAAGGGAAATGGAGGAAAGAAGGGCCACATAGGGGGCTGTGCAGAAGAAGCGCCCTGTGGCCCCGAGGAGGGAGAAGACTGAAGGAACAGTCGGTGATCTAAGGTCTCTGGTGGAAGAGAAACCCCATCCCTCCTAGAAGGAGCAGGCTTGCCCGGTATGACAGGAGGGGAGGCAGAACTGAAGTGCCTAGCATAGTCCCCCATCATGCGGGACCACCACGTGGAAGGATCGAAGGTATGAGGCTGCGATGAAAAATCCGCACCTTGATCCTTCGAAGAGCGAGACGTGGCAGAGCGTAAAGGGGACCGGTCCCTAGGAGCAGAGCTAGGAGACCGGTGACCGGAAATGCCCGGGGAACGGTTGGGGGGCCGTTTCTTGGGCACCCTGGAGCACGAGGCCGACGCGGAGAGACCGCAGGGCTGCCTGAGGAAGAACTCGAGTCCGAACCAGTTAGGACCGGTGAAGACCGGTGACCCGCACGCCTAGAGTGGTGAGCCGACCTGGCCGGTGACGATCTTTTACCGATGACCGGTGATGACCGGTCTTGGGTCTCTGGGACCGATCACGAACAATAGCTGGTCGATAATGACCGGTGACTAGACCCCGGCCGGGGGCCTTCCAAAAGCAAATGACCGGTCATGCCCGGTCGGGGAGTAATCTCCTTGTCTGCCACCCTGGGGCTAACGCAAGGAGAGCCGTACAGGGAGCTAGGAGACGAAGGCGGCCTCTCCGGAGAGGGGCGGGAAGCCTTCTTCCTGGGAGGGGGAGAGGGGCTCCGACCCCCAGCAGCACTAAACCCAGAGAAGGAGGAGGAAGATGAGGCCTTCCTTTTCCGGGACGAATACGAGCGTCGTGAAGAGGCTTCTTCCAAACCTCTTCGGACCAGGAAACACAAACAGTGCAGGTGTTATCCCTGGAGCACCCCGAGCATGAAAGGCAGGACTGGTGTGAGTCCCAGGATGCCTTGACATGTCCGCAGGAACCCCTAGACTGTGACATTGAAAATTCAATACAAAGAAAGAACAATGTAAGCAAAATAAAACAGGAAGACCGAAAGGAAACCCATACAAGAAGGGTCTCGAAACGAGACAACAGCAAATATATACAAAATCAAAATAATACCAGTGCCACGGGAGCCGAAGCACGGAAACCCGTGACACAAGGCAAAAAATCCCGATACGGGACAAGGAATGAGAATTCTACACGTAATAGAATAAACAAACTATATAAAAACACAGCCGTGGCTATGAAAGGAAATATGGAGAGCTATAGAGCACAGAAGCGATCAAGAAAGGTGACACGAGGTTACCCACAAAAACTCGATGGCTTCCAAAACACAATTGGAGAACGGGGGTTACACTTCCGGTAACTAGGGGGTTTAGGGAATGGTTTATTTTGCGGACTCTGTTTTGGAAGCTGTGCACAAATAGACACATACCTGAAGTAATAACAGGTAACGTATTTATGCTATTAAAACTTGGTTCAGGTCCACAAGGCCATGTTACATACCAAATATCTAAACCCATGACCTTGTGGTTTCTGACAAGGATATCTTTTAAAAATCTTTTCTGTGTATAATCAAGTGACCCCTGGGCAGGGCCAATTTTACCCAAGGACCATGATTTGAACATACTTGATAGATGTCCATAAGGCAATGTTACACACCAAATATCTCCAGGCCTTGTGGTTTTTTAGAAGAAGATTTTTCAAGATTTTCCTATTTAAGCCTATGTAAAATCAAGTGATCCCTGGGGCAGGGCCAATTTTGTCCCCAGAGCCATGATTTGAACAAACCTGGTAGATGTTCATTTGCCATGTTACAAACTAAATATCTTAACTCCAGGCGTTGTGATTTTTGAGGAGAAGAATTTTCTAAAAAAAAATTCTATATTAGTCTATGCTAACCCTTTCCCTCATAGAGGAAACCATGAAAAGACCTATGCAAACAACATAAAACCAGATAAGCCTGCGAGTAACTCACAGGCTGATCAGGTTTTATGCTGTTCACTGCTCCTCAGTGGTCTGGAAATGAGGACTTTACAATTAAATTTGGTAAGGTTTAACTGTGGTTTTCTGCAGATCAGGCTTTATGTGGTACCTATTAAGTGCGTCAAAATGAGTCTATATGAGGGAAAGGGTTAAATCAAGTGACCCCAAAGACAGGGCCAATTTGACCCCAGAGCCATGATTTAACAAATGTGATAGATATCCACTAGACAATGCTACACACCAAAGATCTGAACTCCAGGCCTTGTGGTTTCTGGGATGAAGATTTTTGTATTTTCTTCCTATATAAGCCTATGTAAAATCAAGTGACCCCAGGGTCATGATTTGAGCAATCTTAATAGAAGTCCACTACAGAATGCTACACACCTGAAAAATATCTAACCTCCAGGCATTGTGGTTTCTGAGAAGATTTTTCTATTTTTTTTCAAAAATTTTTTTAAATCAAATGACCCCTGGGGCAGGGACAATTTTCACCCTATGGTCATGATTTGAACGCTACACACCAAATATCTATGCTCCATGCCTTGTGGCTTCTGAGAAGAAGATTTTTCAATTTTCTTCCTATATAAGCCTATATAAAATCAAGTGACCCCAAGGCCATGATTTGAACAATCTTGGTAGAGGTCCACAACACAATGCTACATACCAAATATCTAAGCTCTAGGAATGCAGTTTTGCAGAAGAAGATTTTCAAATTTTGCATTTTTAAAATCTTTTTTTAGCTTCTGTTACCAGATACCAGATTCAGTCATACTATCCACTGGGCTAATCAGTTTCAGCAGCAGCTATTGAACAATACACATATTAGGCCATCATTTAAAATATGTTTATTTGCTGTGATCCAAATCAAAACTCTTTAGGTGGGCATGTAGGTTTTTTTTGGTTTTTTTTTGCTGTTTTATTTAAATCTGACAAATTTGCAATGGCAAAGAACTATTTAGCTTATTTGCTTCATTAAAGTTTTACATATATGAAAGTGACATGAAAACAGCAGAAAGAGTGGAATTAATAAAATCAACTAAAAGAGCAAAAAAAAAAAAATGTTAGTCAGGGGCCAAAAAAAATAAAATTGAGTAACTATCGATACTGCTGAGATGGTTGATGCACAGCAAACAAACATATTTTTAATAATGGCCTGAAGAGGTTATTTTAATGAACTGACCTTGATGCTGTGACCTTGAACTTTGACCTTCCCAAGCTGACCCTATGACCCACCATTTGCCTTTCTGATCGGCATTCAGCAAGTCTTCATAGCTGATCTGGAGCTGATTGTCTCCAAACTGTCCACCTAAAACAAAAAAAAAGATTAAATATATTTAACCCTCTGAAGTTGTATTTGGACCATAGACCGTCAATGTACCATGATGATAACATGTTTGAGTTTACTGGGGACTTGTGTCTACATGAGACACACCTATAAAGTAAAACTGTCATGTTTTAATTTTTTTTCTCACAATTTTAAATAACAAGAGGGCCATGATGGCCCTGAATCGCTCACCTGAGTACCATTGCTTCAACTGATGTCAAGGTTTTTAAACAGACAAGGATTCTGATATAACTTAATCTAAAACATTTTACCCTGACAATACTACAGACCAAATACCTAACAATGGGCCATATGGTTTCAGAGAAGACTTGGCGCAGGTCATTTATTACCGTAGGCCAAGACTTTGAAAATCTTTGTAATGAACCATTAATGCTACAACATACCAAAAATCTTAGCTATAGGCCTTATTGATTCATAGAAGAAGATTGTTTTAGATTTCCTATTTAACTCTATGTAAAACAAGTGACCCCTGGTGTGGGGTCATTTATCACCATTGGCTATGATTTGTACAATCTTGGTAGTGGCCATAAGATGATGCTACATACCAAATACTAAGCTCTAGCCTTATGGATTCATAGAAGAAGATTTTAAGATTTTCCTATATAACTGTGTAAAACAAGTGACCCCTGTGTGGGGTCATTATCACCATAGGCTATGATTTGTACAATCTTGGTAGTGGGCCCATAAGATGATGCTTCATACCAAATACTAAGCATTCATGGAAGAAGATTTTTTAAGATTTTCCTATATAACTCTATGTAAAACAAGTGACCCCTGTGCGGGGTCATTTATCACCATAGGGCTATGATTTGTACAATCTTGGTAGTGCCCATAAGATGATGCTACATACCAAATATCTAAGCTCTAGGCCTTATGGATTCATAGAAGAAGATTTTTTAAGATTTTTCTATATAACTCTATGTAAAACAAGTGACCCCTGGTGCGGGGTCATTTATCACCATAGGGTTATGATTTGTACAATCTTGGTAGTGGCCCATAAGATGATGCTACATACCAAAAATCAAAAGGTTAGGCCTTGTGGTTTCGGAGAAGAAGATTTTTTCAAGTTTTTTCCTATATTAGCCTATGTGAAATCAAGTGACCCCTGGGGCGGGGCCAATTTTGACCCCAGGGTCATAATTTGTACAATCCTGGTAGAGAGTCATAAGATCATGCTACATACCAAAAATCAAAAGGCTAGGCCTTGTGGTTTCAGAGAAGAAGATTTTTTAAATTTTCATTTTTAAAATCTATTTTTAGCTCCTGTGACCTAATTATGCAATGGACCAGAACCATTTATACAACTTTAGTAGAGCTTCATCCAAGGAACATTCCTGCAAAATATTTTTCAAATTGGCCAAGCCGTTTAGGAGGAGATGTTGTTTGAAGCAATTGTTGACGCCGGACGCACGCACGCACGCACGCACGGACGCACGGACGACGGACGCCGGACAAAAGGCGATCAGAAAAGCTCACCTTGAGCACGTTGTGCTCATGTGAGCTAAAAAGAGTCAGTCAGGAGTAGATAGTATAACAGGTTCACCTGAGAATCCATGTACCTTTTCAATATTCATATATGCAAAATCAAATCATCAGATTAAACAATTTCTAAACCAGGATATCATGTTATCAATGCATAACCTATTTTACACAAAAGAACATGTGTGTTTGTTTGTGAGCAGATGACATCACTGTGAATGAAATATATTTCTCTAACATTTGGTGGCATTGAGGCATTGATGCTGAAAGGGTGCTGTTCAGACTTTCATAGTCACAGTACATGGTCTTCTGTTTAATATGGTACACAAGCTTGTGGCATATATAAATGCTGTTTCTTTACAATTTTATGTGTTAAAAAAAAGAGAGAAAAATGATGATGACAGGTTAAATAAACATCAGCCTGTAGAATGGGGAAGCATCAATAATTCTTACAACATCTACAGAGGGGCTTTTATACATAGTTATTTCATTGCAAAAGCAAACAGCGTACAAGACACTACTAAAGTCATGGAAAAACACTGCATTTCAATGGTTATGCAGCAGCCTTTGGACCAATAACATTTGTTGTTTCAAATTTGGCTTCTCCTTCACATTTTGCTGATTTGTACTTGGCATTTATCAAAAGTAGGAATAATGTACCAGGTACTGTATCATCAGATGATGTATGTACCACAGTACAGCCATTCCATGCCATACTATTTCAACCCCATCCATCCCACCACCAAGTGTAATTTATCCACCACCAAGTATAATTTATCCCACCACTAAGTGTAATTTATCCTACAAGAAAGTGTGTTCCAAAATATATCCCACCATTGAATGTGATTCATCCTACAAGAAAGTGTGATATATCCCACCATTGAATGTGATTCATCCTACAAGAAAGTGTGATATATCCCACCATTGAATGTGATTCATCCCATCAGAGAGTGTGACATTCCAACATTGAATGTGATTCATCCCATCAGAAAGTGTGATATATCCCACCATTGAATGTGACTTACAGACTCACAATTTGTGTCAACAAATAAATAATGTATAAACATAAAATACCTCGAACATAGCTTCTGATCAGCTTGCGCAGATGCTCCAGATGCTCTGGATCATAGTTCGGAATTTTGCGCATGTTGTTGTTTCGGATGGCCAAAATGACGTCCAGCATAAACTTGACGCGAGACTGATCCTGCAGAGAGCTTAGATCCACCCTGTTTGCACTATCCTGTATACTGACAATGAGAGCCTTTAGTTCATTTGGGCTATCCTTCCGAAGTGAGAATCCTGTATCTGAAATATTAAAATTTGGGTTGTTCCTTCGAATATATGAAGGTATGTATGACTTTTCATGCTGTCCTTTTATAATATATAGCATTATCATTGATATCATAATTTTTTATTTAAATTTTGCTTCCATAAGAAATATCAAATATTTGAAATTGATTATGATTAGCTTTGATAAGCCTTTAACTGGCTGCACTGGAAAATTTTAAGACTGAAGTGACAGCCTACTTCTTCTTATAATAGGCCTTTATATACCAAAATTATTTGACAATTGACCTGATATGATCTTAACTAAGTTACAACCAAAGTTGATTTTATGTTGAACTCTTTAAGGTTTAACTTACTTCGCAAGAGTAAAAGTATCAGCTCAACTTCTTTCTCTCCAAAAGTTTCCACAAGTTTCCTGAGAATGTCAAACAACAGCCCTCCATGAACCACCTGATAAACATATAAAACTGAAAATCACTCATTGAAAAATAATTAATTAAAAAACTGATAAAACCAAAAAAAAACTGATGTACATTCACTGACATACGCACAAATACTGATAAACACTTATGGACAAACACACATAAAATGATAAACACTCATTGATAAACATACGAAAACTGATAAAAAATAAATCATAAAACAAAAACACTGATAATAAACAATTCACACAGATAAAAATATATAATGGCTGATAAACATAGCACACACTGATATATAAAACACACTGGTAAACATATGAAAACTGATTAACTGAATTCAGACTGATGAACATAATATGTAAGGGGTGTAAATTGTTACTCACATGCTTGCCATGGCATGTGAACATTAGTGCATGGCAAGTACAAAAATAGTAATAATAAACAAGAGGCCCATGATGGCCCTAAATCGCTCACCTGAGATAAATAGGTTGACCCAAGGAACATCTGTACCAATTTATTTTAAAATCTGGCCAGCAGTTTTGAAGAAGATGATTTTTAAAGTTTTCATATTTTTTTTCTTTTTGTTGCCATGGCAACCAGAGTTCTACATGGATCAAGTTTATTTTAGCAGCTTTTGTGAAGGTTGACCCAAGGATCATCCCTGCCAAGTTTAATCTAAATCTGTCCAGTGGTTTCAGAGGAGATGTTGTTTAAAGGTTTCTTATGTAACATAAAGGCAAATAAGCCCCGCCCCTGGCGGCCATGTTTTTTTAACGGATCAGAATAATTTTAGCAACTTTGGTAGAGGTTGGCCCAAGGAATATCTGTACCAATTTATTTTAAAATCTGGCCAGTAGTTTTGAAGAAGATGACTTTTAAAGTTTTCTTTTTTCTTGTTTTTTTGTTGCCATGGCAACCAGAGTTCTACATGGATCAAGTTTATTTTAGCAACTTTTGTGAAGGTTGACCCAAGGATCATCCCTGCCAATTTGAATCAAATTCTATCCAGTGGTTTCAGAGGAGATGTTGTTTAAAGGTTTCTCTATATCATATAAGGCAAATAAGCCCCGCCCCTGGCGGCCATGTTTTTTTACAGATCGGAATAATTTTAGCAACTTTGGTAGAGGTTGACCCAAGGAACATCTGTACCAATTTATTTTAAAATCTGGCCAGTAGTTTTGAAGAAGATGATTTTTAAAGTTTTCATTTTTTTTCCCTTTTTGTTGCCATGGCAACCAGAGTTCTACATGGATCAAGTTTATTTTAGCAACTTTTGTGGAGGTTGACCCAAGGATCATCCCTGCCAATTTTAATCAAATTCTGTCCAGTGGTTTCAGAGGAGATGTTGTTTAAAGGTTTCTCTATATACATATAAGACAAATAAGCCCCGCCCCTGGCGGCCATGTTTTTTTACGGATCGGAATAATTTTAGCAACTTTGGTAGAGGTTGACCCAAGGAACATCTGTACCAATTTATTTTAAAATCTGGCCAGTAGTTTTGAAGAAGATGATTTTAAAGTTTTCATTTTTTTCCCCTTTTTGTTGCCATGGCAACCAGAGTTCTACATGGATCAAGTTTATTTTAGCAACTTTTGTGAAGGTTGACCCAAGGATCATCCCTGCCAAGTTTAATCTAAATCTGTCCAGTGGTTTCAGAGGAGATGTTGTTTAAAGGTTTCTCTATATACATATAAGGCAAATAAGCCCCGCCCCTGGCGGCCATGTTTTTTTACGGATCCAAATAATTTGAACAATCTTGGTAGACACTTACCAAAGGAACATCTGTGCCAAAACATTTTGAAATTCAGTTGGTTGTTTTGGAGAAGAAGACATTTTAAGTTTTTTCTTTCCGTTGCCATGGCAACCAGAATTCCAAATGGAATTCAATTCTTTGAACAACTTTGAAAGGGGACCACCCAAGGAACATCCCTGTAAAGTTTTATCAAAATTGACCAAGCGGTTAAGGAGAGATGTCGTTTGAAGCAAAATGTTGACGACGACGGACGGACGGACGACGACGGACGACGACGACGGACGGACGACGGACGAAGACCGTCACAATAGCTCACCTTGAGCCTCTGGCTCAGTGAGCTAAAAAACAAAAACAGAACATTTTAAAAAAAAAATCTTGCTTTAACTATCTCAAATTTGGGTGAGTGATAATTTACATAAGTACACATAGATCAACATTTAAAAATGGTGATGGTCCAACCAAGGAACTGGTGAAAGAACTTGGATTGTCCAGAACATGCATTTAAGCCAAAGACTGTAACATGCCCTGACAAGACTGGGCATCAATGATCTAAAAAATTACAGCTTTAAAATAACTAATAGCTTGTAGATTGTCTGTCTGTCTGTCTGTCTTCAAAGTCCCTTAAGTCTCCTTGCTTACAGAAGTCAGTGTTGAATCCCAATTTGCAGGTTTAGTACTTACTCAATATTTACAACTCTGCTTGTGCTTTCTGCACTTTCATTTTTTTTTTTAAATCTAAGGACTGACCTTGAAGTTATACAAGTAAGCCAGGAGGGCTAGCAAGTTATCCATCTCTTTCCCCTCCAAAGTATTGGGTGTGGTCAACATAGAATGAAACTGAGTCACCAAGTGTTGTAGAAACATCGCACCTACAATACAGGTTAAAAAAAAACAACTCAATTTAAACATTCAACTAATAAAACTATTGTTTTATCACTTTCATACGGTGGCATTGAGGTGCCATGCACTTCTCTTTTTGTATGTCGAGGAAACGAGATAATAAGTCGAGGGAACGAGTTAATTATCTTGAGGGAACGACTTATTAAGGGAAGGGCGAGAGAACGAGATAATAACTCGAGAGAACAAGTTAATTATCTCGATGGGAACGACTTATTATAATCAACTCGTTCCCTCGACTTATTATCTTGTTCTCTTGAGATAATAAGTCGTTCCCTCGAGATAATTAACTCGTTCCCTTGACTTATTATCTCCTTCCCTTGACTAATTATCTCATTCCCTCAACTTATTATCTCGTTCCCTCGACTTATTATCTCATTCCCTCGACATAAAAAAAGAGTAGTGCATGTCACCTCTATGCCACCGTACTTTCATCATTTTTAATAAGTTAGCAGAAAACTGATATTCATTTAGTGTTGCTTTGTGAATGATTCTGAATAAGTAAGTTAAATGTTTGCTATATAAAACAAGAGGAACAGATACACTGTGCACCGCATAATTACTCAATTAGCAAGAGTGCTGGTACATGTAACTGCAAAATATTCCTGTTCCACAACTTTTTCATTTCAAGGGCTAAATCTAGGGGGGTTAGAGTAAGATCACGAACACACAATTTTCATTAATTCAAGGGCCATAACTTTTAAGTGTCTGGAACATTCTGGCTGGTTATTGCTCTTGGCCAAGATATTGCAACAACACATTGCGAAAGTTTCATATAGATTGATTCATGTCTTTCTTAGTTAGAGAATGGACTCCATTAGTTAGTTTTGCCATTTTTCATCAAATCAAGGGTCATAACTCCGGAGTGTCTGGGACATTCTAACTTGGCCGAGATGTTGTGCCTATACACACTGTGTCTAAGTTTAGTAAAGATTGGTTTACGTTTGTCAGAGTTAGATAGCAGACAGCGTAAGTGGCTCGTGCTCAACCATCTGACTGCACCGCAGATGAATCCATTACACATCCAGTCATTTGACAGGCATACAGATGTACATTAGTGGACTGTTACCAAATTAGATTTAAATTTATGGGTAACATAACTTCTGTTTGGAAAAAAAAAAAAGAATTTAATTTCTTATAGAAATATTTCAATGTTGCAACAAAAATAAAGCGTAATTATTCTGCAAAGAACTCACCAACTTCAGAACCGACATTGCCATGTAAAATGGCTACCAACATCATCAGCTCCATGCCTAGTCTCTCTGGTGTCATCACTGGCGTCACACACGCCTCGCATACCAACGAGATCAGCGATTCGTTAACATCGGCACGACTGTGGCTGAGATAGAGGGTTTCAATCTGGGAGCTGATTGGTTGCATATTGGACTCACTGGCTCTGGAATTTCAAATACAGTCTAGTTATATCAGTGTTCCAGCTAGGATTTAAAAGGTGCTTTGTGCTACTAACCTGAACAGACACTTACATGTACAATCATTAAGTGATGACTGGCCCAGTGGTAACATTCTCAACTGTGGATCTGAAGGTTATGGGTTCGAACCCCCTGGAGGCAAGGATTTTTCATGACCTTATATGGCGCAAAGTACTGGTCCAACCAAGGATCCGTCTACAGGGATAAGCATAAGTTGTAAGAATTTGATTCCAAATGGCCATAAAATAAATATGTTTAAATTTAACTTAAGTGAAGAATTTGTGGAAGGGGGAAGCAGTAGGTGGGTAAACCCCTTCTTTGAAAATTTAGACCCTAGATATGTTTGGAATTTTTGCTTGCAATATGTTCTTATCCAATAAATATGTTAAATTTCTCCATAGGTTTTTAGCATCTATTTCAACATACAAATGGCTGCATTACTAAGTTATTGCAATTTTTATCATATCAATGTCATAAAGACAGAACAGAGCCAAGCCTCATGTATCAGTTAGACAAGCAATTTGATTTATCACAATCCATGTTATTGTAACTGGACTGGTCCTAAAATATACATTCATGTGTAACATGAGGTTACATCAAAATTTGGGGAGTATGGAAAAAAATCAAAATAGATCAATAAATTTTTATAATTGACCTAAATGACTAATGGTTGATTATAAACAAATTGATTAATAGCTACCAGATTTCTTTCAAAGATGACATGTCAATGTGACTTCTATACAGCCCTCACTTCTGTGAAGCAAGGCAAATGGGTATAAACATTAATGAATTTTCTGACTTAAGACTAATGCTTGACTGATTATAAATCAGAACACCTTAAATGGCAATGACACTACTGGCAAAACCTGGCAAAAAGTTCTTGACAAACCTATTTATTAATCCCTTTAGCTGTCGCTTCAATCTCTCCAACTCCACCTTCTTTTTCTCATTAGCACTGGCAGCCATTTCTAACCTTTTAGCAGGGGGTATATAGGCACCACCACCTGCTGGTTTGTTGTCTTTCACAATGTTTCCTTTGGAATCTCTAAGTCTTCCATATATATCCTCTGTATAGGTTTCTTTCTCAAACTCATCATCATCATCATCATCATCATCATCATCACTTCCTTTAGTTTCACCTGATAAGTCTCCCCTTCTTTTTTCACTTTCAAACTGGTCACTTTCAACTTCATCTTTATCAAGAGAATCACCATCTTCCTCACCATCATCCTCATCATCACTATCATCCTCAAAGTCTTCAGTGATATCAAAAGACACATGCTTCTTTTTCTTACTATTAGCTTCTTGCATACCTTTGGCAATTTCATCTTTTTTCAGTGCTTCTTTCATAGAACTCTTTTTATTCTTCTTTCCAACAACTTCTTTTATCTTTCGTATTTTTTATCCCATTTCTCTGTTTCAGGTCCATTTCCTCTGTCTACAGCTGTTTTAGATCTTTTTGATTCAAAATCTGCAGACTCACTTTGTTCATTTTCATTTTCTACATCTATATCATCATCATCTTTGTCATCATCCTCATCATCAAAATAGTCCTCAGCATCACTCCCACCATCATCAATATCACTTTCATCATCAACTCCCAGACCAAAGTCGTCCTTTTCTATATCTGAAAATAAGGGGAAAGCATGATAAAAGATTTTGTATGATATGTCAAGATTCCTTGTAAACTGTACATTATTTGTAAGTACAGCACATGAGAAGGTTCACCATAGCTTTCAAGCTCACTTGCTGGGGAAAAAAGAGAAAGAAAGTACATATCATAGGGTTTTCCTTAAGAGGCAGCTGGTGGCAGATTTGATTACCTCAAATCTTTTCCTGGCTGGCTCAAATTGTAAAAAAAAAAAATGGGAATAATTCAAAGAAAATAAAGATAATCAAAAGAAAATGTGTGACCCCCAGACACTCCTTGCCCCCTACAATATAGAATAAGCTTTCTACCCTAATTCTTAAGGAAAACCCTGTATCTCATTTTACAAGGCACATTAAATTTTTACAGAATGAGAAAAAAAAATGCATACCATGTCTGGTGGCAAAGGGGTTACAGCATTTACCTTAGGAACAGAAGGTTCAAACTGCAATCGCAGCATATTAAAGTCACTAAAAATGGTACTCATAGCTCTCTGACTAACATTCAGCATATAAATCAGAGTAGTTCAAAGTCTGGGTGGCCCCGTTTCAGGATAATGTGACTGGGTGTGGTTGGGTGGCCCCGTTTCAGGATAATGTGACTGGGTGTGGTTGGGTGGCCCCGTTTCAGGATAATGTGACTGGGTGTGGTATCATACCATATCTACTTCATGATAATGCAGTGTGGCAGTACTGTATCTGTATCAAGTAAACAGTCTCCAAATAATTGAAATACTGTTGGTTGGCAGCTAAACCCACCAAACAAGCAAACAAAAAATGCCTGATTCTGATGTAGTTTACAGTACCTATCTGAAGCCTTTCTTATCTTACCCACCCACCCCCCTAACACATTAAAATGAGAAAGGTTATCAAGGTAAAAATCTATGAGGGGGCCTCTCGCTGACTTTAACACTCACTCAGCCACTCACCGAATGGGTTCGAATCCCGTTAGGGTCATTCGGATTTTCATATTTTCATGTGAGGAAGCCTTCCAGTTGGCTTGCAGTAGGTCGGTGTTTCTATCCAGATGCCTCCATGCATTCGGGGTCTTCCTCCACCTGTAATTAGCTGGACTTCGCTATATAACTGAAATACTGTGGAAGCTACGGTAAACTCAAATAGTCAAGTCAAGTCAAAAATCTATGACTAATATAAAGCATGGGTATAGCACTATCTGGATATGACATTTTCACTATCTGGACAGAAAACTCTGTTAATGTTACTACAGCCCTAATTTATCAATATAACAAGAGCTGTCTGTAAATATATATGCCTCCCTTGATTCGAGGTCAGAACAGAGACCGATAAAGAAAACAAACATAATAAGACAGAACAAGTTCACTGAAAATAGGACAATCAAGGTTGACCTTTGACTAAGTGAACCCAAAACTGACAGGTGTCATGACCAGATTCCCTAGTAAGAGGAAGAAGGGCTAAAGCATTCTACTTATTAATCAGAAATGTTTATCACACTCAAGTTCACTGTGACCTTGACCTTTGACCTAACGAAACTCAAAGCCAATAGGCTTCATCTACTCAGCACCCTATCAAGTATGAAAAAATTAGGCTCAAGCATTCTAAACTAATCAATCAGAAACAATTTTTACATTCAAGGTCACAGTAACCTTGACTTTTGACCTAAAGATAATAAAATCAACAGGGGCCATCTATAAGTCATGACCCTTTAGCCTATCAAGTTTGAGGAATATAGACATAACTGATCAGAAATGATTGTCACATTTAAGACCACTGCAACCTTGACCTTGGATCTAGTGACCCCAAAATCAATCAAGTTTAAGGAATGTGGGCTCAAGATTTCAAGTTATTGATCAGAAACAATTTTCAAGATTCCAAGTAAATTTTCAAACACTCAAGACTTACTGTGACCTTGATCTTTAACCTAGTGACCCCAAAATCAATAGTTTACTGATTTATGTACAAGTTACCCCCCCCCCAACACCCTATCAAGTTTGAGGAATATGTGCTCAACACAAGTTATTGATCAGAAACCATTTCCACATTCAAGGTCAATTTGACCTTTAACCTAATGACCCAAAATCATCAAGGGTCATCTACTTTTCATGGTCCAGTTACCTAGTTTTAGGAATATATGTCGAAGTGTTCTGTAGTTATCAATGAGAAACAAAAGTGGTCTACAGTCAGTCTGACTGACCGGGCGGACAGAAGGACTGACTGACATTTGCGGAACAATTTTCCCCCTCTTGACTTAATCGGGATGCATAATAAATCCATATTTAGATGCAAACTCAAAAAATGTGATTTTACTAAATCTTTAAATACTTCTGTGTCTCCAATTATATTTCTTATTAATTTAAGGGAATCCTTTCCGTATTCTATTAGGTTTTCTAAGTTAAAATAAAAGATGAAATCGACAACTTAAAATTTTAGAATCCTGAGTTCGAGTCAAGGAACTGATGAATTAAGGCCGTGCTAATAGCAAACATGTAGCAGTAGGTCATTTACCTGACATCTCTCATCAAGTAAGGTTTAAAACATAGTTTGACTAAGTGTGGTATCATCATCATCATCATCATCATTATCATCATCATCACTATTTGACACTACCATGGAACACACACAGAATTAAGAGCTGAATTTAGACCAGAAATTAACATCAAACCACAGGGACGTGACATAAAAAAATATGTACATAAGTCATCAAAATGTTGGTGGGATGTAAAACGAACCAAAATATAAATAACTTACCAGATTCCCCTTCCTCGTCGGCCATCAACTGCAGCTTCTCAGAATCGACCACATCCAGTAAATCTAACAAATATGTTAAGATAAATAACAAGGGTCAGGACTGCCACAAAATACGCCCATCACAGTATGGGGACTCTCAGAAATAGCTCAGAGAAACAAGCTATTGTCTCCTAAATCCCATTAGTTAATGAATGTTACTTATTACATTTAAAACAATCATGTTGAAACATTTCCATTAATTTGAAGGAAAATGTCTCTTTTGACTTATTCAAGTGTTCAAGTCCAAATTACATGATTTTGCTAGGTATTGAACTTAGCCAATATTTTACAACTATTCACATTTCTTGCAATTTTGGTCAAGATCAGAAAAGAATGCCTAAAACTGGATGGTGTTGTCAGATCTGTAAAAAATTTCAAAGAGTTGGTCTATGAATAGCTAATCTTTTCTGAAAGTAGTTACATGCTTAATTTTGGTTCATAAACAAGAACAGTTTAGGGGACAAATAATGAAGACAAAGACCAGAGAGCTGTAATAGGAGTGAATGGATTCTGCAATGTTGCTGAAAAGATAAAAAATCTTGATTTTTCAAGAAGTATTTTTGAAAAATCATCTTTGAAATGCTAATCTACTGATATGGATTGTTCCTGTGAAGAAAATGGAAGGTGCTTTTATTTTTACAGGCTTAAATGGCTTCTGCAATGGAATGTCATTCACGCGATAATGCTGAATATTAAACTCATCCGCGATTTTATGGCCATGCACATGTGTGGAAAGTTTGAAAAGGATTGGTCTAACGGTATTGAAGTTAGAGCCCGGACAATCACAATTTCAAGTATTTTGTGTACGTCAAGGGCCATAACTTCTAAGTCATTCACGCGATAATGCTGGATATCGAACTCATCCGAGATATTATGGCCATGCAATGTGTGGAAAGTTTGAAAAGGATTGGGCAAACGGTATTGAAGTTAGAGCCCGGACAACAAATGTTCCACGCCCGCCCGCCCGCCGTGAGTATTCACATAATACGCCCCATCTTAAGATGGGCGTATAAAAATCTGAGTGCTTATTACAATTACAAAATAGTAATTAAGTGATTTTGTGTTTGTTTTTTATATTTCTAGTATATATGAAATGAAGAAGGGAATGAGGATTACATGAATGTAGCGATGTCATTCAGCTATCAAGCCACTCGTCTGCAACACACAAGAACTGCCTTCTTTGCCATTTACTGGTAACCTCAACTGACAACCTAAAAATTTAAGGCTCCAACATTAATATCATCTTTAGACTTTATTATGTAGTAGCTCAAAAATTTGTGTTTTTTCTTAGAAGAAGGCAATTTTTGCCCAAATGTTGATATAGAGTGAATTTAATTGTTTATTGAATTATTTCCCTTTGGAAAATCTTCTATTTATATAAGACACATGTATTTTTATGAACCATGAGCTGTATGGTGGTATATTCTATTGTGGAAAGATAAGAATAGTATGTTATTAGTATATTGTTTCGTAATGAGTATGAATAAAAGGTCAGTTGGTCAATTATCCCACGGCTAAGACCAAAATACATATCCATCTTTGTCTACTGTCCTTAATATCACTCAAACATAGCTAAGGAAAGCAATGTTAATGTTTATACTACATGTTATTCCTTTCCAGGAGAGTACAGCCACCAAATACAAAGAAAATCAGTGTATGACATACTCAGTTTGCTGAATAAAAATAATAATGCAGTTAAGCATAGCAGCAAATTTACTTTGAACATCTACTTGCCCCCAGTGAAAACAGCTTGTCCGATCTTTAAGTTAGTTAGTGTTTGTTAATGTTTAAAACTAAATATGTGTAGTATTAAGATGAATTTTAGTTAACATGTATCATACACAATTTGCAAGCAACTCACCCCCTATATAATGTAGAAAATAAAATTTAAAAAAAAAAATGAAAAATTTCATTTATGAAAATAAACTTGCCCTACGGGCTATCTCCTTGGAAAATCACTTGCCCATGGTGATTTTAACCCAGCACGGGCAAGCGGGTGTCCACTTAAGAAAACCCCTGTATCTTGGACATTGGGTGAGATAGTGCAACACAGTCTCAAAGGCACCCCACTACAAAGGGGGGAAGGGACAATGTTTCTTTTATGAGAATCATAGTTTAATGAGATTCACCCTAATCACAGACAATTGTGACTTGACTTGATGTTGTCTACGTCTAACAGCATACTGGTCATGTGATTTTTTTTTCGGGTTAAGCTGTATAAAATGGATTTTTACCTATTTTTTGAACCAATCTAATCTTGGATAACAACCAAAGAGTTTGAAAAAGCACTTGTTTAATTGGTTTGCATAAGTTATATTAGGATATTCTATCATAAAAATGGGAGTATCAGGGAGCATATCTTTCTGCATGATTGTCAATTGGCAAATAACTATTTAATCTACCTATTCAAACATAAAAACCACCCAGCTGAAAAAGTAAACAGCTGTGAGTCTTTAAAAAAGGTAGTTAACCTTGGTAGTGGACTTGTCCCCCTAAGTCTCAATAAGCTATTTATAGTCACAGCTGGTGTAGGGTTTGTCAGCTAAACTAAGTTCTCCAATCAAATCACACTGACGAAACCTTTTTTATGTTTCGATGGTATTACATTTTTATCTATTTCTTTCTTTCTTTCCTTTTTTCTTTATTTCCATTGGCTAGTATATTACATCTCTTAAAAGTGACAAATACGTTTTCTACCATTAATTTATAATCACATACTATTAAAACTGGCCACCATTATTATATTAAATAAATAACATTGTAACACTTTTACTTTCTTAAACATTCATTTTTTTTTTTTTTCTTACGATAACTTTTTTTTTAAAGACATTTCTTTTTTATTTTGTTTTAAGTCTGGCTATGAATAGAAGTGTTAAAATAATATGGTGACAAGCATATCATTCCAGCATATCATTACCGAATCAGCCCAAATCAATTGAGTGATTCCAGTATAGTTCTGCCCATCCCCACCCCACACACACATACAGACTTCGCGAAAGGTGTCAGACCGACAGACATGTCTGACAAATTTCATTTCAGTCTGATAAAAAATGCTTTCTTTTCAGTCCAGATGACTGGCAGGAATTTTTCAGCAAACTCAAACTGTAAATATAAGGGGGAAACAACTTTTCTTGCTATTCTTGCTTGTTATATACATGTACTTACCTTGCTTGATCCTTGTATTCTAAATATTTAATTGGCTTAATCTATATATATATAAATCAATAAAACATACCTGGAGAAAGACAAAAACTAGATATTTGAATATTTTCTCATTTGTTTTTTGGTCTGACAGATTTTCTTTTGGTCTGACAATTTTTTTGTACTTGTCACACCAAATGTCTGACAGATTTTTTTGCCTTTCACGAAGTCTGCACATACACAATTTCACCCAGTGGAAAGAGAATATTCCAAAAGGATACAATCCAAGCCATCATCAAGAAATGATTGTGGTAGGGTCTTTTTCTTTCTCTTTTTCAGGTGAAGTTTCTTCTCTAAATCTCGTATCTCTCTATCATCGTACATGTTTTGCATTTCAAGCTGCTGCCTTTCTTCTTCCTTTTCCTGTAAAGTTTAAGAAAAATGTAAATATTGTCATTTAAGAAATAGTAGTATACTTCACTGTAAAACAGAAAAAATACTTTTTTTTTACAGCTGTTTTATAGCCAATACTCAACTACATTCACAAATGCCAAAACATATTTATGTATATAATTTTTTTATCTGAATTCAAAATTCCCAATAAAAATACAGAAAAAAATGTTTAAATGTGGCCAAAATTTAACCAAGTTAGATGGTTTTTCCCACAGGCATTTCATATACAGCAGTTAGTGACAAAAAGATCAATATATCCCCAACTTTCTTCTACTATATTTGCTTAACTTCTTTACTAACGTTTTCCAACTTCTATCATCTTGTAGTGAAAAGTCTCAATTTGTAGGCCACAGATCATTTCCCCAATACAGGGAAAAAAGAAAAATTTGTTTCAATTTCAGTGAGCTACAGATGAAGTCAGTATGTCCACAAAATACAAGTGGCAGGATACAAAACTACACTGTACATATGAGATTTCTTTTTATTTAAATTTGCCTTTAGCTTTCAAATGGGAAATTTTAGTTATTTTACACATAAAATGATCAAAATGAAAAAATTAAGACAAATATTAAAGCAGTATAAAATAAATTAATCAGGTTTGGGCAACCTTTTTGCATTATGCTTCTTGCATAAACCATTTAAATTGAATAAATTTATTGCATCACAATGAAAATGGTATATTTTGTTGAAATTCTTGTAGTACCATATCCATATGTCTTCATTTTCCCCAAATTTTCTGACTTTCATAGGGGAAAATTTTAGTGTATTTTCTGAGGGGACATTATCCTGACACTAAGTCAACCCAGTCATAGAATTACACATATATGCTGCAGTGACTTGGAAACCTGTGCGCCATACGCCATAGTCCCATAAATTGAAAATGTCCCATTGTTTTCACATTCCCATGCGCCATTTGTCTCTTTTGCTTCGAACCCAATTGAGTATAAAATGCATTGAATCATACTTATTTATAGTCCGTCTTGCTTTTTTTTTCTTTCTCGTATCGTAATACATTAATGATTAAGTACGAATCGCATTTTTTCCGAGTAAGCGATATACTAAGGTAAGATATCATATGGGCAACTGAACTGGACGCTTATTAAACCGTAAAGAATGATGCAATTGGAATACTCAGTTAATATCTCGGAAAAGCTTGTCCGAGATATTACATTCAATTTCGTATCAATAGACGCATTGAATATTATCTGAAAAGAACAAGAATGCCTCCCAAAATAAAAATTAAAAGGTCCGAACGACATAGGTCATTTCATCGTTTTTGGGCTTACAATCCAGAAATAAAATGAAAACTGTAAATGATAATAATGAAATGGCGTCAAGTGCTGATTTATTGCAGTCTCCCTCTCATGGAAGTTACGAACCCTGCTTCACTCCCCCCTCGAGAAGTTTCGACTGATTCATTGACACAATCTTCCCCTCGCCCTCAAGATACCTCGATACCTACCAGTAACACCATGCAAATATAAGTCTAGAAAAATACGAGAAAGTGGAACTAAGATTAAGGAGCTGAACTTTTAGTTTAAAACTTTTAATCAGGCCTATGTTTTATTCAAACAGCTTTATTTTATAGTTGCTTCAGCTAATTGAAGATACTGTTCTGTATAAATAAGGATATGTGAAAAAATCTTATTTACCTAATTTAGTACATATGTTCTGAAACAAATTAAAAATTGATGTTTAACAGTTTTATTTTTAACCCTCTAAAATTTGTCACATCAATAATTCAAAATGTCCCATTAGATTTGAAAATGTCCCATTGATTTTAGCAAATGATGGGCCATAGTCCCATTGAAAAAAATTCTTTCCAAGTCACTGATGCTGAGTGGTTTTACACCAACATTGGTATGTTGCAGCCTGGAATCGAACCCACAAACTCCCAATTCAGGAGTGGACATTCTAACCACTAGGCCACCAGGATCGGTACAAAATACTGAACACAAAAGGTTTTTTACTTAATTTATGCTAGAATATCTACAATTACAACGCAAGTTAATCATACCTGCTCTTTTTTCATTGCCAATCTTTTTTTCTTTTCCTTTTTCATAGCATCCATTCTCTTCAATTTCTTTTCCTTGCGCTTCTTTATAGAAATGTTCATCTTCTCTTTTTCAATCTCATCCTTTGTTGGAATCTAACAATACAGTGCATAAGATATGAAAAGACACAGGCTTAACTTGGTAGATTTTTTATGAAACATTTTCTTTACATACATAACGCTATTGCCACTTTTCATAATGTAAGAGTTGTTGTTCTTGCAGGACAGTATATCAAATTTCATGCCTACCCACAACAGTCTGTTATAGACTTTCACCATTATTAACCCTTTCCCTCATAGAGGACACCATGAAAAGACCAAATACGAACAGCATAAAACCAGATCAGCCTGCGAGTAACTCGCAGGCTGATCAGGTTTTATGCTGTTCGCTGCTCCTCAGTGGTCTGGAAATGAGGATTTTATAATTTAATTTGGTAAGGTTCAACTGTGGTTTTCTGCAGATCAGGCTTTATGTGGTACCTATTGAGTGTGTCAAAATGAGTCTATATGAGGGAAAGGGTTAAGCAGACAGCCTCTCCCCTGGCTGATATACCGGTACCGTCCTGCAAAATGGCAACTCCTACATTACAAAAGGAGGGTATATGGTGTAGATTCATTAAATGGAAATTCTACTATAAATGGGATCCTTGTGACTATAATTAAAACTATAACTAAATACGGATTTTGGGTCCATGGTTACAGGACTTTTTTCATTCTTATTAATCAATGGCAATTCATGTGTCTTCTCCCAGAAAATTTCATTACCTTTGTGCTGTTTACCGTAAATATCTTATTTACCACAGGATTTCTCTTTACCCCCCTAATGAAAAGAAAGTGGCAATATGTTATCAAAGCCTCTTCCCCATCATCTGAAAAAAAGACTGTGGTGAGAACCCTGCTCTATTGGTACATATAAATTATAATTGTGTGCATTATAAGATGTTGATCTAAACTGTTCATTTACTTTTCAATAACTTAAATTTCTTAATCAGGAATTTAACATCTAAAACAGTTTTGTAGAGCCTTCATGCAGTAAAAAAAAACATTTCCTTGTTTTTTAATACCTGTATCATACATCTTATCAAGTTCAATTACGATTTCATTCAAATATCACATAATTACAATTATAAAATCATGCCTTATTTTTCCTCTTTATCACAAAGGGCTGTTCATATATATCTTCCTGTTGTTTTTGTTTTTTTTACTTTTTTCATTATTCATGTAGTTTTCCCCAAAATTGCTATCTACTACCAGATTTTCTTCTTCTAAACTCAAGAAAATTGTTATTTTATCCCCAAAATTAAGGTTAGGTCACATCTAAATCATCAGAGAGAGAATACAAACACTGAGTCAACAAAAATAGCAAAATTTCAAGTCAAAGTCTAAAAGAATCAAACCTGAATATCCTTTGTTTACACACGTCACCAAAATTAGTGTACACACATAACGGCCATTTTGATTAACTAAAACTAAAAGTAGATCTAGGAAGAAGATACTTA
>CM037781.1:54127421-54177421 GCA_021229015.1 Solen grandis | reverse complement strand
TGTCAGACCGGTATCCTATATTGCACTCGGCGGTCCTTCAATGGTTGCTCTGGAAGATTTACTACCAACTGTTATCACATCTTATTATGAGCCCCGTCGGTCCTAATACAATCCCTAACCTGTCCCCCATTATGTATGTTTCCCCATACTCTCAATTTTATGAAATCCATGTTTAAATAAGCCCTTTGAATGATAAGAAATCCGCGTATTGTATACCTCTCTTGCAAAATTTGCGCTTATCAGACCTACGGCGAAAGCTTGGCTAATGTCACTGATCTCAATTCAGTATCTTAAACGGGTGGCTATTATAAAATTGTAACATTTCTGTGCGTATAATGGAGCTGTCACAATTTATTTCTCAAAAGAACAGTGATGTTGATGTTGTGTGTCTTTTCAGTGTTGCGATCAAATGAAGCCTTTATGTTAAGATGATTTGGGAAGGATATTAAAGTACATACAATGTACGTGCCTCTTCCTTTGATTTATAGAGCTGAGGGTCGATGCATTAACATTTCCTATATACTGACTCCTTTGCGAGATAAGAAATAAAGAAAGAATAAAAGAGAGAGAAAATATTTTTAATTCAGTTACGCTGCTAAAAAGCGACCATATTGCGTCATGCAGTTGTGGTACTAATGTTGTTGTTGTTGTTTATGATGATGATGATGATGATGATGATGATGAAATCAGTCAATACCCATATCCAAATGTTGTTACATCTTGTAATCTGTTGTTCAAATAAAAATATTTATGTTCTATTCTGTTTCAGTCCGTATGCCCTGGCAGGGTCATTCGGATTTTCATGTGAGGAAGCCTTCCAGCTGGCTTGCGGTAGGTCGATGGTTCTACCCGGATACCTCCGTACATTCGGGGTCTTTTTCCACCTGTAATTTGACTGGACGTCGCTATATCGATGGCTCAACGCAAAACTGTCGTAACTCCGTTTTTTAAAATTGTTCAGGAGAAGGAAAAAACTTTCTGAATTTATTTGTGTTGGATATATTACAAGTGTTTTAACATAAAATTGCTGCATTATATGTCAGTTTTAATAAACTTCATTGTATTTTTTACAACATTTAATAAAAAAGGTGATTTTGAGGATAAACTGACTTACTACAGTTTTCCACTTCAAATGTTAGGTTTCATCGAAAAGAAAATCAATGCAACACTTGATTCCACCTCATATCATATGAATTCTGGAAAATTAGTTTATGCAACACTGTATCAATATCATTTTCACCAGTTTTAAATGATATAAAAAGGGGTCCATTAGGTATAACAAACAAATTCATGACAAGGGGACATTCCAGAGTTGATGACAAACTTTGATGACCAATGTTTTGACCTTTTGAGGAATTTTTTATCAATGCATGCTTAATATTATTAGAGCCATACAAGTATTACTCTAATAAACTAGAGTACATCAGGTTGAGAGACCCCAGGTATTTGAATTGAAAATGTGCAAATAGTTCATTAACACCATTTAAACTTAATATTTTTATAACTGCAAGTGTTATTAAAGACAGTTTAAAGTGCTGTCAATGAACAACATAAAGAAACCAATGTCCATGACAATACCTCATGTAGGTAAACCAAAGACCTAATAACCTAACAGAGATTCTCATCTCTGATATAGGTATGTGCAAAGAGCATATCAAGAGAAGTTCTCGTTAAGTTATGTGTATGATAATGTGACAGCAAGATAATGGGAGATGCGTAAAATTGCTCATATCAATGATAAATATACTAAGTTTTCTCTTCAATTTATTGTTGATTAAACCAAATATGTATATCTCTCATTAGATCACAGAACACTTTTATGAGTGATACTCCTGTAAAGTATTTGTCTGTTAATCGTCTCCATGACGTGAAGCGTCTCAGCGAGATTTCATTCAAATTCCATTCACCTGTTGTTGTTGTTTTCTTGTCACAGGAAAAAACATTTTTTTCGGACAGCTTTAGGTTAACAATGCAGACAAGCTTTTGAGCAAATATTATATCATAAAACAATTTGTATAACTTTTTAACAAATAATTTTATCATCTGCATCATCATCAGCATCTTAATACTGGGTATAACTTTTTCCCCGTTTTCCTGTTTGCTGCTCTCCACACTTTTCTATCCATAGCATCAACTGTCTTGAGGAAACAAAGATTTACTCCACACTTTTCAAATAACAAACTCTGTTATACTATCAGTTTCTTAGACAGTATTTGTTTCAAATAGTTTAGTTTAATTTTGGTTTCAAATACAGTCATTTGCATCATTTGATCATTTTGTTTTTCTGTATTTCCAGATATGTACACATTTTATTTACATTTTGGAGGGAAATTAAGGATACTGTATTAAAGTATTTAATTGTATTAACAAAACCCTGACTATCATTCTGCATTATTCATATCTAAATGGTTTAAAAGAATCGCCATGATTTAAATCTGACATTTTAATTGTTTTACGGTATTAAACATCACTAAAGAAAAAGTTTTCTTCACACTTTCACCTGCTACTTTGAGGACTTACACATTTTCACATGGGAGTAGGAAGAAAAAGGGGTTGTGAACAGCAGGAATGGTATACTTGCACTAAAGGTTTAGAGACTAAACTAAATGTTTTACAAACAAAACTAGCTCCCAACAATTTCATGACCAGTGAGGACAGCAGACCCATTGCAGATTATAAATGACAGTACTTGATAAGACCTTCTAAGGGGGTCATCAAAATAGATCCTGTGCCTGTTCTTTATGAGCAGGAATCATATTATTTTGAAAATACATTTGGAAGAATCTGATTTTTGAGCTGCTGCTAAAGCATCATTTAGTGTCATACATAAAGGACACAGAATTTCACTTCTTTTTCTGATTGAGTGTTCCATGCAGTGGCTGCTGCTTTATAAAAGTCTGTTGACCAGTAAAGGGCATTCAAAATTATACATGTATCTACATAAATTTGGTCACTCTGTCTAAAATGCCATCCATAATTTCATCTTTCCAGTTGGATGTTGGAAATCAATGTACATACACTATTGGTGACACATTGTTTTTTCTACTGTCAAACTCTTCACAACCCTGACGGATTGTTGTAGCATGTGCTCAGATCATGGTGGGAAATGTGAAGAATTTTAAATAGAAATTGGTGTCATCACTGCATGAGAAGTTAAATTTAAAACTGACACTTTAAGCATTTAAGCCCATTATTAAGACAACATTTGCTGAACAAAATTAAGTGAAAGAAGAGCAGGGTAGTTCAGTGATTGCCACTGTTAGGATGCACATCTCAGGATCAAGGGTTCATGGTTTGAATCTAGGTCGTGTGGCTGCCTGTTTCCTTGAGTATGCAATTAACCTTGAATTGTTCCACTCCACCCAAGTGTATTAATGGGTACCTGTGAGGGTTTTTTCGGGTCATGCATATGACTTCCTAGCACCATATGTCTGACAGCTGCTCCTATGGAATTAACAAATATATTCAATGATCCGGAGGTAAACATGTCATGTTGGCTGATCGAGCACTTGCTTGAAGGTAGACTACAAATAAGTATTACCTATAGATACAAGTAAAGCTGTAAAGGCAAGTAGTATGTCAGAACTTAAAAGTAGATATTTCTACAAGTTAGAGATAGTAAATATATTTCTGTATGAAAAAAATAACTGACACACTAATTTTAAACTGATCAATTAATACACAAAAAACTTTATTTCATTTTCTTCTTAATAGGCTTTTATCAATAAGTTTGTTGTCTAAATGATTCATTTAGAGTTGGCCCTAAAATTCCTGTTTTGGACAACTGCTACCTGGTGAAACAATTTTTAAAAATTTCAACAGTAAAAGCAAAAAATAATGGTAAATTGTCTAGTTTTGAGACTGTTTAGGACTGAAAACATATGGGGGCCACCGTGGCCAAGCGGTTACAGTCGCGGACTACAAATCTCTCAGCCCCTCACCGCTGTGGATTCGAATCCTGGTAGAGACTTCGGATTTTTCATGTGAGGAAGCCTTCCAGCTGGCTTGTGGTAGGTCGGTGGTTCTACCCGGGTACCCCTGTGTACTCGGGGTCTTCCTCCACCTGTAATTAGCTGGACGTCGCTATATGATTGAAATACTATCGCAGCGACGGTAAACCCCAATACAACAACAACAACAACTGAAAACATGAGTGTGGCACCACCTAGAACACATATATTTTGACAAAAACAGAAGTGTTCTCTGGAACACATGTGTCATCTGCTGAAGCATGACGGACGGACGGACAAAGAGATGGACAGACAGACAGAAGACGGGAAAATGATCCCTATGTGTCACTTCTGCTTACAGCAAGCAACACAATAAACAGTATATTGGGTATCAGGAAAAATTTCCTTCCAACCAAATATCATTAATGACATCAACTTTGGGAAGTAAAAGGAACTAAGTGAATTTAAAAAACTTAGCAAATGCAATCTTCAAATGTCACTTTTAAATTATTTTGCTCTGTGCACATCATGTCACCATATGTCACAACAGTATAAGATTCATCACACAACAATTAATAATACCTCAATCAGTTTGAAGTATAACTTATTGGTGAGGATAATTGATTTTGTTGGGGTTTTTTTCACCGTAAATGTCTACCTAAAAATACATTGACCTATCTGCAGTTTATGGCGTAAGATAAGACTTAATGAATATTTGAATGATTTTCATTGGTAAAAAAAATGCCTATAGATCTTCTTTGGAGAAAAAGTTACACATAATTCTTTGTTAAGATAACTAGCTGAAATATATGCTTCCTATATATTCACTAAATTATCCTGACTGAATTACAGTTTATTTGATAAATACATTGTTGTTTTATCAATACACTTCTCTTAGATAAACATTGAGACCTGTTTCAGACCAAATGTTATTCTGCACAATCAAAAAAATATATATCAGTCCTATTCACTGAATGACAATTATAGTCCATATTGTTTTTTTCTGCTGATTGCAGTGGAATGGATGCTTTATCTATGCTTAATTTGATTCCAAGTATGAAACTTTTCACAGATAATAATTTGTACATGTATATCATATAACCGTACTACATTATGCATTACTTTAATCCCCATAATTGCTGCATATCTTGTTTTAAAAAACATTTCTAGTTATTAAAAGTATTTACTTTTTGATATCTCTAGCCATTTGTGAGTTAAGGTCTGAAAAAGTGAGTGTCATACCGAAAGTATGTGACTTGACAAGAATGGTATGATAAATGAATCTTAAAAAGTGTTTGGATTCCATAATAGCAAGTCGTAAAATATTAGTTAAATAAGTTTAATAAATGTTAACTGTATTTATTTCAAGTGCTTAGTGACATCACAGTACTATGACATCATCATTATGAATTATGACATCATTGTGTAAAAATGTTTTTTCAGTGCAACACTGTATGTAACTCAAGTTACGACAGTGTTGCACAAATGAAATCAACCAAATAATTATACTACTTTTGGACCATTTTTCATTTTTACTACTTAAATACAAATATTTTTTCAAAAAATTATTTCCACAGATAGAGCATTGTAATATAATGTGAAAAATGCAAAAACATCATTTTGTGAAAAAATTGGAGTTACGACAGTTTTGCGTTGAGCCCTCGATATGACTGAAATACTATCGAAGCAATGTCAAGTCCAGTCCGTTTGCGGCAATGACCTAGTACTGGCATTTGATCGTCGAGTTGGTCAGATGTCGGCGCTGGGACTTATATATCAGTACAACAGCGGTTCTTACGCCGATGAAACAGCATGGCGATTTCGGACTGATTCAGTTTTTTTTTTTCGGCGTAGCTGTATAATTTCGATTTCAACTCGCATCTTAAACCAATCAAATGTACGCTAACAGCGGTAAATAATTCTAAGCTGAATAAAAGGACTCCTGTTATTGATTAACGCATCGTTATGGACTATAAAATTACTACAAATAAGGGGTGCAGCTTGTATATATCATTCAGCTTGGTGTTATTACTTTTCTTTTTGATATAAACATGAAAGTGATTTCAGTAAGTTAAATACAATCCTTTTCCATCAATTGAGGAATGCTACTTTGTGAAAATGATTTAAAACAACAAAAAAGAATCCACCGTGTTATGACATGAAACCCCTTAATTACTATGTATATTGAATTCTTCCAGCCTGCCGAGATGCTCTCATTGAATATTAATTCGCCAAACTAATAACGCTTTTATATCATAATTGTCATATGCAATAATGATATGAACAAATATCAAACAAGCCTATTTACAGATATAATTTTTTGTATTACCGTCTATAAATAAGTATATTTCATAGAAAAAATACTGAACTATTTCTAGAGCGTACTAAATTTGTTGTGCGTCGGTCTTTCGCGCGCTTTTCCTCGGAATGTTCTAGAAGACTGGAAATCTCATTTTTCTTTCATCCTACGCCGAATATCTTTTTTAAAGATATTTCTTGTTTCAAGTAATTAGAAGATGTCGTATTTCTATTAGCATTATCCAACAAATATACATGTTAAATGTTGGTGACTGAATTCATTTCGTTTTCGTTATAAATTATATATTGCAGGAATTAATAGTAAATTAAAATGTATAAGAATTGTTTTCTTTTATTCCTATTGTTAATTAAATTTGCGACCTTATACTGAATAGATACGTAAAAATAATAGTTCCGGCTTCATCTAAATAACTTAATTACAATCTTATCACAAAATCCAAAATCAATTTTCATCAAAACCAGCAGGATTTAAAAAAAAAATGCCAACCCCGCCGTTATGATATTTACTTTTCTTCTCTTTCTTTTCTGAATATTAAGTAATGTTAGATGAAATTTAATATTTACCTTAATTCACACACACACACACACACACACACACACACACACACACGTTTTAAGTATATAGACTTCAAATAAAGGCAGGAAACCGTATCGAAAGACCTATGTTTTAACTTACATTTTCGCAAAATAATTTTAATATGTAATGTCAATGTTGTGAGAGAAAGAGAGAGAGAGAGAGAAAAAAACTGATGTCATTGCACATTAAAGTTTGTCAATCTTATAATAATAATACTACTAATAATAATCAAAACATCAAAGAGCCAATAGCGTTGAGAGAACGGGGTATTTCAATGCATCTATTTTGTATATTTTAGTAAATATAATAAACGATGATCAAATTTTTAAGCAACGCCAATAAATCCAAATATAAAATAACAAACGCATTAACAGATTCTTCCATGGACATGTATATATAATCGAGTGAAAATGTAGCCAAATAATCTTTCTTTTTTCCTTTTTTTTTAATAAACAGAGCCCAACAATGTATTAGTTGTAATTAGTAATACATGTACTTCATTACTGAACTGTGACATGGAAAAATATTAAATCTATCAATTACGTTCATTTTTTTTTTATTAATTAATGCATTTTTTTTAAATTCATTTATTTACGCTGTATCAATTTTGTTATCTAAAGCATCTATTACATCTATTAAATTAACATGTTCTAAAATCAGTTTCGTCTTCATAATGCAGTCACATTTTAAATCATTTGAAAATTAACCTCTTAAGGTCTGTAGATGCGTCATGTGTGGGGTGTTTCAGCCTCCACTGCTGGCTAGCATTGTATTAAGTGAAAAAGAAGCTGAGTGTGTAAAAGCCTTCCTTGCCAGTACATTGCCTCTCTGTAGACAAGTTCCACGCAGTGCCTCCACGTGGCAACATGAGCACATTGTGGCCTCTAACTGAAATGCGGGGGACTCGCAGGAGGTCTGCACCCAGACGTGGCATGCCAGGGCAACCAACATGTGATATGTCAACAGAACGTACCCCAGCTATGGAAAAATAACCCCTGTGCTTCCAGGGTAGGTCTTTTTGGCTAGCAACTAAGAGAGTGGTAACCCTAACAGAAAACAACAACAACAACAACAACAACAACAATATTTAATAATAATAATAACACGTAAGGCTTACATTATAACACATCACAGTATGTAATTAATTTCATAACATAATAATAATAATAATGCAGATAACTTATTAGGAATAGGTTTAGACAGGGGCCCAATTTAGTACAAGTAATGTGACTTTGTGGATTTGATAAACTAGTTTAGAGGAAAAAACACACATCGGCACACACACATACACGCGCGCGCAAAGAAAACTTTATAATCATTATGGCCGTTTTGACTGCTACGCATGAAATCTAACGCAGATTTCACTATCACATCAAGTTGAAAAAAATACTGAATTTAAGCAAAGTCTCTAGATATTTATAGTAATAAAGAGACCCTGGTTTCAGCTACATGTATGCATATTGTAAGTGCTCACGTGGTAACGCAGCGTGGCAGCCGGAATTTTGGCTAAAAAGAACAGGAATAAATACGATATAGTGAATTAAATGCTTCACCGGTAAAGTTGAAAGGTAATCGGATGATCAACGCATGATTTTACCTGTCAACTCGTACGATACGGTTTTGTATGTGTTAAAGGTTGTTTTGAAGGTAAGTCCAGTTTAAAATGGAAAAACATATTATTATAACATATGAAATGCAATAATAATTCAAATTCAAGTGAAATATATTAGAATAACTCATTTTTTGTTTATGGAGGATTTAGCCGGCACTTCGTAAACATTAGCCTAACTCAGTATGTCACGTCGTGTACTCATGTTATTTTATTTATTTTCATGAATAATGTTTCGCTAATTTTGATTAAATTTCATTTTCAAATGCATTTTAGGAAGATATAATCCTACTGTCAGTATGATTATAGTACATTGCAGTCTGAGAGAAAAAAAGGAGAGAGAAAATATCCCTGTGTAATTCGGCGATATAAGAAAAAATGCCAGGCATTTTAAACAAACCACAGTAATCTATAATAATACTGGTTATGATTTTACTACAACTTTTTTAAAGTTACTTACGAATAATGGCAAACAGTGTAGTCATTCAGCGGTTGCTAAATATAAACAAATATGGCAGTTGTAAACTCTTACGTCGATCTGAAATTGTAACCTAAATCTGGCGATTTTGATTGGTTTTTATTTTGGTCGGAGTGTGACATAGAATGTCGCATGACCTTGGTAGTAAAACTAGTTAAATGTCAAACAATGATTGTCAGTTTTTTTCAGCAACAATACCTTTTGAAAAAAAAGGAAAGGACGGTGAATGTTAAAATTGCATCAGGTAAAACCCACAATGTTATGACAGAAATGTACAAATTCTTTTTGTTTATCTGTCATATCCCCATGTTTAGCACAGAAAATCAACGGAGTCACAGATATAGACCGTGGGAGATAAACATGATTGAACTTCACTTCCGAAATCACGCAAGAATTGAAGTGAGTAACAAAAAACAAAACATTGCTGAACTTAGGTTATCGTCGGATTTTGGGTACAGGAGGATACCTTAAATATCAAGTTAAAACAGAATCTTTCAGGAAGTGGAGATTGCCTCTCTTCAGTTATTATATATGTGTTATTATAAAGCTAAAGCCTACAGGTGAAATTTCATACCTATACGACCAGTAATAAAGTGGGTCACAGATACTATAGAACCCTGGTTGGTGCATGGATGGGCTTTTAAGTAGGACTGCTTCAGTTACAGTCATAGATGACCCTGCAATGTTCAGTAAGGCATTGTCACAAATGCAATCAGTGTTTTTACCCTGCTTTTAGCCAAAAACGTTAAACTAACATTTTAAACTGCACTTGAATACATCATAATAAGATTGTTACAGCTTGATAAACATGAAGGCAAAATCCTATCATTATTAATTAATTAAAACTAATACTTTTCAACGATGTGCTACCAGTAATCCTCTTATGAGTGTTGGTAGTAATCAAGAGATAGATAGTTCTTAAATTATATTTATTCACAACATGTCTGTTTGATAAAGATGGCATTTAAACATTTCTGCATAAAAAGTTGTCTGTCCATCACACTTTTTGTCCAGAGCATAACTCAAAATGTATAAAAGCTATGATCTTGAAACTTCACAGGTAGATAGATCTCACGGAGTAGAAGTGTTGTGCACAAGAACCTTAACTCGGCACATCATATTTTTGAGTTATTGCCCTTTGTTGAAATTCATACTATATTTTTGTCTGAGCAATATTGCAATATATTGCCCACTCCAACTCAAGAAATATATTACTTACTGAGATTAAACTGTTTTTAAACCCCTTAAATTTACCCAAATTCCCAATGAATAATCTTTACAACTTTTTGACATTTGTACTTTATATTGATTTACTGATCTTTAAATGCTGTATGATATTATGTATATTCTTTTCTATGCAGACTGCAGAATCTGAGCTTCAATGTTATACACTGAACAAAATTGCTTACTCGCTTATTTATTAAGAACATCATTTTGGATGGAAAGAAAATAATGTAAGAAAAATGATTTATGATATATATTCATTATTACACAAATCCACGGTACATACCACGCAAAAAATATTCTGGGACTTTTGTTGAAGACTATTCATATATTTAAATTTTGCAAAGGAAAACAAGTCATTGCCGTCAGCCATTTTTTATTTCCTGTCAAGGTCATTATAAGTAACGAGTGAATATTTTCAAATAAAAGTGTATTTTTTGAGATCTGAATGGAAATTGATGCATTTATATCATATGTACGCATGTTTTTGATGTTGTTGAGCAATAAAATTATCAGTAACAAACAAATTTATTGAAAAAATTGTACTCGTTCATTTTCGTAATACAGAAGCCACCGAAGTACCGGTATTATTCGTCCGGCTCGCACCACAAGCTTGCTTTGGACCTTGGTTTACCATATACCTATAAAACCACCAACCTCTAGTGGATTCTGTGTGTGAGTTCATCCCAAATGTTTTCAATTGGATCTGCAGATCTGGGGGTTTAAAGATGGCCACAGTACAAGACCTTGATCCTGTTTGCTTGCAGGAGATATCTTGTAACATGGACAGTATGACATGTCGCACCATCTTGCATCAAGGTCAGGTCTTGGTTTTGCTGCATTAAAGGGACCACCCCTTGGCAGATAATTTCATTTCTGAAGATTTCAACTGGAATGACATCCCTGCCTAAATCATTACTAAATTGCCATCACAGTTGTCCTTTTTTACGTCTATAAATGCAATGCCTGCCATCATTGCCTTGAATATAAAAGCTTTTTTTTTTTTTTTTAACAAAAGGACCTGTGCCCAGTCAGCTCTTGTATGTTGTAGGTGTTTATAGGTCATTGAATTATTTCTCAAAGGCTTTGGGTTACTGCATGGTCTGATTATGGTGTGCACTGTTGGCTTTTCAGTCAATAAATTCTCAGCTACCGCCCACATATACAACTAATGGTACAATCCAAAATGAAAAAAAGGACAAGTCCATTTAAGAAATTTAGTATGGTAAGGTTTCATGATGTAGATTACATGGTACAAACAGTGAAAGTAAATGGTCCTCAGGGGCCTCCGTGGCCGAGAGGGTAAAGCCGCTGACTTTAACACTCACTCAGCCCCTCACCGCGTGGGTTTGAATCCCGGGAGGGTCTTTCGGATTTTCATGTGAGGAAGTCTTCCAGCTGGCTTGCGGTAGGTCGGTGGTTTTACCCGGATGCCTCCGTGCATTCGGGGTCTTCCTCCACCTGTAATTAGCTGGACGTCGCTATATGACTGAAATACTGTCGAAGCGACGGTAACTCAAGTAGTCTAGTCAAGTTAACTTGTCCTCACTGTATTCAGTAAGATTTTGTAAACCACAAAAATGTCTCCTCTGGCTGAGAGAGTAGAGCATCTCTCAGGAGTGTTAGGTTCACTATTGTGGGATCTATCCTCGATCAAAACATATGCCAAAAGCATTGATAACTGGTATTGTTTGGTGCTTAGCATTATTATTTACATGGTACATGTAGTTCCATGACTCAATGGCCTTGTGTCAGGATAATGTAACTGAATGTGTTTGGCAGCATTACATCTGTCTCAAGTAGACATTGTCTCCAAATGACTAGAATACTGTTGGTGGGATGTTAAACCCAACAAGGAAACAAATCCCCCCCCCCCCCCTCTACAAAAAAAAAAAAAGCAAAAAAAAAGCAATGGCTTTGATAATGCACAATTGCACAGTATCGGATAGATTTTGAGCTTAGCTCCTGAGGATGCTTAAATTTGGTTCAGGATTTAAGGAGTTTTGCTTGATAATGTCAGTTCTATGTTTTAATCAAAGACCCATTACCTGATGCTAGTATATTAGTACAATATAATGAACATATACAAAAAAGGGTTTTCATATTTGTGTTAAAATGAGGTGTTCTTAATATATATTACTCTGAATTGCTAAATCACAGTCAGCTATAAATGGATTCTGCTAGCAGAACATGGAAAAAGTTACACATTATTGTGTTATGATGGATTTTTCAATGTATTGATTTTGTAGTCCATAATTTTTAATATTAAATTGTAAAAATAACAACACCCAAAATCATGATTATCAATATATATCAATCTATTGATTTTGTATGCAGACATAACCTTCAAATTGCTACCTTGTCTTGGAAATAAATGTACTCCTTATTGATGGAGTCTACCATTACTTTATCAATAATTTTGAGATCGGGGCTCGTTTTCTCTGCGCGATTCCACTGGCAGTATAAAATCTGTGTATTGATCTCTAAGACAATTTCCCTGGAAAATTGTAACTAGCCTGATCTTGGATGTGGGATTTTGGATTATCACAAAAGGTGAAAGGAGGTTTGTTATATTCAGATTTCTATTTATTTTATTTTTTTCATGATAATTTATTTTTATATTATGACAATTTAAAAGTTTTGCTGCTGAATGGCTTATGCCTAGAAAAAGTTACTACCATGATCCGGAAAGTCAGATTTAGTTTCTGGAGTTAGTGAGTTGTTGTGTTTGGATGAGATGTTATTTGTTTGATGTGAGCATGTTGTTGATGTTTGGATGAGATGTTAATTGTTTGATGTGAGCATGTTGTTGATGTTTGGAAGTTACTCAACAGCTCTGACACAGATTATTATACCTTATATATACTTGCATGTTTAAATTTGGGTTGAAACTTTAGATATGACATGACTCAGAAAGGAACAAGTCCTATTCATTTGTCATATTGATACAGAAAATGTCACATTGAAATGTTCAAAGATGTCACTTTGAAATTATAAATGTCATTTAGATTTTTTGGAAAATGTTAAAACCATGATAATTTCACTTTGAAATAAAAATATTTCCTTCAGTCACGGTAAATTGTATGTTACTCATGAGACAAAGTTTGCATACACATATTAAACATTACAGCAGTTATCATTTTTTTGAAAACATTCAGAATTTCATGTTTTATGTATATTGATAGTTGATTTACTAATATCACCAGCCTTAGAAAAAGATTATGAGAAATTTTTTATAAGTAAACCTTATATAGGAGCACTGTTAAGGATGAAATGTCACCCATGAAAACTAAGTTTATTTCTTGTTCTCAGAATAATTACAATTATTAGTAAATGTTATGTCATATTGGTGAAACATCTAATTTCATGAAACAAAATGAATTTAGGGTTCAGCTCGGTTTACTGCGTAACCATCTATCATTAAATACCCTTACCCATGGCTAAAACACACCCTTATTTTAAATAAGTACAAACCAACAGTATTTGTTATGCCCCCACAAAGTGGGGTGCATATAGCGTTGCACTTGTCCGTCCGTCCGTCCGTCCGTCAGTCCGTCCGTACGTCCCGAAATCTTGTGAACGCAACTCCTCTTAAACCGGATGGCAGATTTTGCTTAAACTTCCAGGGATGAACAACCTTAATGTGTAGATGGTAGTAAAGAAAGGAATTTTCGCGGCGACCAAATTTAACAGAATTATGGCCCTTTGTTGATTTGTTCACTATATACCATATAGAAATTTTGTGAACGCAACTCCTCTTCAACCGGATGGCAGATTTTGCTTAAACTTCCAGGGATGAACAACCTTAATGTGTAGATGGTAGTAAAGAAAGGAATTTTCGCGGCGACCAAATTTAACAGAATTATGGCCCTTTGTTGATTTGTTCACTATATACCATATAGAAATTTTGTGAACGCAACTCCTCTTCAACCGGATGGCAGATTTTGCTTAAACTTCCAGGGATGAACAACCTTATGTGTAGATGGTAGTAAAGAAAGGAATTTTCGCGGCGACCAAATTTAACAGAATTATGGCCCTTTGTTGATTTGTTCACTATATACCATATAGAAATTTTGTGAACGCAACTCCTCTTCAACCGGATGGCAGATTTTGCTTAAACTTCCAGGGATGAACAACCTTAATGTGTAGATGGAAGTAAAGAAGGAATTTTTCGTGGCGACCAAATTTAACAGAATTATGGCCCTTTGTTGATTTTTCACTATATACCATATAGAAATTTTGTGAAAGCAACTCCTCTTAAACCAGATGGCAGATTTTGCTTAAACTTCCAGTGATGAATAACCTTAATGTGTAGATGAACAATGTACAGATCTTACCAGCACAGTATACGATACGCAACCTGACATAATCCTAGGTGATTTCAACATCAACGTTGATTCAGTTTGGTACAGAAGACTATCTGAATCTCTGCTTAATTATCGCCAGTGTGTGACATTACCAACACACTTAAGTGGATCTATTATTGATCTTGTCTATGTAAAAGATGAGTTGCCACAGCCAAAAGTAACTGTATACCCAACATATTTCTCTGATCACAGCATTGTGTTCCTGCAGTTTTAGGAGACCAGACATGTGTTTCAAAGTTTTGTTTTATTCAGACACTAATATTGTATTCCATCTGTAAAGAAACCAAATATGATGCCTCAAGAGTTAGGTAACTTTTTTATCATTAATACATAATTGAGGAAATTTCAACTGAAACGCTATAATAAGAACAGAATTTTGTAGACATTAAATGAAGCTGCTCTTGTTTACGAGCACATCTGCACAGTGGGGGCATCCGTGTCCTTTGGACACAGTTCTAGTTTAATTTTTTTTTCTTCCTATGTTCAAACATTCAGATTTTGCTTTTTTCTTTAATTAATGCTATTTAGATACAAATCTAAATAATTAAAGCTTAAAAACAATAGGTCACCAGACTTATTTTTTAAGAAATTACATTTTAAGATTGTGGGTGGGGAATTTACTAAGGGGAAGTTCAACTTTTAGATAAACTTTTATTCCCCCAAGATCTTTGATTGAGGGCTGCTGCGGTCATATTGTTTTTATGCCCCGCCAACTCTTTTTAATTTTATTCCGCTTCATTACTGTGTGTTTCACAGGAAGTCAGGGTGAAAATAAACGGCCTAACGGCTGAAAAATTAAGATACATATCAAAATTGATACAAGCTGTTGCGCCATTTTTGGTCTTAGATCTAAAATCCTTTTAACACAATGTCATTAACTTTATCTGATTTTTTTATGGGTTTTGACAACATGATTTTGCTTTTATTTCAAGAATATACTGACCCAAACTTGATGAGTATCTTATATTTGAACACAAAGCTGATTAACCCTTTCCCTCACATAGACTCATTTTGACGCACTCAATAGGTACCACATAAAGCCTGATCTGCAGAAAACCACAGTTAAACCTTACCAAATTTAATTACAAAATCCTCATTTCCAGACCACTGAGGAGCAGCGAACAGCATAAAACTCGCAGGCTGATCTGGTTTTATGTTGTTTGCATAGGTCTTTTCATGGTTTCCTCTATGAGGGAAAGGGTTAAATAAAATTGTTTTGATAACAACTGCTTTTGACAGATATTACTCCAATAAACCAAATAATCTTCAGTAACTGAGAGAGATACTGAACTGACAGTTATTGGTTTATATGACAATTTCCATGCCATTACACATGAAATGATATCTGAATAAGAAAAAGTAAATGTTACTTGAAGGTCAAGGTCACAGTTCTATTGTTAAAATAGATAAAAGGTATAAAAATATGATTTTTAAGTGTTATAATTTGATGTAAAATAGTGTTTCAGGGTAGTTTTATCACTTTTTACTGTATGGTGCCCAAGGTTTAGCATTGTTTGGTCTCCAGTGTTTTGTACTGGTTGGTGTCCCAGTATTTTGTACTTGATGGTGCCCAATGTTTTTGTACTGGTTGGTGTCCCAGTATTTTGTACTCAATGGCGCCCAATGTTTTGTACTGGTTGGTGTCCCAGTATTTTGTACTCGATGGTGCCCAATGTTTTGTACTGGTTGGTGTCCCAGTATTTTGTACTCGATGGTGCCCAATGTTTTGTACTGGTTGGTGTCCCAGTATTTTGTACTCGATGGTGCCCAATGTTTTGTACTGGTTGGTGTCCCAGTATTTTGTACTCGATGGTGCCCAATGTTTTGTACTGTTGGTACCCACTGTGTATCAGTGGATTTTTTTAGCTGTTTTTGGAAGGTGACCCATACCCTTTCATTAAGTTTTATGTGAATTGTTAGATATTGGGAAACTACTTAAGTTTTTCAATACAAGTAAGAAATAAAAGTATAGTATATACTGGGTATATTGATCGGTTCATCAATTATTGCTTTTATAAGCTCTGTGTAGAAAATAAAAACACACAAGCAGATCTTGGTCAGTTTTTGCCATACTGAACCAAATATTTTCCAAAGATTTATTTGAGAATTCATACTTTCAAATTCCTAGGGATATTTACTATCTGGTATTGAGAATACAGCCCAATATCAACTATAAAAGTAGCTGAAGAAAGTCCCTGGTTATTGCTTATTGCACATAGGGATGTATATAACAAAACTGTCACAAGTGACAGAGACATTAAGCATCGGTATTTATTCATGACAGTTCATTGGACATTTCAGATCGAGTGAAGCACAATGTCGGCGAAAGCCATCTATGAGGCTAAAGGGAAGGAGCTACTGAACAACTGTCTAGAGGGGACCGCCATTAAAAACAAATTCTCTGTGGTAACCGAGGATGTTAATTGGAACCAGTTGGTGGCAGATAATCCATGGCTATCAACAGAGGTGAGTGTTGCTTGGAGGATGTTGTTGCTGTTGATGATGATGATGATGATGATGATAAAACTGCTTCTTCTCATCCATATAATTATATATATCACTCATACATATCATTTATATGTAGATATCATCATCTGCCTACTACATTTATCAAGCATAAAACCCAATGCTTCCACCCATTATAAAATTGTCTGTAACTTTACCATATAACCCTGTATAGGTCTATTTAATGTGTACCTATGGTATGGATGTATAATATTAAACTTTAATACATTTCAGACAATATCCTGAACATGCAGACAAATGTAGTTTAGTCCAAACTTCCTGGATAGATTGAAATCAGATAATCAGACTGGTAGTTGAAATGTCATTGTCAGATAAAACCTTTTTGACATCTCTGAACTGTGAAGCAATACATGAAGGAGTGTGAAGATCATTTTAATATCAGAAATGATAAACCTTTTAACCCTTTCCCTCATATAGACTCATTTTGACGCACTCAATAGGTACCACATAAAGCCTGATCTGCAGAAAGCCAAACTCAAACCTTACCAAATTTAATTACAAAATCCTCATTTCAAGACCACTGAGGAGCAGCGAACAGCATAAAACCTGATCAGCCTGCTAGTTACTCGCAGGCTGATCTGGTTCTATGCTGTTCATATAGGTCTTTTCATTGTTTCCACTATGAGGGAAAGGGTTAATTGAATTTTACAGTTACACTGTGTTTTTTGTTTCATAATAAAAATTCAGATATTATGCTTTTTCTGAAGGGATTTTTAGCTTCACTGTGTGAAGAATAGGAGGAGATATTGTGGTCACTCAAGAGTCACTGTTTGAGTGTCCCGAGTGATGTTATGCTTTTGTTTTGGACAGGTTAAATTAACATTGCCATTATCTCTACTATTACTCAATGGATGTCCCACAAACTACACTCCTGATAATTATCATGCAAACCAGTAAAAACAGAAACAGTAACTCTTCCCTTTTTAGCTCGACTATTTGAAGAATATGAGAGCTATTGTAGTCGCCCTGGCGTCGGCGTTGCAGCTTTTGGTTAAAGTTTTGCGTGCAAGTTACTATCAACCTTATATCTCAATAACCATTTATGGTATTGACTTGAAAATTTATAAATATGTTCAGGGGCATCAGACAACCAAGGTAGATAACTCTTGATGGAATTTAATATGAATTATGGCCCCTTTTTTACTTAGAAATTTTGGTTAAAGTTTTGCATGCAATAGAATATTTGGTTAAAGTTTTGCGTGCAAGCTAATATCTAGTTTGTATCTCAATAACCATTCATGGTATTGACTTGAAAGTTTATGAATATGTTTAGGGGCATCAGACAACCAAGGTAGATAACTCTTGATGGAATATATTACAAATTATGGCCCCTTTTTAACTTAGAAATTTTGGTTAAAGTTTTGCATGCAAGGTACTTTCATGCTTATATCTCAGAGTCCAGGCATGGGATTGATTTGAAACATCTTCAGTATGTTTAGGGGTATCATACTATAAAGGAAGATAACACTTGATGGAATATATTAAAAATTATGACCCCCTTTTAACTTAAAATTTTAGTTAAATTTTTGCATTCAAGCTACTATCCAGCTTATATCTCAGAAAATGCTTGTGGAATTGATTAGAAAGTTTAATGAGTGTCTTCAGGGGCATCAGAAAACTAAGGAGGATAACTTTTGGACTGAATTTTATACAAATTATGGCCCTTTTCTAACTTGGATTTTTGGTTAAAGTTTTGCATGCACAGTGTTATTGTGCTTATGTCTCAGTAACTAGGCATGGGATTGATTTTAGACATCATAAAAATATTAAGGGGTATCAGACTATCAAGGTATATCATTTTTGACTATTATTATGTACAGGGTATGTGAAAGGCAAGAATTGAAATAGATTTCATTTGATTTACTAACAAGCATTTTGAATAGTCGAGCGTGCTGTCCTCTGACAGCTCTTGTTGGACTTAAAGAATGTTTAATTGCCCACTTAAGACCAAATACATGATGGATTTTTTTTTTTACATCATTAAACCAGCCAGCATAAATAAACAATAGTTTTTGAGGCTTGGTTTCTACATGTAAGCCTTGCCTGTATTTTTACAATTACTCTGTATATGCCACTCAAAGTTTATGAACATATTTTTTATCATTGAATAATTAGCTGAGATAAGAGCTGTTATTCTTGTATAACAATATTTATTCCTGTTTTGACAATCATGAATAGTAGGATTCTGTTTAACAGTAGCATATTTGTTTTGACATCAATTACTTTATGTGAAGATTGTAAATGAAAGTTCATGCCTTTGTAACACAGATGTCTGCGAATAGGTTGAAATTTCATACATGTGTTGGGTGTCATTATATACTCGTAATATCAGGTCACTGGACATGTTTCATGACTTTATCATTTTGGCATGATTATGACTTTTGATTGACATGCATAACATATAAACATAGATTATATTATACTATCTATCGTCTTGAATAATGAATTTGCATCTTCAGACAGCTCCTGTTTTTCCTGTCATGGTTAGGTTAGGTGTGAGACAGTTTTTATCCCCTGCCGAAAGGCGGCGGGGGATATAGTAATAGTCTCCGTCCGTCCGTCTGTCTGTCAGTCCGTCCGTCCGTCCGACATTTTTGTCCGGAGCATAAGTCAAAAAGTATTTGAGATATCAACTTGATACTTCATAGGTGAATAGATCTTATTGAGGAGGAGTGCAGTGCACAAAATGATAACTCTACCTTTCCTAATTTTTGAGTTATTGCCCTTTGTTATTTTTCAGACTTAATTTTTGTCCGGAGCATAACTCGAAAAGTATTTGAGGTATCAACTTGGAACTTCATAGGTGAATAGATCTCATTGAGGAGAAGTGCAGTGCACAAGAATGATAACTCTACCTTTCATTATATTTGAGTTATTGCCCTTTGTTATTTTTCAGACTTAATTTTTGTCTGGAGCATAACTCTAAAAGTATTTGAGGTATCAACTTGATACTTCATATGTGAATAGATCTCATTGAGGAGAAGTGCATTGCACAAGAATGATAACTCTACCTTTCCTAATTTTTGAGTTATTGCCCTTTGTTATTTTTCAGACTTAATTTTTGTCCGGAGCATAAGTCGAAAAGTATTTGAGGTATCAACTTGATACTTCATAGGTGAATAGATCTCATTGATGAGGAGTGCAGTGCACAAGAATGATAACTCTACCTTTCATAATTTTTGAGTTATTGCCCTTTGTTATTTTTCAGACTTAATTTTTGTCCGGAGCATAAGTCAAAAGTATTTGAGGTATCAACTTGATACTTCATAGGTGAATAGATCTCATTGATGAGGAGTGCAGTGCACAAGAATGATAACTCTACCTTTCATAATTTTTGAGTTATTGCCCTTTTGTTATTTTTCAGACTTAATTTTTGTCCGGAGCATAAGTCGAAAAGTATTTGATATCAACTTGATACTTCATAGGTAGATAGATCTCATTGAGGAGGAGTGCAGTGCACAAGAATGATAACTCTACCTTTCCTAATTTTTGATTATTGCCCTTTGTTATTTTTTGTCCGGAGAATAAGTTTAAAAGAATTTGAGGTATCAACTTGATACTTCATAGGTGGATAGATCTTATTGAGGAGGAGTGCAATGCACAAGAATGATAACTCTACCTTTTATAATTTTTGAGTTATTGCCCTTTGTTATTTTTTCAGACTTAATTTTTTTCCAGAGCATAAGTTTAAAAGAATTTGAGGTATCAACTTGGAACTTCATAGGAGGATAGATCTCATTGAGGAGGAGTGCAGTGCACAAGAATGATAACTCTACCTTTTACAATTTTTGAGTTATTGCCCTTTGTTATTTTTCAGACTTAATTTTTGTCCAGAGCATAAGTCGAAAAGTATTTGAGGTATCAACTTGATACTTCATAGGTGAATAGATATCATTGATGGGGAGTGCAGTGCACAAGAATGATAACTCTACCTTTCCTAATTTTTGAGTTATTGCCCTTTGTTATTTTTTAGACTTAATTTTTGTCCAGAGCATAACTCGAAAAGTATTTGAGGTATCAACTTTATACTTCATAGGTGAACAGATCTCATTGAGGAGGAGTGCAGTACACAAGAAGGATAACTCTACCTTTCATAATTTTTGAGTTATTTTTTAGACTTAATTTTTGTCCGGAGCATAAGTTTAAAAGAAAGTTGAGGTATCAACTTGGAACTTCATAGGTGGATAGATTCTATTTGGGAGGAGTGCAGTGCACAAGAATGATAACTCTACCTTTTATAATTTTTGAGTTTTCGCCCTTTGTTATTTTTTAGACTTAATTTTTGTCCAGAGCATAAGTTTAAAAGAATTTGAGATATCAACTTGGAACTTCATAGATGGATAGATCTTATTGGGGAGGAGTGCAGTGCGCAAGAATGATAACTCTACCTTTCATAATTTTTTAGTTTTTGCCCTTTGTTATTTTTTAGACTTAACTTTTGTCCGGAGCATAAGTTTAAAAGAATTTGAGGTATCAACTTGATACTTCATAGGTGAATAGATCTCATTGAGGAGGAGTGCAGTGCACAAGAATGATAACTCTACCTTTCATTATATTTGAGTTATTGCCCTTTGTTATTTTTCAGACTTAATTTTTGTCCGAGCATAAGTAAAAGTATTTGAGGTATCAACTCGAAACTTCATAGGTGGATAGATCTTATGGAGGAGGAGTGCAGTGCACAAGAATGATAACTCTACCTTTCATAATGTTTTGGTTATTGCCCTTTGTTATTTTTCAGGCTTAATTTTTATCACACTTACCTGTAGACCTCAAAATAGAGGAATTAGTAGATCTTCACATGGGTTTCATATCTATAATCACTTTAAACATCAGTCTTCATTACCAAAAATTTTCTTTTAAAAATATTCTACTCTCCAACACATCTTCTAAAGAGCAAGCGTTCGGCGGGGGATGGCCATGTCAACATGGCTCTTGTACAAATAAAACCACACGTGTATGTTTGTGTAAGAAAGAGTAAATAAAGTCAAGACGTAAAAAAAAAAAACATTTGTGTTTCGGGTAACGGTCTAAAAAGTTAGGTAGGGTTGGGATTAAGTTTTTTTTTTATATTTCTTTTTAAAGTCCAGTCATAAAAGTGAATGAATCATGGAAGACGGTGGTCTCAAAATGGCCACTACAGTTAAAAACTTTAGGGTTGACTGGGTTTTTGCGAGGTAGGCTTGGGTTGCCTAAAACACAGAATATTTTTTTAAGGCCCAACCATGAACTTATATTCCAGTGTGTACTTGTCGGAAAATTAGATTTATAGAATTTATATATACATATTATTTTGAGGTGTTTCATGCAGAGGTTGGTTAAATTGTAGTTTTCACCTGATCGGATAGATTTTTTTATGCCCCTCCTTCGAAGAAGAGGGGACATATTGTGTTGCAGATGTCTGTCAGTCGAACTGTAGGTAGACCGCTTTGTTTCCGATCAATAACTGGAGAACGCTTGGGCCCAAATTCCTCAAACTCATGGGTGATTGGTCATGACTAGTAGATGACCCCTATTGATTTTGGGGTCACTTGGTCAAAGGTCAAGGTCACAGTGACTCAAATGTGAAAATTGTTTCTGATCAGTTACTGGAGAATGCTTGGGCCAACATTCCTCAAACTTCATAGGGTGATTGGTCATGACTTGTAGATGAACCCTATTAATTTTGGGGTCACTTGGTCAAAGGTCAAGGTCACAGTGATCTCAGATGTGAAAATCATGTGTAGGGGGCATATGTGTTGTTCTGGCAACTCTTGTTATATCCTCCTGGATATCTGTTACTTTTATAACACTAAGGTATTCCTGCGTGGGTTCGAATCTGGGCAGGGTCATTCGGATTTTCATGTGAAGAAGCCTTCCAGCTGGCTTGTGGTAGGTTGATGGTTCTACCCAGATGCCTCCGTGCATTTGGGGTCTTCCTCCACCTGTAATTAGCTGGATGTCGCTATTTGACTGATAAACTGTCAAAGCGACGGTAAACTCAAATAGTCTAGTCAAGTCTAGGGTGTTCAATCAGGAAGTAAATACAATTACTGCATAGCTATAAAAATATCTAAATGGACAAAGGAAGTACATTAAATTTAATCTGTAGGAGGAAGCAAGTACCTGTTTCATAGAACTTCACAGGTTGAGACTTTAATCATACTTAGACTTTTTAAGGCCTGAAGATCCAATACTTAATGACCTTGAGAGGAGGAATTTGAAGATTTTCTAAAAAGAATCAAAGAGACTGGTCCTGGAGGCCAAGAGGTTCGTAATGTGTGGCCCAAAATTGGGGGATCATATGTTAGATTCCTGGCAGCTTATTTAATACATAGTTGTAAAAAAAAAAATACTACATGTAGTATAATTCCCTGCTTGGCGCTCAACATATGTGTAGTTCCATGACAGGTGAACATGGTGTCAGGATAATTTTATTGTGTGTGGTACATGTATCATGCCGCATGTCTATGGCCTGATACTGTAGTGTGGCAGCACTTTATCTGTCTCAAAAAGACATAGTCTTCAAATATTGTTGGTTGGACATTAAACCAAACAAATAAACATTTTTAATTTTTCAGAAACTGGTAGTTAAACCAGATCAACTAATCAAAAGGCGTGGAAAACTCGGGCTCATCAAGGCAGGGGCAGACCTTGCAGGTGTACAGACATGGTTGGGGGATAAACTTGGAAAAGATTTTCAGGTATGTTGAAAAAAAAAATATTACAGATTCTCAGACCAAAAAAAAAAATCATTAACCCTTACCCTGCTGGAACCGTTAGTACTAACCTTTGCCACCAGTAAAGAGCCAGACGGATGTGCAGGCTGGCCTGTCTTTTTACTGTGTGCTGACTAGCTACAAGTTTTCATCTTGTTACCCCTAAAATTGATAATGAACAGTTCCAAAAAAGGTGCCGGCAAAGTCCATTTAAGAAATTCAGCAGGTTAAGGGTTAAAAGGAAGACTTGAAGTGAGTCATGCATTAAGATATTTAAAAGTAACTTTCATAAAGATAGCAGATGTTCATCATGCTCGAAGTGACATGCAAGTGCATGATACTTACCTGTTGCTCAAAGGCCAAGATTTTTTTCTCTAAAAACAGTGAGTATTACCAATGCGTCTTAACATCAAAAGATAACCCTTAATGAATATTCACATACAGATTTATGATTAGATGAATATTCATTTAAGTGTTATATGGTATAAATATGCAACAATGGATTTTTCTTTGCCATGCTGTGTAGAATCTGAGCTACATTATTATATGGGCAGACAAATGAGACCCTGATCAGACAGCTCCTAGAGAGAGTTGCTAGGTCTTGATTTGTTCTGTTTGCTTATGTGTCAAAATGCCACTGTATCAGGTTAAGGGTTTAATTCCATTCATGGACCCGAGTTACAGATAAGCAGGGTATATGAGAATTTTTCCAGTTAATTTTGGCAAAAAAGCAAAAAGCTTTCAGAATCAAAGGGGTTGCTAAAAACAAAATAATTTTTGAAAACTTTATTGAAATGTTTGTAGTTGTATACAAAATATACATTATATGCAATTCACATATGTCAAAAACTCAGTTGAATTGCACAAAAATAAAATCATATGAAAGTTATAGGGTAAGTTACCAATTTCATGAAAAAATTATCTGTGCCTCTGGTGGACCATAATAAACCCTGATAGTAATACCAAAATTACTCCTGTTTGTGATCATAGGACTCCAAACATAAACCCAGTTAAGACTAAGGTCACCATAAAACCTTGAACAAAATTTGAAATCCTTGGTAGAAGGATCAAACTTTTATTAGTTACTTATTTTAGTGTCATTAGGGAAACAAATTCCTGAAACTTACATAATCCTTCTTGACAAACCCTGGGTTGGACCAGTACTTTACGCTTAGGAAGGTAAAATAAATCCATGCCCCAATGGCATTCAAACCCACAACCGTCAGATCCATAGTCTTGGTATGTTACCACATTACACATACCACTGGACCATGGCCCCCATCATTGCCATCTCTGTAAATATTCTCTGTTTTCTTATTTTAGAAAATATCATCAATTGGGAATATAAATGATTTTTAGTCAAAAATGATCATAAAAGTCATTTCCCCAGTATCCCATTAGAAATTGTGCTTCCAAATCAGTTTCATGGGCTCAGAAATACTTTCTGTTCAGATATCCCTTTGAAGGTCAGGCATTCATGTATTTATGCCACAAAAGGAATCAAAGAAAACCACCAAAAAGCAGTCTCTGTATCAGATTGGTTTTATTGATTTTTATGAGCCACATCCCATGCAGTTTGGACCAGTTTATCGGGTAAGACAGTCTAGCAAATTGGACTGGTTATCATTTACCTTGTGGGAATACAGACAGGCTGTAGAATTAATAGTGAACCAGTCAGGTCATTTGTGCAACCTGACAAATGAATGATTAAATTTTGGTTTAATCTTGTATCGGTAATCAATTAGCTTAGGGGCAGAAAATAGCTTGTTAGTTTCTGTTTGTCTTCTGCTGGTATTGAAACCTTTTTTCTGTTAATTAGTAGAACAATCTTTATATAGTGTCGATAAGACCTAATTAAATTTCTGTCTAACGGTTGTTGACGCTGATTGAAGCGTAACTGTCTCTCCGGCATTAGATAAGCCTTCCAGCTGGCTTGCGGTAGGTCGGTGGTTCTACCTGGATGCCTCTGTGCATTTAGGGTCTTCCTCCACCTGTAAATAGCTGGACGTCGCAATATGACTGAAATACTGTCGAAGCGACAGTAAACTCAAATAGTCAAGTCAAGTCTAGATAAGGCTCTGACAGCTAGACCCAGGGGCCAAGTGATTAGGCTATCCTTCTGTGTGTGGAAGGCTGTGGGTTTGATATCTAGCCAGGAAATTCCCAAGTTGTGAAAGATGGTATTGTCTAAATTGGTGCTAATCTTTGAAGTAAAATCAATGTCATTTTTATGATCATTAGAATTAAGACCAGGGTTTATGATGATGCATAATTGTGTGTCTTATTTTGACTAAATTTCAGCTTAGATGACCCCAAAATTTCATACCAGTTTGCCATAAGGGACGCTCCCTCAAAAACTTGCTCGAAAATTTCATTTGAGTATTGAGTTACTGTAATCACCAATGTATATGGTGGAGTTGTATTGTAGAGTGAGCACACCATGTTATAATCTTGAAAAAAGTATTTTCCCTTTTGTATTGTGCATCCATTCTTTAATGGAGGTTGCCATCTTGTTTTTCCACAGGTGTTTTGTGCGTGTTCAGTTTTGCTACTGTTAAGAAATGTCATGAGATACAATTATTATTCACTGGTATAATTATCCGCATGCAGTTAACATGGTGCCAAAACAGCATATCCCCGCCCCGAATGATTATCAGAGGTTGTTGTATAAAAATCACTATTAAAAGCAAGGTTCACGTGCCTTTGTTTGTCAGAGCTGTACACAGATTTTCAATGGTTAAATCAATAGGCATATTTATTTTGTGGCAGTTTGGTGTCATGTTAATTGCATTGTAACCTTAATGTTTATTATAACCGAAAGTTTAATTAAAGTCGTAAAATGCTGACACCTCAGAGGTGCAAAATGCCGCTCGTCCACTCATCCTGGCCAGTGAAAATTAGTGCAAGGCAAGTGAAAAATCAGAACCTTTTTTTTTTGTTGTAATTTTCTTGATTTTACTATCTCAAATTTTGGAGGGGCAAGGCAGGATGAGTGATAATTTTAGGTTTTTACACCCCCTCACCTTTTAGTTGTTTGTTACATGTGTCTTTCCATTGGGTAATTGAAGTACAAAATTATAGTTAACAAAATAGTAATGTACAGAATGAAAGCTAGTAATGTACAGGATGAAAGTTAACTAGTCAGAATATTTTCTGAATATAAATGATGATCTGATTGTGTACATCAGGTCGTCACGGTAACGATGATTCAAACACCATCATTGGTTGTATGCTGTTAATTGATTATTATGTAAAGTACAGTACAGAACATTCTTTATTTTACTTCCAGTTGAATAGTAACAATATAAACAAAAATATAAATATGCAAACAATGATTTCATAAGCATTATAACTCACAGGATATAAAACAAAAAGACAATTTACAGGCAAATATAAATTATGTACAAAGAAGCTTTAATATCAGTTTAAACTACGAAATATACCCAAAGACTTTATCATATGGCGAACAAGTGAGACAGAGTTATGATGAATTATGGACTGTTAGACAATAACATGAAAATAATTTTGCAACAAGTATCAGTTGCATACTGTCTGATTCAAATGTTAAATGTTTGTGATTTGAGATGATAAAAAAACAAAGCTATATCAGAACCCTGTTTCATTTGTTTATTTTCATTTATCAGTTAAGTAAGACTTCTTTACAAGATAAATATATGGTAGATTGTGGTTTGACCTTGTGGACATTTATATGGCAGAGTTATTACTTAGTCTACATTTATAGCTCTGTTTTGAATAAATAATGAATCTTATTAAATAGAACTTAATGCACTACTGTGTGTTTAAAGTACATTGAAAGCTAGGATGTCAGGGTTTCTGTGTATTGACAAGACACATTTTTAGATTGGCTCATGTTGTGGGAAAATAAATAGAAGGCCTAACTCATTTGCATAATTACCACTGCTGACTTACCTGTATCACACACTGTGCTCAGTGTGTATCTATGCATTGGGTTCTGTACACTAGGTTCATTTGTACTAAAGTAAGATTGTGACTCCTATGTATTCAATGTATATATAAATCGAATCGGGGTCATGACCCTCGCTCTGGATCATTATGAAACATATCAAAGCACTGAGAGACTTTTTGGTTGGGTTATCATGACACAATGAGCGAGTTAAGTTGACTTATTTTTTTTTTTTTTTTTGAGGACTTATAAATATAGTAACTATAGAATTGCAGAAAAACATGTGGAGTTTTTGGCCATTACCTCTACTAAGTTCTACCTTGCTATAATGTTAAGTTTAGCATTATAGCTATTTCATGTAAATCCTGCCGACAGATTCTCAGTGCCTTAACCCTTTCCCTCATAGAGGACACCATGAAAAGACCTATGCGAATAGCATAAAACCAGATCAGCCTGCGAGTAACTCGCAGGCTGATCAGGTTTTATGCTCTTCGCTGCTCCTCAGTGGTCTGGTAATGAGGATTTTACAATTAAATTTGGTAAGGTTTGAGTTTGGCTTTCTGCAGATCAGGCTTTATGTGGTACCTATTGAGTGCGTCAAAATGAGTCTATATGAGGGAAAGGGTTAATCACTTTGATTGACCATAGAGAGCGTACAGTTATGGGACTACACAGATGTCACCAGTATACATCATTAGTACTAATTCAAAGAATTTGTTTCCTAATCAATATAAAAAAAGAGAAGTAATCTACCGATCATTGTGTATAGGATATTTGGTTTCATCCTAGACATTTCCTTCTTATGCTCAATATTCAGCAGTCAGGCCAGGAAGATAAACACTCAGCCAATGCTCAAATAGCACTTGATCCTATTAGCAGCGACAAATCCAATATATATCCTGATAATAGACTGTTAGGAATCTGCATAGCAAGATAGAAAGGATGGTCTTTACAGGCCACAGGGAACACTTTATTGGCCCACCATTGATTACATTGGCCTGTCTATTTACACACTTCAGTAACGCCTGATATGTGCTAGTACAAGATGTGACAGATACACTGTGGTGGAGACTACACCATGTTGGTGGGCTTACATTTAAAGTGAATCAGTCACTGTGGCTGAATAGTTAGATTGTTCTCCTCTTGAAGAGGAAATTGAGGCCAAGATATATATTGTCCATTGATTGAAGGCCAGAAGGGCATATCAGGCTTCTTTATAAATATTCTAATGAGCCTTTCTGCCTTTCAGTGGACATTATCAGTTGCTAAAGCTTGTACTGGTATAGTTAGCTTCCATGATGCTCAGCATGTAAGGGTAGGGTAGATCTAGGAATGGTATTAGGGTGATGAGATATGGTACAGTATCATGCCATATGTCTGGCATGATACTGCAGTATGGTAGCATTATATGTCAATCTCATGAGACCAAGGTACAGAAAAGATTGAAATAGTGTCAGTATGATGCTAAAAATAAATAAAGAAAGACCTAGTCACTAGACCTGTTGATTTATTTATACAGGTGACTACCAACAACATCTCATTACATTCAATTAAGCCTAGTTAATAGAATCTACCAGTATTAGGCAGCCAACTGTGCTAAGTATCTATGTGAAACAGTTCCTTGTACTGAGCATCCACCTGTACTTAACACCAACCTGTACTGAGCAGTCATGTGTACTTAGTGTGAGTGACTTGTACTGAGCATCTACTTGTACTTTACACCTGTCTGTACTAAAGCAGTCATTTGTACTAATCTGCCAACTGTGCCAAGCATCCACAAGTACTACAAATCGTCCTGTACTTAGGAACCATTTGAATTAAGCAACCATGTGAATTATGAATCCCCCTCAGAGATTGAAAATTTCACTTGTCCACTTGTATTTTCAAGTAGAATTTGCAGCATGATGAGTAGAAAAATGTAGTCTGCTCGTCCTACAGGAAGAGCGAAAAATTGACAAAGTAAAAGACTGCTAGAATGATCATAGTCAATATATTTACATTTAGTGATGGAAAACAGGAATTGAAGCTGGTCTTTTGAGGTATGTCAGAATTTATCAGTCACTTGCCCTGTAATATAAGTGGCTGTAAAAAGCTGTTCAATCCCTGCACCGTATTGAGTATTCTCCCATACTAAACATCCACCTGATAGAGCCTGATACCTGCTCTGGACATCCACCTGTATTGAGTATACTCCCATACTAAACATCCACCTGATAGAGCCTGATACCTGCTCTGGACATCCACCTGTATTGAGTATTCTCCCATACTAAACATCCACTTGATAGAGCCTGATACCTGCTCTGGACATCCACCTGTATTGAGTATACTCCCATACTAACCATCTTGAATGTATACATTTTGTACCTGTACTGAACATCCACCTCAGCTGAGCATTAACACCTGTATTGAGCATACAACAAACCCTTACTATGCAGTCACATGTACTAAGCAGAGTCACATGTTTTAGCAGTCATCTTTATAAAGCAGCCAGTCTGCCATTCACAGCAAACATCTAGATTTCCCCAAATTTTTTTCACATTTTCTATTTAACCCCGGTTTAACCAATATACAATGTATAAGACTGCCGTTGTGCAAATGATAGTGATTGGAGATCAGCTTTATCGGTGAGAAATTCCTTGATTGGAAAACTGCTCAAACTGTAAGAAATCCCTTAATTGGAAAACAAAATTTAATATGAGAATTCCCTTGTGGGAAAATATATTAAACTATGTGTATTCCCTTGATTGGAGAACCGCTTAAACTATGATTAAATTATGAGAATTCTCTTGATTGGAAAACAGTTTAAACTGTAAGAATTCTCTTGATTGGAAAACAGTTTAAACTGTAAGAATTCTCTTGATTGGAAAACAGTTTAAACTGTAAGAATTCTCTTGATTGGAAAACAGTTTAAACTATATTATTATCAGTACAGGTAAGTGGAAAACAGCTGTTAGAATTTTCTTGATTGGAAGACAGCTCCCACTTTAAGAATTCCTTTTAATAGGAAAATAGCTTAGACCATTAAAATTCTTTTGATAACCTGTAAGAATTATCTTGATTGAAAAATAGCTTAGACTGTTAAAATTCTTTTGATAACCTGTAAGAATTATCTTGATACCTGTAAGAATTGTCTAGATAGGAAAAGCTTAAACTCTAAGAATTCCCTTCATTGAAAAATAGTTTCATCTGTAAGAAATCCCTGGATTGGAGAACAACTTTTCAACTGTATCCAAAAGTACCTTTAGCAGTAAGATATAATTATACCCCCCACAAACGTAGTTTGGGGGGGGGTATATAGGAATCACCATGTCGGTCGGTCCGTCCGTCTGTAGTTTTTTTGTCCACGCTATTTCTCAATAACTACTGGATGGATTTCAATCAAACTTCATAGGAAGCTTCACTGGTGAGCATAGATGTGCATATTATGAAATTGTTACGGTTGATTGACTTTCTTTTGAGTAATGGCCCTTTGCTGATTTTCTTGAGTTTCCTTTGTCCACGCTATTTCTCAATAACTACTGGATGGATTTCAAACAAACGTCATAGGAAGCTTCAATATCAAGCACAGATGTGCATATTATGAAATGGTTACGGTTGACTGATTTTCTTTTGAGTAATGGCCCTTTGCTGATTTTCTGAGTTTTCTTTGTCCAAGCTATTTCTCAATAACTACTGGATAGATTTGGTATAAAAAGATTATTATTGTGAAATAGTTTTGTGTAATATGTCAATTGAAAACATCAATTCATTGTGACTTACCTCCTATAGCTGGGCACTTGATTGTAAACAAAGGCTGTGTGGGGGGTATTCATCACCTTTAGTGATTGCTCTAGTTGATTCAGGAGTGTTAGTATTGGCCAAGGTGGGGAGAGGGGAAAAAAAGGCACATAAGATTGCTGTGTGACATCTTTGTCTCACTTTGAAGACCTGCAGCACCACTGTTTTAAGTGCATATAGAAATAAAAGCAGATGGAACAGCTTTGTGGTCAATGCTACAGTCAGTGCTATATGTAACATTACGGCTATAAACATGTCCATATAGTCCAGCTGCTCTTTCACGAGTCATGATTGATATGCTGCATACAGAAAACAATGTGGTGTGTTTGGCCAGCTGTTGTAGTCTGCAGACGGATGGTCCAATGTGCTTCTTGACTATAAACCAGAGGACTCTAGTATTGATCAGATGCATCATATTTTTCATTACAGCACAAATGTGACTTCTAAATATCTTGATTGAACACACCATATGTTTAACAACACAAACACATATCTGTGCTCTAGTAAACACTTTATACACTCTTTATCTGTATAAAATTTGCAGTTTGAGGATTGTTCTATCTGGCTCAGAGTCATCAACTTGATAGAAATACTGACACAGTATCTGTTAGGGCCCAACCCAACAACAGTTAGAACAATCTATATAAAATATTTCTGGACACTTGCCAGTCTGCACAAAAAAACATCAAAAAACAAAAAGAAGATCAGCAGAAGTACCTCTCAGGCTGATAGGTTTTATTCTGTTCAGAACTCCTCAGTACCTTTAAGAACTTTGACTGCATATATTCATGAAACACATAAAAAAGATTTTTTTTTCAGAAATATTAGATTCTCAAACCAAACAAATATCCATCAGTATAGACTTTGTAGAATAGTAGAAAAGTAGAAATTATCTTGATATTTGTTTTACTTTTGTGTCACAGTAAATTTTATCTTAATCATGTACCTCATGAATATTCATGTACAAATTTACGACTTTATAGGAATGGTAATTAACTGAAATTAAAGTGGTGTTTGAAACAATGGATTTTATTTGCCAAGCTGACTGTAGAGTCTGAACCACAAAATTGTATGAGCAAACAGAATACTGTCCAGACTGGTCCTTCTGGAGCCGTCTATTATCTTGGTATGCTTCAGTAAAATCAAAGCTTTGTAAATATGGTCCCATATAAAAACTTATAGCATTAACCCTTTCCCTCGTATAGACTCATTTTGACACACTCAATAAGGTACCACATAAAGCCTGATCTGCAGAAAACCACAGTTAAACCTTACCAAATTTAATTACAAAATCCTCATTTCAAGACCACTGAGGTGCAGCGAAGAGCATAAAACCTGATCAGCCTGTGAGTTACTCGCAGGCTGATCTGGTTTTATGCTGTTCGCATAGGTCTTTTCATGGTTGCCTCTATGAGGGAAAGGGTTAAAGCTGTGTAAGACTGCAAATTTCTTGCTGGCATTTCTGGGTTTACAAAGGTCAAAACTTGGTATGATAATTTAATTGTGTAATTGAGTGACATTATAGGGTGTTGAATTTACAGACAGGTAAATTTAAGGCAGTTGAGAAATATAGCTTTAAGATGTTTGGGCTAAACTGATGAATTTAGCATATGAAATGTAAAGGAAATAACAAAAGGAAAACAGCTTGTAGCTTAAATTGTTGAAGATTTTATGAAGGAATACATTATTATACCTATTTCTCAGAAGTGGTCAACTTGATATCTCTCTTGTCATGACCTGTCACATCACATCCTGTCCTACATTGTACACTTACATTCATTTTTTATGCCACTGCATTAATAGATCGATGCATATTGTTTTTGTTTTGTTTGTTAATCTGTTTGTCACAAAACTTTAAACTTGATCACAACACGAAAGTCCTTCCACCTACAGCCTCCAAACTGCACAGGTCCATGCACCTTTATGAGCTATACCCAACAGGTGACCTTGACCCCCAAGGTCTAAGCCCCCCCCCCTTCCTCCCTCCCTCTCCCCTGGGGGGCATGGCGTTCATTCGAATGCAATTTGTTTTTTTTTTTCTGATTTTTTTTCAAAGCAGCCTAGTCTCCTTGAAAGGGAAAAAATATGTGATTTTTACATTTTATGAAATTTTGTAGGGCTTAAGAATAATCCTAAAAGGATTTAATGTTCAGATTTCTTCTGTAGATTTTCTGGTGAATTGAATTTAATACTAACCATCCTTGCTAGATTGTTTTGCCTGATTACGTTTTGTCATCTCCTGTGAGTGGAAGCAGAATCAATATGGCAACTCGGAGGGTAGTAATTTGGGAGGTTATAAAATTGATTTTGCTGCCATTTAACGAAGCAGCTAATGTCCTAATGAAGGTTATTTCCAACCTTGTCTGAGATGTATTGGATTAATCTAGTATTCTCCTTTAGGGTGGAAGTGTTTTACCTTTTACACTATAGAATGATGTACACCATTGATATATGAAGACCAATAAAACATGGGTCATACATGTGTATAATGTATAATGAACCCTAAAAATGTTAGTTTTTTTTTTGGATTTGCTTTCTTTAGATTAACTTATCCTTTGACCTAAGGAGTCTCAAAAAGTTTGGCAGTTAAATTTTCCTCATCAAGACTTAATAATGTCACACACAAGAGTTAGGTGACCCTAGCTCTAATGTCAAAGTCATACATAAAGGTGAAAGGTCATAGTGATTGATTTACATGTCTGGGATTGTAACCTATTCCTGGATCAAAGGATTTAGAAAAAAAAAAGCTGTTGATGATTTTCCTCAATGAGATGATATCTTGCATGCAGAAGTTGGGTTCCCAGCTCCAAGGTCATGGTCACACTTAGAGGTGAAAGGTGCATTTAGTATTGAATAGTGAACAGAAATAAAATCTGAGTAATGCTCAAGCTTAACTGTTTTATATTGGTGACAAATGTCATTTCTTTAAAGGGCTAGAACCTAGACATTCCTTGAAAATGACTTCAGTGTAAGAGGTTATAAACAAACCAACATGTATCACATGGAAACAGTTATTAAGAAAATTCAATACTGGAGCATTCCTAGAAAACACACTCACACCATATTTCGTGCAAGTCTTGAATTCTTCATCTCAGCGGCTACATTTCATACAATAATATGACTACATTTATAATTATGTTACAAGATATTTATGTAATGTGATGGGAAAATATTGCTCTGTTATTTGAGAGAATAATTTGTTGTCAACAATATTGTGTATTCATGCTCAAATTGTGCCAGAAGAAAAATGTCCTGAAATAGAAGCTAAAAGAAATAAGGGAAAAGAAGTAGTATCAGAGCAAAAATAAAACAATTTAGTCATCTGGATGGTCAAGAATGTGTATTTGATTTTCTTCCTTTTGTAAAAGACCTACTGTTTTGAAGCATAGGACCTAGAGAGGGTACTGGTTGGTTATGTGGGGGATATAGGGTTAAAGTTCATTAATAACTGTCACGTTACAACAGTTGATAATTCATTGGACTTAAACATTGCTGTGTCATTAAAATTTATGTTGACTGATTATGTAATACGGTCAAAAATTGTTTTTTCTGACTGATTGTACCTTAAATAGAAGATCAAAGTTGAAGTTATTTCATAAAAAAACTTTTATTACCATCACTAAGTGACTGTATTGGAAAAAAACCAAACTGTCCTCATGTAGATGAGATTGACACTTTAGCAAACAGAACAGACCCAGATCAGCAGCTGTCTCATCACGGTCTCCTTTGTTTGCTCATACAATATGGTGGATCAGATTATACATAGACTGCATGGCAAAGAGAAATCCATTGTTTCATATACCAGTTAAGGATCAGTCACTTATATTCATCAAGACATGAATTTATACATGAATGTATAATTATTGTTTTTATAATGTGAGGTGAAAGGCTAATAAAGTACATTGCTTTTATTGTGTTAAAGGTACTATTGCAGGCATGGTTGAGAAATAACTGTGTGTAATTAAGATTGCATTTTTAAGACTTTTCTGAGAAAATAAATTATCAGGCTTAAGAAGGATTTTATCATTTCAGATTGGAGCAGCCACTGGTAGACTGAAGAGATTCTGCTTGAACCTTTTGTGGCCCACCAACAGGTATTGTAGTCATTTTTTAATACATTATTCTTTCAACAAATCAAAACTTTATAATATGCTTATTAGCAAGTACTTTTATATTTTGCAGACATTCCACCTTAGTATGGAAAACCTAAATAATTGCAAAATTATCTCATTGATACAACTATTATTTAAGTTCTCACAACTTACTTTAATCACTCTTGATGTTTCCTTGGATGGATTTACTTATGTACTATGCATCTGGAAATAGATGAAAACTCCTTCTTCTGTCAGTCTGCAGTCATGTATTTTTTTTTTAAATTTTGTTGTACATATTTATGTATCTGGGTTTAGTTTTCATTTATTATATGAAAGGGATATTTAAATGAATTTCTTTTCTTCTTCACAGAGTGAAGAGTTCTATGTGTGTATCTATGCCGGTCGCCATGCTGACTCGATACTCTTCCATCATGAAGGAGGAATTGATATTGGTGATGTCGATGCAAAGGTAAGTGACATCAAAAATGTTCTCCTCTACAGTTACTCTTGTTGTTGTTCCTACTATTCAAGTATACAACAGAGAAGTTGTAAATTTACTACTTGGGTTGTTATAATGTCCTTGCTTGACAAAGTGATGTGGAGACTACATAAATAGTATAAGTCAGGGTTAAATTTCTGCAACACCACTCCAATACATTGAATTATTATTTTAAAATGTCTTGAACAAAGTGTAAGCATAGAAAAACCCAAACAAAATCATGTCTGTCTGCAAGACATGCCAGATTAGAAGTGAAGACATTTCTCTCTGAAAGTGAAAAATTGATTGTCATGGATATTAAATTTATCTATGGCTTTGTGGTCCATTAGTTAAAAACGTTGCATATGTCTTAAATGAATAATATTAAGTTTCCCTGTTACATGTGTGGTGGTAATGTTTGACACACTTAGGATCATAAGAATCAATACACTCTGCACATTAGAGCAATGGTGGGCAAATCCAACATCCTAGCAGGTAACCTTTACACTGCTGGAACCACAAGTGCTAACCTTTGCCAGGCCAGCCTGCACATCCTGGCTCTTTACTGTTGGCTGACCAACTACAAGTTTTCATCTTGTTATCCCTAAAATTGACAATGGACAGTTCCAAAAAAGGTGCAGGCTAAGTCCATTTGAGAAATTCAGCAGGTTAAGGGTTAAAATCCTTGTCTAAAATAGCAGAGAAACCCACATTAAAAAAATATTTGGAATTACCTGAAACAGTTCAAATGGTATTTCTATAAGAACTTATTATACCCTGTGAAATAGCGGCTCAATAGGAATTGCACTTATTGCGTCTCTTTCAGTCACACCCAGTCCAACACACACAGTTATCTAATGTCACAGTTTGATAGTGTTAATAATGAGTATGCTTTTAACACATGACGGTTTTTGTATGAATGTTTAATATGATTGCATGTCAGCATGTACATAATGTTGATCATATGTCAACATGTCTCTATTTTGACATGTAAGTTTTGAATCATTGATTGCATTTTGTGTAGAGTACTTTATGATTTTCGGGCTTGTAACTGGCTTGACCAGGAAGGATCCCGTTATAAAATGGAAGTTTATCCACTATACCTATAACACATTCAGCTAGTGGTGACACAGGTTTGCCTTTATTAAAAGCACCGAGAATACTTGGAAAGCCAAACTGTTCAAAATTGTAAACTGTCAGCACACAGTTTGAGGGCTGACAACAAATTTCCTTCTCCTTCTATAGCTTTATGTACTTACAGAATAGTTTTTTAGACAGCCCTCAACATGGTTGTGGTCAGAAAAGCTAAATGTGTACTACAGATTTGTTGAGAGATGCAATTTGTACATACTTGTTGGTGACAGCATTACTACAATGCATAAATAAGAAAGAATATTTTACATAGATCATTTAATTGTTTAAAAAAGAAATGCATTTAACATATTTTGCATATCTTTGGTTGATTTTTCGACATTTTCCGATGAACTTTGGTATATTTCTGTTTACAAATTGTGAGTATATAAATTGATGATGTAGCAGATGAACAACTGTGATTCAGCGACAGTTTTTCAATTTCAAATTATTTTTCATTATCTACTGTCTTAGGAATACTCTCCATGCAATGCAAAATGTAAACACAGACATTCCGAAAAGTTTTTAGGGATCACAGGACTTTTGGAATTATCCTACTTTGCTTAATATTCATAGGTGTGATTTTAAGCCTTGGCAAACAAAGGAGACCCAGATCAGATGGATCCTTCCAGGAGCATTCTGATTGGGGTCTCCTCTGTTTGCTGGTACAAAATTGAAGCTCAGATTCTAGAGTCTGAACAGCATAGAAAAAAAAAACATTTTTTCACACACCATTTAAAGTTAATTAAATTCATATTGTGACAACACAAATTTGTACATGAATACTCTATAGGTACAGGTTTAACCCTTTCCCTCATAGAGGAAACCATGAAAAGACCTATGCGAAAAACATAAAACCAGATCAGCCTGCGAGTAACTCACAGGCTGATCAGGTTTTATGCTGTTCGCTGCTCCTCAGTGGTCTGGAAATGGGGACTTTATAATTAAATTTGGTAAGGTTTAACTGTGGTTTTCTGTAGATCAGGCTTTATGTGGTACCTATTGAGTGCGTCAAAATGAGGGAAAGGTTTAACATACATGTGGTTTTTATTATTTTACACATATGGAACCATATGTGTTTAATTAGCTCGAGTGTCTGGCGTGTAGTTAATTATAAAAGTATAATTAGTAGATCCAGGACTCTGATACAGTTGTTTTGTGAGGCTGGAATTTCCTCAAGCTGTTGTCAGTGCAGGAGGATTGTATATGGAACCAACAGCTGTTGATCCTATTCATTCATAGAATGGAAAACATGGATTTTTATATTAACTTTTACAAGCAAAAAATGTAAATCATAGAATTAATGTATGATAAATTCTTGTAGGAAACCTCTTGTCAGTTAATAGGGTTATCAAAGCTTTATAGAGGAGGTATCAATGGAGATCTTTTTTAAAATTAATTACTAGGGGTGCTCTGAATCAATATATTGTGGAGATTGTATGTAGTACATATCACAAAATGTTAATTCTGATAGAGAGTGAGGGACAGACCTATTGGAGATGAATTCAACTGCAAGCTTACACAAAAAATTAAAGGCATTTCAGCGTTTTTTGGTGTTTTTTTTTCTAGTGGACAGATTTTTCAAACATTTTGTACATAAGTACTTTAGACTATAACTAAAATATATTTGTATTAAAAAGGGGGGGGGCACCATGCATGCTGATTTCAGACATTTAGCTTATGGTAAAACATCACTGAACTTCGTTGAAATATCAGAGCATTAAAAATTAGAAAGATTGCATTCTAAATACTATAATAACATGATATCAAAAGAGTATTTTCAGAATATTTTATCGCAATTTGTAAATTATTATTTGTTCTAGAAGTTTCAGTTGAAGGTACTGTCAAACATGCATGGAAAATACAAAATGAGCCAAAATCGCCATTGTGTCAAGACGAAAATGTATACAAAACTACATGTACCTAAAAACTATGAAATTTATGTATATTTTTTATAAAAAATATTCAACGAATAGCCTTTACTTAATTTTATTCAGATTCAATCCATTGAAATAAAGGCTAAGCGAAAATGTAAAAAAAAATGTTATACAGGTACCTCAGCATGTTTGTTTTGCACTAAAAAGGCTTATTTATTGAAATTTTAGCCAAATTTGCATTACAAAAAAACACAAAAAGTGACATTTTGGACCCTCAACATTAATTTTGGCAAATGTACTTTTAATCATAATTTTGATACATGAATCTTAAAATTTTGGGTTCCTTTAACATTCTACTGAAAATAATTGTGAATTTAAAAAAAAACAAGAGTAAAACCAGTGGTAATAACCCACTTAAACATCCTTAAGTCATAAATAATAGTTTATTTTTTTCTTGAAGAAAAAGAGTTTTCAGATCTTGAGATGTAAAATCATCATAATTCGCAACTCATTTTCTTTAAATCTGTTTATGATAAATTACACAGTATTTTGCTACATTTATATAATTCATTTAAAGTTTGTTTAAAACAGGTAAACATCTGGAACTATCAGCTCAAAAAGGATTAAAAAAAAAATATGATACCAAGCATGAGGAAGGTTGAGCTTGAACAAAAAGGATGTGACTTTCATAGGGAAAAAATGGCTTTATTTTCGACTCTAGTTTAAAGGGGGGAAAAATCTGATAATGGAATGACTTTTGTGACCCAGGTTTTTTTTTTTTTTTTGCCTGTTTTGACAACCGATATTGGGTCGTGTTCCCAATTGCAAAAAGTATGTTGTTTTTCCCAATTTCATGGAGAAAATTCCCAATTCAAGGAACAAAAAAAAAAAAAAAAAAAAAAATATATACATGTATATATATATATATATATATTATCACTATTTTTACAATGTGTTTGGGGTTGAAAGTAGCAAGTCCAAATGATTCAAGGGTTGAATGATCCAAATACCTTTTTTTTTTTTTTTTTATTTGATATATATAAATTATGATATGGTGTAAGTTTTTCCCAACTTTGCGAGAAATTCCCAATTCTGGGGTTGGGTCATGTTCCCAAATTGGTGAGAAAAAACCCTGTGACCAGATATAAAACTTCGCTTTTTTTCAAGCTAGCTGATTTTTGACACTCCCAAGTATCTCTGAGATTAGGGTGTGAGACACCGAGGGCGACAAGTTCACATTGAGAATTGGTATGGTACCCATAGTGCCCAGCGAAGTTTACTTTTCCACTGCATAAAAAGTGTATCTTAAGTACACTTTCAAAAAATATTTTTGATTTTCACCTGGAAAAGTTTGTGTATCAATAGGGAGTACTTTGAAGGTCTTCATTAGCCTTAGATGAAGTTCACTAATACTAGTATGAAAATAAACACCTGTGACCACTTCATTTCGAATGCTTCTTTATTTAACAGTGATTAGCAAATAGAAGAGTCCACAGTTTGATCCAGTTTGTCATTTGGCCTATATTGAAGCAAACACCCCATGTAGTAATGGATTTGTACTTCAACAACATACAAACATTGATGTTTTTTTGGTTTTTTTTGCCAGGCAGTCAAAGTTGATGTTCCCGTGGGAGATGACCTTGACCCTGAAACAGTGACCAGCAAACTTCTTGTGAATGTTCCAGACTCTGTCAAACAGTATGTTTTTAGTTGGTCCAGAATTAATTGCACCTCCCCCCTTTCCATTGTTATTAATCACGTTAGTTGTGATTAGTATTGTTGAAAGAAAATTACAAAAGTCCGTTTCATTAAACTTTGTACAAACATAATTGGTCTTATTAATAAGAAATATGTCTTATGAAAACTTACTTCTTCTTTGAACAATGAAAAGGTAATCAATTTCATCGCTCTCTCTGAAGTAAAAAACAAAACAAAAAAAACCCTCTTTGATGTTATTCTGTGATTTTTTTTTTATAACGAAATATTTTTTGTATAAATTTTAGTGAAACAGTCTCCAGGTCTTTGGTGTAGAGAATTTATTTAAGGGGATATGTGGTCCCAGGCAAACAATGTACCAATTTTAAGATCATGACTGTTCATAGTCATGATGGCTGCTAGAGGTTCCAGGTTTGAGCCCAGTTGCAACATACAAAAGTTGTTAAGTTTATCTGGTTTAACTGCCTTGCTTGGTGTATAAAGTTAGTTTGAAGGTGTCAAGATAATGTGATATCATGCCACAGAGCAATATATGTCTCATGCTGACAAAGTCCCCATCAGATTATGTACAAAGGTCTTGCAGCAGACTTGTGGTAGGTGGCTAGGTACCAAGGTGCCTCTGTGTAACCAGGATCTTCCTTCACCTGTAATTTAGCAGGATGTCAACATATGACTGAAATACTGTCATAACAATGGTAAACTCTTTCCATCTTGAAATGGAAAACTTATCTTTTATTAAATGTCTTTTCTTTTCTCACTACTTTGATTTCTCATGCGAGAACGCCTTCCAGGTTGGTGGTTCATGCTAGATAGCTCTGTCAGCAGGGGGTCTGCCTCCATCTGTAGCTAGCTGGACATTGCTATATGACAGTGACAGTACACCACAATAGGCGATATCCAGGACTTGGGTTGAATGGGTTTTTCCATGTAGGTACAAACAAAGTGTTCATGTAATGTTGCAGAAAAGCATGCAGCACAACAGTTAAACATTACATTGCAGTTTCAAAAACTGTTTACTTTCATTAAAAATCTCTGGTAGACCTTCATACATTTGTAATGGTAAAACTTTGTACCTACATGCAACTGGGAAAACCCACTGTGTTTGTTATTCCGGAGTAAGTCTTTAACCCCATTCTTTTGGTCCTTGTGAGATGTGAGGGTGGAAGTGACTTAAATTAAAGATACTATGGTATATAAGTCGTCTGTGTTACAGGGTGCTGCAGAAGTTTGTCCTGTCTCTCTACAAAGTGTTTAAAGATCTGTACTTCACATATCTGGAGATAAACCCTCTAGGTAAGTTATACAGTGTGAGCAGTCTCAGAAATACCTGGGGAAATTTTCTTGTTATAGTCATATCAAAACACAAATACATACATACATACATACAGTGGTGCTAACGTATCAGTTGTCAAAAATAGCGTATATCGTTCGTATCGCATCGTATCGTAACGTATATATTACTCAATCGCATCGTAACGTATGGAATCGTATTCTATTTTACACCATCGATCTTGAATAATTAATCTTGTGTCTTAAATTTAATATTTGCTTAAGTTTATTAATGGTGGATCATTAAATCACATTATGCAGTACATTTTTTTCATATTTTACCAATTGCAATAGTTATATTTCTTTTACTTTATTATTTTATACATGTGTTATGGCCTACGTGACTTTCAGGAGCAGACGCCATGCGATGTTATATAATTTGATGCACGTGTGAAAAGTACTATATCAGAGACGTAAATACCTTTAATATAGCTTCGTGACTATATCAGTATTAAAGTGGAATAATATTAAAATATGTTTGATCAATGTTTGCTTTATTAACCTGTCCAAAAACTAACAAATTAAAACTTACCTACTTATGCAAGATCGTCCGAAATGTTGCTTTCGTGTAATTATTTATTTCCCGGGCATTTTTTACCGCTGTATTTACTCGAATGCCCATTTTTCTTTATTATTTAATGAATTCGTGAACAAAAGATAATGTAATTTACGAATATAGCTTATTTATTTAATTATTTCCTATTTTATTTAGGTTTCTCTATCTCTCTTTCATTACGCACACGCGCGCGCGCACACACACTTCCAAAAAAATTGGATGAATGAGTGCAAATTATGTTTCTTTTTTCTCCCTTTTTCATCAGTACGGAGATAATCAAAATTCAGGTAGGTGGAGACTGAAAATCCAAACCGGAGCATTTTTTTCCGATGATCGCGTAAATCCTAATACGTACATATATATGATGTGTACAAGATGCATCGGTATTGCTTTGAGAAAACAGAGCTCTAAGTACTTGTTCTACACAGGAACATGTTTACAGTATATCGGTGCTATACCTCGGACACGTATATTTCGAAGAGCATTTTTTTGTTTTGCGAAATTAGCATGGGTATCACACCCGAACTTAATTGTATCTAACAACAGTCTCTTTCATATGGAAAAAAACAAACAATGATAAAACGGGACCACATTTTCATGATATGCTTCACTGCTATGTCTTAATATTTAATATGATAAACCAGGAATTATTGCAAGCCATAACAATAGAAAAATAAACATAAAACCTACATGGGAATGGAAGATTTGTTATAAAATAATTGATGTATTTTATTCCGTGATAACTCAGAGTTCACTGACATGATAATAGTTAAAAGAAAATGATCTTGTTTCCATATTATTACAGTTCGCTAAAGATCTCATTTCCATATTATTACAGTTATATAAAATAGAGATATAATAGGTTAGAACATTTTCTTGCATATCCCTAATCTTTTATGTATAATTAAGTGAAAAAAGTGTGTTTCGCAATACCGGAGGCGTGCCATAAGTTCTTATCAGCAGGCACAGCATGTGTTTATTTTGACCGGATATGTCACCTTTATGTCTCGCCGCTGCCGGAATACCACCCCCAGAGGAGAAGACTTTTGACATGTACACAGAGTGAATGTTATTTCCGGTACTAAAAGATTACAATTTTTAGCAATAATTTGAAATTCTATTTTAAACACACCAATATTCATAGAATAATAATAATAATAAAACTGTTTCCAATCTAGGTATGAGGCACAGAATATATTTCGAAGAGAGAAAAAAAAACTTAAATGTACACGATGATGATGATGATAATGATGATACATGTATCAAAAATACATTTGTAAGTTAGTGTGCGGGCACACATGTGTGTGACTTATGGACTTATTTTTATATCACAAATGAGCGAATCATATGGTATTCTTTAAAATATTTTGATTGTTAAAACGGCGAGTAAAATACACAGATTTTAAATGGACTTTTTTTTTAATTTGTTCTTCCGATTGAAACCGATTGTGTCTACAAATCAAAATCTCTGCAAATTAAAATGTGTCTCGAAACCACATACATGATAACATTAATGACCATTAGCTCAAAATATAGGATGAGAGAGAGATGAATGCATATTTATGCGGAAGACACAGTGAATTAGTGCGGGGATGATACATATGCACACAATATAAATGTTATATCATAAATATTTAATGAAATATTAAATACTTTACATTTAATAATTTTTACAATAATACTTGGTCAAAACCTTGGATACCATTACAAAATATTGAAAGCCCAACACATGATGATATTTCCCTACTTAATAAGAGACAATTAGTTATATATCCTTACATGTATTAATGCATGTGTTAGACAATCTGGAAACATGTCTGGAAAGGTGTGAAATAACTTTATACAGTAGATGAACTGGGTGTAGTCAAAATGAGATATAACCGATTTGGCAACTTTTTTATTCTTGTACTCGATTAACGAAACAAATCATATTAAACTGTATACGCATGGCGGCGTATGACATTTCTCACGAATACCCGGTTAAACGGCGGCCTCTTCACTCATGGCATCTTTTCGACAAAGATAGCTTTTCGACCCATGTTAATGTACATGTATTTAATTGTTTAATTACCAAGGTCAATTTCCAACAACAATTCTTCGGGCTAGGGCTTTTTAAAACAATAGATGATTTTCCGAGCTTCTGGTTAAAGTATATGAAAACATATTTATATTAAATCTATACCTATGACAGTTACCTACTTGTAATATATACGAATATTCTAATAAGAAAATAGATACGGTGCTATTCTCCCACACTCACTCGCATTCTTTTGATATTTGATACATCCAATAAATTATATATACATTTATGTTTGATGGGTTAAATGCAAAGTTTGAAAAATGCCCGAAGATATTGTTTTAATTAGCACAAATGACAGCGTACTAGATATTAGATGATTGCTGGTATCATTTTTTTTTTTAATGTGATTAATATCAAAACACATAATAACAAAGCATAATTAATACATTTTTTATAAGTCCTCGTTAGGAAAAAAAAACAGTTTTTCAGTACACGTGCTTAGGTTGTTATTGACGGAGACAACAGAGTCCGTAACATTTCTAGAGGAACCGCAATTTAGTTTGTCCCCATTTCCTGTTTCCCGTTTTGTTTATTTCCGCTGTTTATTACAGATGAAAACACGGCTTGTGATAAATATTGTTAAAAGCTTAGTTGATATTTCATATTTTTGAACTTATTGTAAAATCTAGTTGTATACACTTGTAAAAAATGCCATTTATACCGTACTTATCCTGTATCGTATATCGCATAACGTATATCGCAGATCGTAAATCGTATATCGTATGGTATCAGACAAAACGCATCGCATCGTAAACCATCGACATCGCATATCGCAGATCGTATATCGCATATCGTATATCGTCCGTATTTCTATCGTATTCCAATCGTATTTTTTGACAACTGATACGTTAGCACCACTGTACATACATACATACATACATACATTACATTACATTACATTACATTACATTACATTACAGTTTCAAAAACATTTCCTTTCATTTAAAAATCTCCTTTTCTTTTCCTGGCCATCTTTACATCTCGGTTAAAAAAGGAAAGTCAACACTAAGCTCATCCTCATTGTATTTTAAGAAGTGTCACCATGATATGTCTTATACACCCACTTAAAAAAGTATAGTGGGAGTGTTATAGATATAACACATCTTATCACACCACGCTGCGTCTCATCACATCACTCTTTTGTTTTTCAAAGAGTTTAATATTCTTAAAGTATCATTTATATAGAGACAATGTAGGAAGGGTATTAATCTTTGAAGTTTAAAGCTCTCGTTTTATTTGTGCTAATGAAAACATGTAAGTCCTATTTAAAATGCTTACCAATGGCAGCGTGTATGTGTATATCATTGGTAATCGATAGCAACACTGATGTTCTGTTTCCTTGGTAATCATACCCTACACATATGTTTAATTTCACATGGTTTGCACAGGTCTTGAAAAACTTTGAATTTGATGTCTGTCTTGAATGACCCTTGAAAATCACATTTTGCCTTATAAACCCTTAAAAATCACTTGAAATTAACTGAAAGGTCTTAAAAATCCTTGAATTTGAAATTTCAATATTGATCATAAAAAAGCGTTTACCAAGTTGTTAAAAAATCGAGGTTCATCCCTTTCATGCCATAAATTTAAAGCACAAGTAGTACTTATGTAAGTCCTTAATTTTAATTTTTAGGCCATATTAAAACCCTTATATTTTGCTTCATGTTTCATTGATAACCAATAGTAACATGAATGTCCTATTTCAGTGGTAACCAATGGCAGCGTATATGTCCTTGACTTGGCGGCCAAGATTGACCAATGTGCTGAGTACCTGTGTAAGGCAGAGTGGGGGGACCTGGAGTTTCCACCTCCATTTGGACGAGATGCCCTCCCTGAGGTGAGTCATGGTTACAGAGGTCTTGAAAAAGCCTTGAATTTGAAATTTCAACGATGATCAGAAAAAAAGTGTTTATCAAGTTGTTACAAAATCGAGGGTCATCCCTTTTATGCCTTAAATGAAAGCATGAGTTGTGGTTTATGTAAGACATAAATTTTGAATTTAAAAGCCTTAAAAAAACTTGGAAAACCTTAAATTTTGCTTCAGAAAATTTGTATGAACCATGTGAATGCTTTCAGTGCTTTACCTATTGTTGATATGCATGTATTTGCCGTAGGTGCATTTTGGGAAAAAAAACACAAAAAGCAAAACTTTTATTTTATGGAAACACCATTCTATACTAGTCTATTTTTAGCTCACCTGAGCACAACAATAGCTCACCTTGAGCACATTGTGCTCAGGTGAGCTTTTGTGACAGATGAATGTCTATCTTTCGTCAATATTTAACTTAAAATGACATCTCCTCCTAAACCACTGGGCCAATTTCACTTCACAGAAACTTCACAGGAATGTTCCTTGAGTGAAGCCCTTTCATAGTTGTTCAAAGAATTTGATTCCATGCAGAACTCTGGTTGCCATGGCAACGGAAAGATAAAAAACATATGAACATTTTGAAAATCTTCTCCTCCAAAACTACTGGCAAGATTTCAAAGTTATTTGGCACAGATATTCCTTGGGTCACTCTCTACCAAGATTGTTCATATTATTTTGATCCGTTGAAAAACATGGCCGCCATATTCATCATTATGTCATTTCATTGCATCCTTCTCAACAAATGTTCAATATTTTCATAATGTTAAGTCAAGGTGTTTTAGTGGGTGTTTATCACCTTCACCTGTCGCTGAATATGTCAGCAATATTGCAGGCTGGTTGTTTTCCTAACTCAAGGTAACTGTAAGCTTATACCCTAATTACTTGAAAATCATTTGAGATATCAGAGGAAAGTTATCATGGATGAGGTCCTTTAAAAATAAGTATGACATTACATAAATTATTATTACAAAAATGCATATACATTTTTTTTTTACCTCAATTTTGAAACAAGATTTTACTACTTCTACTCATCCCCCTTGATTGTTCCTGGGTTGAAACAGTACTTTGTGCAACTAGATGACCAATATTTTACTTTGATTTAATTTCTATGCAATCATTTTCAGTGACATATGATATGTTATATATTATTAAATGATGTATGTATTTCCTACTCACCCTGTAGGAGGCCTATATCGCAGAGTTGGATGCCCGGAGTGGGGCCTCCTTGAAACTGACCATCCTGAACAAAGTGGGGCGTATATGGACAATGGTTGCAGGAGGCGGGGCTTCAGTAATTTATGCGTAAGTGAATATCAGTATTATGGTTTTAATTGTAAAAGTTCTTCCTCATTAATTTTGAAGAGCACTAAATCCACTTTAGAAGTAGCATCAACTCTGTCTCCTCTACTTTTAAAGACTCATTTGTTGTTATCGTACCTCAGTTACAGAGTAGAAGGTGGGCTAAATATAGACACATGTTGTTCTGTAATGTCTGCTTGTGTCTCTTCTATGCTTCTATAAATGGTATAGTATCTTTCGATATTGTTCAGTCAGGTCATTTAACCCTTTCCCTCATATAGACTCATTTTGACGCACTCAGTAGGTACCACATAAAGCTTGATCTGCAGAAAACCACAGTTACACCTTACCAAATTTATTTACAAAATCCTCATTTCCACACCACTGAGGAGCAGCGAACAGCATAAAACCTGATCAGCCTGCGAGTTACTCGCAGGCTGATCTGGTTTTATGTTGTTCGCATAGGTCTTTTCATGGTGTCCTCTATGAGGGAAAGGGTTTTACATGTTTTTAATAAATGTAGGTGTGGTCTTAACAGGCATGTCTCTCAAGATTTCACAAACTGACAGGATATAAATATTGGAATTGAATAAGTGAAGTACAAATTATACAGTTGTTGTACTGCTATCATGTTTTATAATGAATATAATGTCTGTAACATGATAAAATACGATGTTATCATCAAATCAAGTCTTTCATTAAGTGTAAAGATTTACGACAATATCAATGTATCTAGAATCATTGTAATTAGAATAAACGTGGATGACAACAGCTGCTGAAGTTAGCAAGGAACCTGCAAGATGACAGGATGTAGGGTGTCAATTGTTTGTCCTAAAACACAGAGGCATTTTACGATGTGGAAAAATTACTGTGTGCTTCCTTCTTCATAACAATTACATGAGTGTCAGTACATCAGAGAACACAAAAATTTTTAAGTTGTCCATTTTTTGTGTCACCTGTTGCAAGTAAAGGAGACACATAGGGATCAATTTTCCGTTGTCTGTCTGTCCATCCGCCATCCATCCGTCTGTCTGTCTGTCATACTTTTTCCATCATACTTCAGCAGTTGACACATGTTCCAAAGAACAGTCTTGTAATGTATATATACAACTCAGTCTCTTATAACACAGTATTTAGGCCTAATTGCTAAGCATGGTGTTCAAATGGATCTTTGCTAAAATAGTAACTTTGGTCTATTTTATATATGTGTAGGGACTTTAACCTTCATCCCATGAATATTCATGTACACAATTATGACTGGTCTCTAAGGCTGAGTGGATATCGCAGTTTGGCAGCAGTATATCTATCGTGTTTAAACTAAAGTCCCCAAATGACTGAAATACTGTTGATGGGACATTAAACCCAATCAAACAAAAGAGAATTATGATTTGATGAATATAAATTTTCTTTAGATTGTAAATGAAACAATGAATTTGTTTTTGAACGGGTTTTTCAACAAAAAATTCTGTCCTGAAATTGTTGATGTCCAGGCTGGCGTCAGGTGTCTGCTCAGGTTGACCTATTTTTATGTCACCTATCTGTAAGTAGGTCACAAGATCAACAGCATAAAGTAAAGGTCCATCCACTTAAGCAACTGTCCAAATATTGAAGCATTAAAGGACATAGAAGTTATAGTAGTTTAAAACAAGATGTGACGGACAAGCGTGACAGAAAAAGTATGAGGACAGACCAAAGGGTGAGAGCGAAGCTAGGCTAAGTGCTTATATACGTATATGCACTTAGCCTAGTTTCGCTCTCACCCCTCGACTGACAGATAATGGAAAAGTGATCCCTTTTTATTACCTCTGCTTACAGCAGGTGACACTGAAAGTGGCATTTGGACAGGTTTACCTTTTGGTAAATCTGCTGTAACTTCTATGTGCTTCATTGGATTGCTTCAATATTTGGATAATTGCTCAAGTGGATGAATCTCTTGATTATGCAGTTGACCTTGACCTAGTTTTGATGAAAAAAGTCCAAATCCCTATGGATAATACCTAACCATCAGGACTTGTTGGCTATGCAGATTGTGTAGAATCTGAGCTACTTTCCTGTATGAGCGAGAGATCAATCTTTTTGCCATTATGCCAAATGGAGCCCATATGAAATAAAGAGTTGAAATT